>JAYESA010000131.1:0-477712 GCA_036927795.1 Iris macrosiphon | reverse complement strand
TGACGTCATCGCCTTGTGCGAGCGCAACTCCAGACTCGCACGACATCACGTTCCGATGAAACGATTTCCTGCGGAAGCGATGTAATATGGTGATTCACATTAAGCGGGGACGATTGAACTTACGGGAGATTGGGGTATGACAACAACAATTCCAATTGCACATATAATAGTGTTCCCCAAAAGAAATATTTTGTTATTTCCATTTGCTACAGTATATATATATATATATATATATATATATATATATATATATATATATATATATATATATATGTGTGTGTGTGTGTGTGTGTGTGTGTGTGTGTGTTTCTATCTGCTGCCCTGTATGCAACATATAAATTTATATTTATTGATAGGTTTCTAACCAATTTTCTGATAATAACTTATGTAGAAGCATGGTTACAAGGTAAGAAACACTATAAACATAGAAGTGACATCTACTCGTCAGGACAAATAGTTTATTTGGAGGCTACAGAAATAAAAAGTTTTCAAGCACATTGGCTATATTCCAGTACATATTACCAGACTAAAATATGTAGACAAGTCATGTGACATTATATATGGTTGTTCGATAAAAGATTTTACAACGGTTGAAATATATAAGCATGTATGGGCCATGGCCGTTCATATATATTTCAGGGAAGAAACAGAATTCTTAGTGTTTGTAAGTTATACTCAAAGTTGAAAGTTAAAACATATGGGAAGTCATCAATTTAGATTTGGATAAGACCCAGAGGAAAGTTACCTCTTCATTGTTGAATAAAGCAATCATGAAGAATAACAAGAATATGCTAAGACTTGAATGCAATCCTTTTCTTATGTTGTTACCCAGAGGAAAGTTGTAGCGCCCCGTTCTCCCGCAGCGAAGAGCGCGGCTAAGAAACACAAGACGGTATCGTTCGATCGGGATAGATTGAATTAAGAACTTGTCCTCGTTATGGATTTGTTTCTTCGGAATCGATTCCCATATTCAGTGGACTGCGCCCCCGGGATCGGCTTAGCGGCAGAGTCAGGAGGGACCTCTCCGCTGCTATCTTTTATTGCCTCGGTTTTCGATATCGCTTGTTGCTTTCGTGCTTTGAGTTGGTTTTGGGATTTGCTTGTTTTCCTTGAACGGTTTCGATGGTTTTCATTGTTTTCGTTCATCGACTTGCACTTCTATTCCGAGATTGGAAAGAGAGGAAGAAGTATTAATCGAGCAGTTCGTGTGCAGGTGAACGAGCAGTAGGCGGCTTGCGAGCAGAGTCGTGAAGCGCCTCTTTCCTTCTCCCTTCCAAACATCGAAGTGAGTGGCTACCAACCCGATTAGCTAGCCCTGCTTCCAAGCTTCACAGCTAATAATCTGCATTCTCCTTTGCCCCGATCAAACGATACCAAGTAATAATAAAAGAAACCAAGATAAAAGAGAATAGACTTGGTTATATGCTTGTCAATAAACTTCACGAACGGATACTTAAATGCATGCTTGTTCGCTTGGGAAAAATCATTGCTTGTCTTGTACATTGCTTGTCTTGTCTTGTACATTGCTTGTCTTGTACTCTTGTCGCCTCAAAAGCATGAACTGTTAACTAAGTAAACATATTGTTCGATCACGGACAACTTGTGCACAAGGTCATTGGTTCCTGCGGACGGTCGCTGGGGCACTGGCACCGATCCGGTCCGGACGGAATCCCTATTGTATAGTCCATTGTGCTGGACGGAGTGACATGTAGCGCTCCTTGTTCATTCGCTGCATACCATTCCCGCCAGTGACTATTGTCCATTGTGGCATCACGCCAAGTGATCTCTTGTATATTTAAACCTGTTGCATACTAACTTGTGTCTCCGTGGCAGGGAAGGCATGGTAAGTATTGTGCAGGTAATTCAGACGGTCAGGTAAAATCCACCGAACGGTGGCACGTTCATTTCAGTAAATTCTGTATGCTGCTTACTTGTAAATGAACTAAGGCAAGATAGAAACCCACAAATATGCATGCTTCATTAAAACAACGTGTTGATTGGTATAGTCAGGCTAGCTCGCCTTCACCAGCATGTTTCGATATGCTGACCCTCGTTGAAACAGGTTCTCCGCACTAAGGCGAACCGAGCGAGGAGCCGAAGTCGTCTTCCCGATCCAGTCCAGCTGTTGGCGCATCTTCACCGCGCCCCCGAAGCATTTTGGAGTCAGGAGCCTGCAACTCTTCATACACAAATGCAGCTCCGTGGCAAAGCCGTCCTCCAGCCTGGAGGTCTATACATTTTGAAGTTATAAAGGGATGTAATGTACAGGACTGCTATCTCATTTTGAGTCATCTCTTTGTAAGCCGTTCGGCATATTAGCTAACTCGTTCAAGAGTTTGTAATAGATGTTCATTATCAATAAAGAGAACTTTTCTATGTTTCAAATCTGTGTTTCAATTTATCTGCGTACTCTGAATATGTGCTTGCTATGCAAATCATTAAAGCCTTGTGCGGGCGCAACCCCAGGCCCGCACGGCGGTCGCGACTCGGGGGACGCCTCGGGGCGTGACAAAAGTTACCTTTTCTTATGTTGTTATCTAGAAATCTGCAAATATTGTAGTACCTCAAATCCCGATCCAACCGAGACGAGCACTATGTAATTGGGCTTGTGGCTAGTCCGTCTGAGTCGTAGCTTAGATCTCGGCATCTTCTTGCCACGGACGAAATACGATGATCCTTTCCAACTCATGGAAAGGCCTCTATTGAAACAAGTCCAATAGTTTTCGTGTTTGGTTGCTTGGTTTTCTTGATTGCAGCTTTGGGATTTTGATTTGGTGTTGCTTTCGATTTGCTTGGTTTTCGCTGCTGGTTTTATCGATTGGAGCTTTGATTTTTGGGGAGTTCGGCAAGGAAGGATAGGCAAGAATTCTAACTCGGTGCTCGTGCTGTTGCAGGTCCGCGTAACTGACATTTGATCGTCGCTAGCGGGATTCCTTGTTTCAGCATCTTTTTTCCTTAACCTGTGAGTGGTTTGGACCCTTCTTTCCTACTTCTTCACGCCCACATCTCTAATGTTTCAAACGTTCACTCGATGATGCCCGGTTGGACGCCTAGAAAATCCTTAGCCACAATGTATGCCACCCACTAAGAAAGGAACATGAGAATTGTAGACTGGTTTTACTATATGCTTGCATACCTTATAAACTTGAGTTGGTTGTAAAGGAAGTTGGTTGTTGGTTGCGGCCTGGTGCCTCGGATAGAGTTTGGACCTATGGGATACCAAAATCGAAACACCGTTTGAGAAAATATGAACTGTTGCACAAGATATATATTGCTGCTTTACTTCTTTTGTTTATTTCGATGCATTGTATGATATATATGAATTGTTCATGCATTCGCATGGTCTGGGACAACTTGTATACAAGGTTTGGCATTTCCTCGAAACGGCATTTCGAGGCACTGGAACTGTATCGATCCGGAGGGAAATATTTGATCGTGCTAGTCGCGATGCATTGCGGGACCTCCAGCAGGGCTTGCTACCATGGCTGATAGGGCGCGCCGCTAATGCTTGGAATAAGTCCTTAAGGTGTCGATCATACCAATGACCGCATAGAATATAACACATGCTAATTTATTGTCTTGTACAGATGGTAAGTATACTTGTATTTCGTTGCAGGGAAGGCGTGCATCGGTTGAGTAAGCAATCAGTGTACTGGTTGGATTCGATGCTATTTTTATTCCTATCAAAACATGCAACTGATATGAATTGATTTCACTTGCTTCCTTATAGAAAGATCATCTTAATGCATGCTCGCCCCTAATAAGCTAGTGTCGATTTAGTCGAGTGGGTTCATCCTGCTCACCAGTACAAGTTAAGTACTGACCCACGTTGTGGGCAACTATTTCAGGCACTCAGACGGTGTGTATATATATATAGATGTATGTGCAACGCTAGTACATAGCGAGGAGGCGTTAGAAGCACCTCTATTTTGAAGTATAGCTGGAGTCAGTTCATTTTGGAGGCTTGGACTTCAATCTATACAAGGGCATAATGTACAAACGACGTAGACTATCTGATGGAGCGCGCCCTGCATTTTGAGTTATCTTTTGTAATGCAATTCAAGTAGCCGAGAAGGCGCATCAATGTAACTCTATGTAAATTACTCTGAATTATCAATGAAAAAATATGTTTCTTCCTGCACTTGTGTTCAATCTTCTGTGAATGTGTTTTCTAAATTGTGTTTCAAAATGGGTTCCTATCACTGCACGTCCTTGCCTTGTGCGAGCGCAACTCCAGGCTCTCACGGCATCACGCCCCAGCGAGGACGATTGGTTCCGTAAGGGATCCAGTGAGGACGATTGACCCTTTCGGGATCGGGGCGTGACATATTGGTATCAGAGCACGGCTTTACTTCCTTGTGATTTTAAAAGATAATAAAGGAGTTTGATGCGCCTCTCAATTGAGTTGTGTTCGGCGTCCGCTGCATGAGATGAGTCGCCTATACAATAAGCCCAAAGATATAAAATCTATCATTTTTGGAGTGTTAACAAGCTACTCTCTTTTGTAGCAATGGCTAAGCAAAACACTACCGCTGCAAGCAGTGCTCAGCCCATCCAGAGCGACCTGGCAAGTTCTGGAGAATCCGGAGGAGAGGGTGCAATCGATATGTCTGAACGGCTTGTGCATCTCATGGAGGTGCAGCAACAACAAGCCGCTACTCAACAAGCACATATTCAGACGCAGTTTGCTGCTCAACAAAAGCAGATGGATACTATGATGCAACTGATTGCATCCTTGGTACCCAGCAACGGGGGAGCTACAGTGACGCCGCCCCGCTACTCAACAAGCACATATTCAGACGCAGTTTGCTGCTCAACAAAAGCAGATGGATACTATGATGCAACTGATTGCATCCTTGGTACCCAGCAACGGGGGAGCTACAGTGACGCCGCCGACTGTGGCGGTAGAGGATGAGTCAGAAGAAACTCAGCCTCCAGCTAGGAATACCTGCCGAGCAGCAAAGTTCACTAAAATGCATCCACCAGCGTTCAACGGACGAGCAGAACCGGACGTGGTGATGGGATGGATTGCAAAGCTGGAGGAACTCTTCAATCTGGTTGGCATTAGGGGATCCAAACGAGTGGCCTGTGCATCGGTTCAACTGGAACTGCGTGCGCATGATTGGTAGGAAGCCACTAAGCAAGGGATCTATGATGCCAATCCCAACTGCAAAATCACTTGAAAAATGTTCAAATCTGCCTTCATTGAACAATATATTCCCCGGGCCGTGCGTCAACATAAGGAAGACGACTTCAGCAATCTGGTTTAAGAAAGTTTGTCTGTTGACGATTACGACTCAGTGTTTGCTAAACTGGCCAAGTTTGCTGGACACTTCTTGCCTAACCAGCAGGCGTGGTGCTATCATTTTCAGAAGAGTTTGAATGATGATCTGCGTAGGGACGTCATCAACCAGAAATATCAAACCTACAGGGAATGTTATGAAGCTGCCCTGAATAGCGAGCGGATCTTTGGGCGCTATCCACCAAAGGTCGACGTGCAAACCCCCCATACCAACAACAAGCGTCCTCAAGAAACAGGAGGGTCTGGAGCACAAAAGCGTTCGCACACATCCGAACAAAGGGGTCCGACCCAGGCACCATACTGCCATAGGTGCGGCAAGTTAGGGCATCGAATGAATGAGTGCCAAGTTGCTGGGTGTTTTAAATGTGGTCGTCTGGACCACAAACATTTTGATTGTCGAGATCAAAGACCGATCGTCAGGCCACAGTCAAATCAGAACCATGGGAATTAGAACCACGGGAATCAGAACAACGAAAATCAGAACAAGGGGCCTCCAGCAAATGGTGCCAATGTTGTGCCAGTGAACCCACGACGCCAGGGTGCTCAAGGCCGAGTCTATGCACTGACTCGGGATGAGGCATCCGTCTCTGAAACTGTCGTGATAGGTACTTTACTTTTCAGAGAATTGCCCGCTAGAGTCTTATTCGATTCAGGTGCTACGCATAGTTTCATATCTGCTGATTTTACTGTTGAGCATAAATTAGCTTCTACTCCCTTAAATATGAACCTTTGCGTGAGTACACCTTCGGGAGTCGACATGCCCGCCCATGCGATCTGTAGGGATGGTTATATTTGCATCGGAGGAAGGAAGCTTTCCTTAGATGTCATTGTACTAGACATTAAGGATTATGATATTATTTTCGGGATGGACTGGTTGGGTGCTTGCCATGCAACAATCGAGTACGCGGAGAAGCGAGTCGTATTTCGTCTACCCGGCGAGGCAGACTTCTACTATTCGTGCAGCGCTGCACCGAAGACGGCAATGGTGATATTAGCAATTTCGGATAGGCGTATGTTACATTCGGGTTATGAAGGGTACTTAGCTTCTGTTCGAGACACCAGGCAGGAAAGTACAAATGCAGCTCAGGCTGAAGTCATAGCAGATTTCCTCGACGTGTTCCCGGACGAGCTGCCTGGAATGCCTCCTGATCGTGAGATCGAATTCAGCATTGACACCTTTCCAGATTCGCGACCGATATCGAAGGCACCGTATCGAATGGCCCCAGCAGAGCTGAAGGAACTTAAGGTTCAGTTACAAGATCTGTTGGACCGATGATACATTCGTCCAAGCGTTTCTCCGTGGGGCGCTCCGGTGCTGTTCGTGAAGAAAAAGGATGGATCCATGCGGCTGTGTATTGACTACCGAGAATTGAATAAGGCGACCGTACGAAATCAGTACCCATTGCCAAGGATAGATGACTTATTTGATCAGCTACAAGGTGCAACAGTTTTCTCTAAAGTTGATCTCAGGTCAGGGTATCACCAGTTGAAAATCAAATATGATGATATTCAAAAATCTGCGTTCAGGACCCGTTACGGACACTATGAATTTCTCGTGATGTCGTTCGGCTTGACGAACGCCCCTGCAGCTTTTATGGATCTGATGAACCGCGTGTTTCGGCCGTACGTAGACAAGTTTGTCGTCGTGTTCATCGACGACATACTAATATATTCCAAGAACGAGGCAAAACACAAGGAACACCTGAAGACCGTGCTGCAGATATTACGAGAGCATAAGTTGTTCGCTAAGCTCAGTAAATGTGAGTTCTGTTTGAATAGCGTGGCGTTCCTTGGTCATGTCGTCTCGGCAGAAGGCGTCGCCGTAGACCCGAAGAAGATTGAGGCGGTGGTGGACTGGAAGCAACCTACGTCAGCCAGCGAAGTTCGAAGCTTTCTGGGCCTAGCGGGATACTACCGTAGGTTCATGAAAGATTTCTCTAAACTAGCATCGCCTTTGACTAGCCTTACTCAGAAAAGAATTGTATACAAATGGGGTGATGACTGCGAAGCCAGCTTTCGGGAACTTAAGCGGCGTCTTGTTTCAGCTCCGATTCTTGCACTTCCAGATGGGGTAAAGGAGTTTCAGATATACAGTGACGCTTCAGGACTCGGCTTGGGATGTGTGCTCATGCAAAGGGATAAGGTAATATCGTACGCCTCCAGGCAACTGAAGCCGCACGAGAAAAACTACCCGACACACGACTTGGAATTGGCGGCAATTGTATTTGGACTGAAGTTGTGGAGGCATTATCTTTATGGTGTTGCTTGCAAAATCTTCACAGATCACAAGAGCCTCAAGTATCTATTCACCCAACGGAAACTGAACCTCCGACAACGGCATTGGCTAGAACTGATTAAGGACTATGATCTAACGATCGCATATACACCGGGCAAGGAAAACGTCGTTGCTGATGCTCTGAGTCGGAAGTACGTGGGCTCGTTATCCATAAACAACCGTTTACTTCGAGATCTAGAGGCGATGGGCATCGAGTTTCGAGTTCGGCATCAAGGAGTACAGCTGGCACCACTCCATCTTGAACCGAGTTTACGTGATAGAATCAAATTAGCTCAGGAGGGCGATCAGTTCCTAGCGAAGGTACACGGGCTGATCTCGGCGGGGAAGACGTCTGACTTTGTGGCAGGCGAAGATGGGGCCTTGCAAATGAAAGGGAGGCTGTGTGTTCCTAGCGACCGAGAACTCCGAAGGAAAATTATGGCAGAGGCACACTATGCGAAGTATTCGTTGCATCCGGGGAGCACTAAGATGTACATGGACTTACGTAGAACCTTCTGGTGGCAAGGTATGAAACGGGATGTGACGACTTTTGTGTCACAGTGCATGGCATGTCAACAGGTGAAAGCTGAACATCAGAGGCCCGGCGGGGAGCTGCAGAACCTCACTATTCCCGAGTGGAAATGGGACAACATCACTATGGATTTCATCGTGGGATTTCCGAAGACGCCGCGGGGGCATGATGCGATTTGGGTCATAGTTGATCGTTTGACCAAATCAGCCCACTTTCTTGCTATAAAAGTTACTTGGAGCGTCGATCGGTTAGCACAGATTTACATAGACGAGATTGTTCGATTACACGGAGTACCTGCCTCAATCGTCTCTGACCGTGACGGACGTTTATTATCTCGTTTCTGGACTAGCCTACAGTCTGCTTTGGGAACCAAGCTACAGTTCAGTACTGCATACCACCCCCAGACTGATGGCCAGACAGAAAGGACAAATCAGATACTTGAAGATATGTTACGGCTATGTGCAATCGATTTAAAGACTAGTTGGGACACGCACCTTCCGTTGGCGGAGTTTGCGTATAACAACAGCTACCAATCGAGTATCTAGATGTCACCGTACGAAGCACTTTATGGGCGCAAGTGTCGATCTCCAATCTGTTGGGACGAAGTCAGCGAGCGGCAGGTACTCGGGCCAGAGCTGGTGGAGCGGGCAGTTGAGAAAGTTCGCTTGATTTGGGAAAGACTTCGCACTGCGCAGAGCCGACAGAAAAGCTATGTCGATGCTCATCGTAGGCCTTTGGAGTTCATGGTCAGGGATCATGTCTTCTTGAAAGTGACGCCGATGCGTAGGGTGATGCGTTTCGGCGTGAAGGGCAAACTGAGTCCCAGGTTTGTCGGCCCCTTTGAGATACTAGAATGAGTGGCAGCTGTGGCATACCGGATTGCACTACCTCCCGCCTTGGCTGGAGTGCATGACGTATTCCATGTTTCTCAACTTCGGAAGTATGTGCATGATCCGAGTCATGTGGTTAGCTTCGAACAATTGGAACTGCGCACGAATTTATCATACTCAGAGGAGCCGGTGCAGATTCTGGATCGTAAGAAAAAAGTACTTCGCAACCATACGATGTCCTTGGTTTGCGTGCTGTGGCGGAACCATTCAGTTGGGGAATCAACTTGGGAGATGGAATCGGAGATGAAGGAGAAGTATCCTTCATTGTTCATTCAGTCGGAGGTAGGGCCTTGTTCTTAAGTTTCGGGACAAAACTTTTTCTTAGTGGTATATTATGTAGTGCCTCAAATCCCGATCCGACCGGGATGAGCACTATGTAATTGGGCTTGTGGCTAGTTCGTCTGAGTCGTAGCTTAGATTTCGGCATCTTCTTGCCACGGACGAAATGCGATGATCATTTCCAACTCATGGAAAGGCCTCTATTGAAACGAGTCCAATAGTTTTCGTGTTTGGTTGCTTGGTTTTCTTGATTGCCGCTTTGGGATTTTGATTTGATGTTGCTTTCGATTTGTTTGGTTTTCGCTGCTGGTTTTATTGATTGGAGCTTTAATTTTTGGGAAGTTCGGCAAGGAAGGATAGGCAAGAATTCTAACTCGGTGCTCGTGCTGTTACAGGTCCGCGTAACTGACGTTTGATCGTCGCTAGCGAGATTCCTTGTTTCAGCATCTTTTTTCCTTAACCAGTGAGTGGTTTGGACCATTCTTTCCTACTTCTTCACGCCCACATCTCTAATGTTTCAAACATTCACTCGATGATGCCCGGTTGGACGCCTAGAAAATCCTTAGCCACAATGCATGCCAGCCACTAAGAAAGGAACATGAGAATTGTAGACTGGTTTTACTATATGCTTGCACACCTTATAAACTTGAGTTGGTTGTAAAGAAAGTTGGTTGTTGGTTGCGGCCTGGTGCCTCGGATAGAGTTTGGACCTATGGGATACCAAAATCGAAACACCGTTTGAGAAAATATGAACTGTTGCACAAGATATATATTGTTGCTTTACTTCTTTTGTTTATTTTGATGCATTGTATGATATATGAATTGTTTATGCATTCGCATGGTCTGGGACAACTTGTATACAAGGTTTGGCATTTCCTCGAAACGGCATTCCGGGGCACTGGAACCGTATCGATCCGGAGGGAAATATTTGATCGTGCTAGTCGCGATGCATTGCGGGACCTCCAGCAGGGCTTGCTACCCGGGCTGATAGGGCGCGCCGCTAATGCTTGGAATAAGTCCCTAAGGTGTCGATCACACCAATGACCGCATAGAATAGAACACATGCTAATTTATTGTCTTGTGCAGATAGCAAGTATACTTGTGTTTCGTTGCAGGGAAAGCGTGCATCGGTTGAGTAAGCAATCGGTGTACTAGTTGGATTCGATGCTATTTTCATTCCTATCAAAACATGCAACTGATATGAATTGATTTCACTTGCTTCCTTATAGAAAGATCATCTTAATGCATGCTCGCCCCTAATAAGCTAGTGTCGATTTAGTCGAGTGGGTTCATCCCGCTCACAAGTACAAGTTGAGTACTGACCCACGTTGTGGGCAACTATTTCAGGCACTAAGACGGTGCAACGCTAGTACATAGCGAGGAGGCGTTAGGAGCACCTCTATTTTGAAGTATAGCTGGAGTCAGTTCATTTTGGAGGCTTGGACTTCAATCTATACAAGGGCGTAATGTACAAACGACGTGGACTATCTGATGGAGCGCGCCCTGCATTTTGAGTTTTCTTTTGTAATGCAATTCAAGTAGCCGAGAAGGCGCATCAATGTAAACTCTATGTAAATTACTCTGAATTATCAATGAAAAAGCATGTTTCTTCTTGCACTTGTGTTCAATCTTCTGTGAATGTGTTTTCTAAATTGTGTTTCAAAATGGGTTCCTATCACTGCACGTCCTTGCCTTGTGCGAGCGCAACTCCAGGCTCGCACGGCATCACGTCCCAACGAGGACGATTGGTTCCGTAAGGGATCCAGCGAGGACGATTGACCCTTTCGGGATCGGGGCGTGACAAATATGCTAAGACTTGAATGCAATCATTTTTCTTTTAACACTACATGAAGAATAACAAGAATATAGAAGTAACATGTTCCATAGTATTAGTTCAAATTCAAATCCTTAGGTATTCCCCAAAAGGTAAAACTTACAAGCTTATTCAGCACTAAGATATGACATATCAACATAATGTTCACCTGTATGGTAAGTGCTTATGAGTTTAAGTCCATAATCAATGACATAAACCTGGAAGTATGAGCATATCTTCAGAAGATTATGCAATTGGCTACCATACTTCAGAAAGGTTCAGTAATATTAATGAGACAATAACATTCATAAATAAATTGTGTATATCATATAAGCATTATTTTTCACTAGAACTGAACTGAAGCAGAACTCAGAACTAAATCCTCTTAGTAAGTAATATATCCTTTTGATAATCCTCTCAACACAAAAATAAATGGTTCGTCCACTGTCTATTATGGAACATTTGCTATTTGTGATGAATACCAACTACAAATCCTACGTGTCTTGTCCTACACGCATGAAAGACCTATTAAGGGAAAATCATAAAAGGTTGGCCATCTACACGCACATAAAACAACATAGCCTTTATCCTAAATGGCTATCTGAATCCTTTTGTTCCATTCAACTTTCTTAAGAACCATGGCCAGTTAAGCGCGTGCACGCGCGCGCACACACACACATATCTCCACACTTGGGACCAATACACTCAAATATTTCCCCAACGTTTAGTGGGGGGGGGGGGGGCAATACGCAAGTACTCAGAAAATAGTGCAAGTAATGAACATTTTCAAAAGTAAGCGAGGGGCATGCTTTGGGCCCATCCCTGTGTGTCGCAGATGCTCAGATATACATCATAAGGCATCTATATCATGTGATTCAAAGATCGACTAATTAACTTAGTGTTGCACAACAGAAATGCCCAACACCTACTTAGTTCAATATCTCATTTTTTTTACTACAACAATCTCCTCTAAATTAGCATTGCAAACTACTAAAAGAACACTGCAGTTCACACTCAGTAAAGCATTTAAAACCTGTTATTAGACAGACTTGATTTGCTCTACGACCCAAACCCATGAGGAAGTTGTCAGAGTTAATATCACGATGAAGAAAGCCCCTTGAATGCATGTATTCAACTCGATTAATCTGGGCAGAATCACAAACGAAAAGAAACATTATAAATAAAAGTTACCAGTGTTCTTAATAAGCAAGAGAAAGCAATAGCAAATACAATGTTTAATATACACCCATAATGTCTTAAGAAGAACAAAAAAAAGAAAAAAAAACAGCGAAATAACAAGATAATACCATCTGATCAGCAAGCATGAGTACTATTTTAAGTGTTCCAGGCTTGGTCCAAGAAGGTTGATTACCATGATATTGTACTCTCCCTCAACACCATACCACTTCAGGTGGGGAATTCTAGCTTTTTTCAAATGCAAAGAAGACAAAATCATAATATTGACTAACCAAAGATGATATATATATATATATATACCTCCTAACTTACTTCCACCCTGAAGAAGCATATACAATTTTGATTCATATTGAAGCTGAGGATGCTTAGTCTTCACAGAATCCTACAAAAGACAGTTAAGTTGATGTTAAGTACTTGCAACAAGCTGCTTTCCCTTTAAAAACCAGAAAACGAACAAAACTATAAAAACAAGACTAGTCATATCACAGTTTGGAGTAAGCCAAGCTTCTATCCACTTCAAAACCACAGAAGCATGCATCTTAGGTACCCATTTGACCTGAGACTAAGAGTGGCAACTGCCATGAGTTCTACGTAGACCAACATTTCTCACCTTCGCCGCTATCCTCTTCCCCCCGCTTTTGACCACCACAGTCTCGATTCCCAGCCCCCTTCATGACCGACCACCCCCACCATTCATCAACGAGAAACCCGCAGAATTCCCTACAATAAATTGTTCAAGGGCTCAAATCGTTCAAGAATTCTCCACCGAAGTAGATCAAACAGATCTACATCGAAATAATCGAGAAAATACCAAAATTCGATCAGATCAAGAGAGGGAAAAACAGAGATCCGAGCATACCTCTGCGACTTCAGAATCCGGGATCAGAGCTCAAGATCCAGACTCTTCGAGTGATCATTGAAAGCATCGACAGTAGCGGTGATGGCGACGGCAGCGCCCACGATCGAAAACGCCCCGACCAGCTTCTGATCGAAAATATACCAAACTCCGAGATTGAAGACAGGTGTTGACGACAGCCCCCTTTCGGTCCACATTTTTTTTTATTGGATGAACAAACATACTGGATAAACAAAAATGGACTTAGAAAAAAAAAATGGAACAAGTGAGAGAGAAAGCCAAAATTTTGGCGGAGAGCAGTAAAATAAAAAAAGTTGAAAAAAAATAAAATTTGAGATAACACTTTTAAAATGTTGTGTTTAGTGTATATAATAAAATATGATATTTTTAAGTGACCCTAAAAAAAGTATTGTTGAAATTATGTTAACAACACTTTTAAAATGATGTCATAGATGATCATAAATACTTAACTATTACGACACGTTTTAGTAGAGTGTCATCACCAAAAAGAATTAGTGGCACTTATACATAAAGTGTAGTAAAGAAAGTATCGTTATTAACATATTTTGTTGTAGTATACACAATTGGGATTGTGAGGCACTTTATGGATACTCAACGATCTATTCATTTGGAGATATTTGAAATAATTATTCGATACTTGAAGACGCATTCATGATCCATGAAATATGCTTCTTTTCAAAAAAAAAAAAAACATAGCTTCGTGTTGTGATATAATCTGATATTGATTATGTTGGATCCATTGATAATAAATGGTTTAGTTCTAACTAATGCTCGATCAAAGGACGCAATCTTATCACATGGAGAAGTACAGAATGTGCATGCAAAATCGAACATTGAATCTGAATATATAGCCCTCACCCAAAGTATTGTCGAAGGAATATGGACGTCGAAGAAACTGTTGCTCGAATTGACCTCTTGTCTAAATTGTCCTTTCGTTTATATTGTTATAACAAGGTGACAACCAATAATGCAAGTGTTCCAATTCAACATGATCGGACAAAATACATCAAGATTCAACACCATTTTATTCATGAGAAGCTGGATTAAAAAAGTTGTGCTTGATCTATATTGCATCAAAAAAAGTAAGCTATTGACATATTCACTAAAGGTTTGATTGACCCTAAATTTCAAAGTTTTTTCGACAAGCTAAGCATGATGGATATTTATACTTCGAGGAAGAGTGTAATAAAAATTATATTCAATAAAGAGAAGATCACGTGAATATTACATCATTAAAGAGGGATTTTTTGGATTTCTTTTCTTGACCTAGATTTGATTATAAATTTTCTATTTTATTTAACTTTGTAGTTTGACTTAGCTTATTTCTCAAATCAATTTTTTTTCTATAATTAAGACTAAGATGTGTCTAATGTAAGATACAATTGCCTCTTTAAACTCCTACAATAAAAATCGCTATAGGACCAATTAAGCTTTTGTTGACAGTACCAAAATTTCCAATATGGCAGGACCCACAAGGTCCACAACAATAAGGGCTGAAGCATATGTCCCAACCAGTTTTTCCTATTGGTCCACCATCAATCTTTGTCGTGCTTTTTCCACGCAGATAATTATGCCGAAAACAAAAGTCTCTCTCTCTCTCTCTCTCTCTCTCTCTCTCTCCTTCCTTTATATTGAGAGAGAGAGAGAGAGAAAATGGACTCCTACAACTACTGTTCATGTACTTACTGATCATGCAAGACACACTTTCTCTCTCCTCCCACTTTGCTTAGCTAAGCTGCAGACTACAGTAACGGCTATATTGCATTTCATGGAGGAAGGAAGGGTAAGGTGATTCTTTTCATGTGGCTAGCTTCTTGGTCTTTGTCACGTGAGATTGTCCAAAAATAGTAGCTTAGCAGGAATTTGGATGATACTTATTCTTTAGCTAAAAACTTAGCCAAACTTACAGCTACATAATCTACTTGACTAGGTAAGAATATATCTTGAATTAATAAAAAATTAATAATCCAATATTTGATGACAAGATGTTTTATGATAGCCACTAGCCGCTATCGTTTCATGCACGCTTCCTATGATCACTTAATATCAAACAATGTTGTTACAGCAACATATCCCAAAAGATATTTTTTTTGAAAGCAAATTGGGGATATGCATTGTGATCAGAACAAATATTGGCCATTTCATTGTGGATATGAGCCAAAATACAATGTGGTGGCTCTTGATACAAAACCATGTAGAAGCATAAGACCATCCAAAAGAAAAAATTTTAATGCTACATTTTTACTTTAGCTAAATTTTGTAGCATTTAAAGACTGCAGAGGTTATTTGTTCATACTTAAAAATTGCTAGAAAGCCAATAGACACTCCAGATTTGGAGCGTGTCCTAGCTCCTCCATATTAATTCTTGGGCCCACCAAGATTAATCATTATTGCCAAACAGGAAAGAAAAATAAAGAGAGAAAAAAATCTTATCAAACAGGAAAGAAAAATAAAAAAAGGATGTTAATTTAGAATATTTGTTTGGAGTATATCATTGTGTGTCAATATCAAAAAGACACTCCAACAATAATAATTTATATAATTTTTAATAATTTGAAATATGTATTTGGATTGTCCCTACCGTGGATGCTCTAAGCAGAAGATAACGTAGCATAAGACACCAAAGTGTGCGCAATTGTGTTCACTTTTTTAGTGTAGTTGAAGGAGATACTGCTACAGATGTCATGCCCCAGTCCCAAAATACGTAGGACCAGGAATACGTGACACGCCAGCTACGCATTCGACCAGACTCTGGTCTGACTCGAATACGTATAAGCTGTAATATAAAAAGGCACTATCTAGATGTCTCATAATTGTAAACCTCTATATCTCAATCCATAATGTACATCAGTATGCAAGAAAAAGCTATATGTGCTAAGGTCGGCCGCCCAATAACACACTAAATCGAATAGACTCGAGAAGAAGTATGAGTCTATAAAAACTAGGCTACAACAGCAGATGAATAATCAATGTAAAATAACTATAATGCCGGTAGATATGATATGAGTACCTGGTACCATGCCCGCAAGACTTGCAACTCCAACAGCAACTCCAAATGCTCCGTAATCATCTATGCTGCAAAACTGGCAGGGAACCAGGTCCTCAGAGGGACGTAACAAGGTACAAAAATACGGCAAGCCAAGTAAACAGAAAGTACAAGTGCACGACATGGTACTCTATCATAACCAACTAGTGTGACACAGTTTAAAGACAATGTTCGACGCGTGGGCTGTCCAAAATAAAATTGTAGCTCCGAACACAGAGACACACGGGACGTACCGTAGCTCCGAGCACAGAGACACACGGGTGATACACTACTCTAGAATACAGGATCACTACATATACATATATAAGCGCGTGCATAGGAGCCTAAACGTCTAGTAACTGTCTTCCCCTTCCCAAGCGGTCAACGATGGTGCGCTGAACCTGAACCTCTATCTAACAGTCTCGACTCACGGAAGTAACTCAACAGACGCGACCCTAAGGTCGTCCCAGTCTCTGGTCATGATGTCAGTATCAGGATACAGGAATCTGGCACGATCACAGTGTATGAGTGTGTCCTCGGGTGTCGATATACTCAGGTACGCATATCGAGATGCTACGAACCATCAAACAATCTTTCTAAGATGTTACGACGTACATCTTCACCCGGTTGTGAACCGGACGCGAAGTATCAAACGTCAACATAAATACGTGCACAATGTACAAAAAGAACAACAAATATCTGTAATCTGAAATACAGGGTGGCAAGGTACACTTGCGTGCGGCTGCTGATGACGAGGATCTGGTGCCACGTCCAAGTCCTCAGGTCCCGCAGTACCATAGCCTTCCATAGAGATCATTTGAAGATCACCTCCAAAATACCGAGCATAGAGGCGACTAACTGGAAACCCGTATCCATATCCAGCCATCGTTACCCCTTCAGTGACTCCAAAAGTTTCATCTTGTGGATTTTTTTTTTTTAAAGATAAGTAAAAATCTTTGGGAGCCCACTTCTAGCTATACCACCGCCTTCGTCAGAAATCTTTATTGTAACATCTTCGATTTCATCAGCCACTATTATTCTGACAGGAGGGGCATCTTTATCAGAACTCATGAATCGTTCTTGAACCTCACGTAAAGAGTTCTTGACCAACTCAAATACCATAAGATGCAAATGTGATGGAACATACAGAAGGTGAAATTTGGATCTCCAAATATGTTTACTTCAGGGGCACACCCATACTCCCGTAAACAGATACCACGCGCATCTTCACTAGCTGCTCGAGCCACATACATGGGAGACATTCTAGTATTTAATTGACCTATACAGCCAGGTTCTGGTTCAGGGTCATGCAAAACTACATGCTTCCCTATAAGCATCCGAATGCCAATTCTTGACATGTAAAATCGGTCAAGAAACTGATGGATTTCTTGTAGATCTAAAGGCACAACACTGGGATCCAAGTCTTTTTTTTTTTAGCTGCTGTACACCTAACGCCATTGCCGAAACAACATTATTGTGCCTCACGTTTATCATCTTGATCATTTGAGTGAAGGCTTTTTCATCATGTGAATCCTTAATTTCTGGGAAGGACCGAAGGTCACGGGAAGAATCCAAATACCAATCCCTAACCTTTAGAACAACGGGCTTGTTAGAGAGGCCATAGGGGAGGTTCTGGAGTTCGAAGGCCCTCCTGGCGATCCTGATGGGGAGCTCGTTGTGGAGGAACTGTGCTGATATCATCAGGTTCTTCTCCGTCGGCCTGGCGCGACTCCATCATGTACCTCAGGCTCACCCCCGTCTGCGTCTTCTCCCCCCACCTCTGCACCTCCTCCACCAAAGCTTTCGAGAAGGAGTCCGACGCTTTCTTCACCGCCATTGGATGAAGTAAGAAAAAGGAGAGCTTTATTTTTACACAGGAATTATCAATGAGGAGGAGGAGGAGGAGATTGGTGGACTGGAACGAAGGAGAAGAAGAAGGAAAGAATGGGAAGGCTATGTAACAGGAAGAGGGGGAGTATGGGAAAAATATGGCTGTGGGTTTTTTTTTCTTTGGGAGGAGGGAGGAAAGAGAGAAGAGGGTGGTTTTCAATGTCCCTAGGGATTAGGGCCTGCATTGGGGACAGGGGTAAAAAAGACATTATATAGGGGGTTGTGTGGAGGATGGGTGGTCAGGATTTGCCCATTTCAAATGGGTGGTGGTGATTACATATGAAGAAATAAATTTTTCATCCAAATGAAAGGGAGAGGGAGGCTTGACTTGGTCAAAGGAGAAGGGGCTTCTCCATTTGGCCTAGACCAATGAGGTTAGGACACCTATTTCAATAATTTGCAACTAAGCCCCTTAAATTCGGGAAATTGCACGAACACATAAAATGACGCTAAAATTTTGGAGAAAAACGCGGGTGATGGTTTGCATGGCGAGGGGGTGTTGGGGGTTTGGCACGGGTTTAATTTTATTGTCAACGAAATTTATTAATTAAGGATTAAAATAGAATTAGGCAAAATTTGTATCCCCGATTTAAATAGAATTAAAGTGTCCCGCGCTTTTAATTTAAATGGGGGCACTTGGGGTCAAAATCCGCTAATGACGCAAAGGTCAAAAATGGTGGAGGCGTGGAGTCAGTCTTGGACCCTTTAGTTGGTCCGGCTCAACGGGTTAAGTTGGTATCCCAAAATTTAGGGTAACGACACAGGTGTCCGACACGGAATTAAATATGGATTACGGTTTTGGAAAATTGTGCAATTAATTTAGAGCACAACGAAAATCTGATTTTTGAGTGACGAAAAGTCCAGTGCCTAATTTGGCGAGTCAAGTCAGAAGTACAAAAGTCCGGTGGAATTTATGGGCTGATATTGAGCTCCGAATAATTAAACTATGATAGGGCGCGCTAAGGGTTTTAATTAAATGAATTAAATACCAGATAAAATTATCTCCACTCTAAACCTCGACATCTGCTACCAAAACCAATTTTTTCCAAATCTACCCTAACTATCTATAGAATAAATCGAGGGGGTTTACAACAGAGGTGCGGTGCAACTCGGCCTTCTTCTATGGCATGGCGTGCACACCATGAGACATTCAATTCCTTGTACAAGATCGAATCCATTAGGTTATACAGTCGCCCTTAATGATGATGTTTGCATTTACTTTCCTCTTGCAGAGCTCAATAGCCAAACGAAGAGCTATTCCTTCCGCCTCCCTCCTGGAACATCGTAATAGTTCCCTGAAAGAAACCATAATTGTCTCGGAGTACTTCAACGGCGCCCATTTTATCATCGTTAGGAAGCCCCATCAAAGTTGATTTTCCAATATTCTTGCGGTGGAGGGTACCAATAGACGTTCGGTTGCGGGCAGAGTTGAGAAGAGATAAAAGGGTGTTTCTTTCAAATTGTTGGAATCGTACGAGTCTCATAGCCTGGTTGTCACATCCGTTTTCAGATTTCGTATTTCTGAATTTGTGATATTGAAAAATTTTCTGAAAATATATTTATACTATGATTTTTGCATCTTGTTAAATGTCTTATATGTTGTATTTTATCTATTTTGGTTTCTACTTATTATGAGGGACTACATTGGACCAAGAGTGAGCACATTGACAATTGCCATGAATCCGTACTTGGATCTGTATGTAAGATGGATACCTGACCCAGTTACTTTTTGGAGCATTGTGTCCTTATATTTGGATGATTAAGATTGCATGAGATGAGTCATGACTAGATTACCATTTTTCTCTTGCGTGTGTGTATATATATATATATATATATATATATATATATATATATATATGAGTTTTCTCTCTCCTCTCTCTCTCATTCTTTATTTTTTTTTTCCTTCCTTCTTCTTTCTTCTTCCTCCTTCCCTTAACCGAAACCCTAACCTTAGAACTACCATCTAGGAAGAGGTTTTTAGATCACTTGGAGAGTAGAGGCTAGGTAGCCACAAGGCAAGTACACATTGTTCAAAGTGGTGTAGCCATGATTTTTGAATTTATTTTATTATTAGTAAATTAAAAATGTTTTTGATCAAAAATATTCTTATTGGCATTCTCTTCAACTTTAATATTTGGTAAATTTTGATTTTGATGGACGGTTTTGAGTAGATATGAGTTTCAAAGTTAGGGTTTTTCATGGGTTCCATGATTTTTTTCTTGGTTTGATCTATTAAAACATAGTATTTTCAAGAACTAGTTGTTCCATGTTATAGAGAATTAAATTTCGTACGAATTTTGACTTTTGTTTCACTTGATTTTGAGTTAAAATGAGAACTTTATGAAGGAAACAAGTTTTGGAGTTTTTTCATGGAGTGTGCTTGCTGTTTGGGACGATGAAGTCCATGCGGCAGGGAGGCCATGCGGCATGGCATCGATATCAGGCGGCAAGAACTCCTTGTCGTAGCCCCTTTTCGACATGAGCATATCTTGTTATGTGTATGACCGTTCTGTCCATGCGACGAGCAGTCCATGAGGCGAGCTGTCCATGCGGCGAGCAGTCCATGAGACAAGTTGTCCATGCGGCGAGCAGTTTCATGAGGCAAGCAGTTTATGAGGCGGGCAGTTTCATGAGGCGAGTAGATTCATGAGGCGAATGGTTTCATGAGGTGAGCAGTTTCATGAGGCGAGTGGTTTCATGAGGCGAGTAGATTCATGAGGCGAGTGGTTTCATGAGGCGAGTAGATTCATGGGCCATAATTATATGTCAACTCCACAATCTCTCGTAAGATGCCAAAAAAATCATTGCCCGGATTGACGTCTTTGTAGTTTGAAGATTTGATACACAAACCACTATTTTTCGTGGAATCAAGATCCAGAAAGCTGTCTCTGATAGGAGCATTTGTTGACTTGAACCTGAATCCATTCACACAGAAACTTGGCCATATTTTTATGGCAGTAATTGGTCCCTTGGCTAGAGTCCTAATAGATTCAGTCTCGGGTGATATTAGACGATCGACCTAAATACCAAAGTAGCGATAGTAAGTTATTTATTTTGCAAGTGCAGAAATAAAAAGTAATTACCAAGCATCTTACATATGCACTCAACCAAGAAGGAAAATGGCATCTCATATCTTGTTCTACTTCTTCGTCTGTTATGTAGGGTCTAACCGACCTCAACTCATCATTATATGTGCTAAAAAACAATGAAGCAACTGCTGATTAGTAGCATAATAGTATCTTATACTATTACATTGAGATTATGTAAACGTGGACGTATTAATTACTTACCCCTCTAGCTTCTCCACTTCATCCTCGTCGCAATTGAGTAATATATACAATTGAGCAGCCCTTAGCTCATCGTCATTCAAATATCGCAATTGAGTAATATATATTAATTACTTACCCCTCTATGAAATGGATAACCCCATGCATTGTGACTGTACTCACTCACATTTACCGGCAGATTACTGCACTCCCTTTAGTAAAAAAACCTAACCCCCCAAACTGGCACACTGATACACACATAAACTCTTAAGAATTCTGTAATCAAAACTCACCTGGTACCAACAACACCTATTAAGTACTCTAAATTCTATACTTCATATAAACACTCCATCTATACTCATATAAATACTCCATCTATACTCCCAGATCTGGGATACACCTATATGAATGCTCAACCTTCACACCTATTACTTATTCTCTTCAACACATATATTCACTTAAACACCTGACTAATACACCTCTTTAAATCAGTCACCCACTGCTACTGCTTACCTTCTTCCTCAATATTTGATTACCCCTTATCCCGAGCCACACACTCATGTGTGCACTATAGTATCACTATGAATACCCAATCTTCTCTCAGATGTTGGTGTTATATCTGACACTTGCCCTCATGTCCTTCAAATCATACGAGTTCAAACCCCATCTCAAACCCATCCACATCCTGCCTTGCACTAGTTGCTGACTGGCTCAGTAAGTTGCTGCACAAGGATGCAGTGTTTACACTGTATTAGGACCCCCTCACACCTGCCTGCAGAAGCTAACAACCAACTACAATGCACCTAAACCTTAATGCACACTATGTTCAGCTGTGCAGTGCCTCCCCAAGTTGCCTGTTGCATATTGGGCTGATGTGTCTCAAGTCTTCCCCTGCTCACTGCTAGTAAGCAATGCTCACTGCTGCTGTTACCTCTCTCGTCGACTTGGGCCAGTCGGCCCTTACCCTAACCCTAACCCAAATCCCATGTCAACAAACCTAACCCTAACCCTAACCCTAACCCTAGGTCCTGATCAGTGTCTGTGTCAGTGTGTGTGTGTGCCGTGTCTGTGTCTGTGTCTGTGTCGTGTTTGTGTCAATGTCACATGTGTCCTGTGAGAGAGAGAGAGAGAGAAAGAGAGAGAGAGTAGGGTTTACCGGAGTAGTCGCGGTGTAGAGCGGGTCGACGGAGCGCGGGGGGGGGGGGGGGAATTTTTTTTCTTTTCGAAATTTCAGCAGATGGGGAAAAATGAAACCGAGACCTAATTAACCAAATTTTAGCGACGTTTAGCAACGTCCAAGAAAAACGTCGCTAAATTAAATTTTAGCGACGTCAATGATGTCGCTAAACACGTTGCTAAATATTTTTAATATAAAGGTCGCTATATACGTCACTAAACGTCGCTAAATTAGACATATTAGCGACGTTTAGCGACCTTAATTGAACTTATAGCGACTTATCTTTTAAAATCTTAATAAAAGTCGCTAAACGTCGCTAAATGTCGCCATTTAGCGACGTCTAGCGACGTTCTAATAAGGAGTCGCTAATTTATATATTATTAGCGACGTTTCTTTTGACGTCGCTAAAATATGTCGCTAATACCGCTTTTTCTAGTAGTGCTACGACAACTTCAAGCCTGACTTTGTTTGGTTGTTTTAGTGTTTTGCTTATTTTAGTGTTTTGCTTGGTTTGGTTGTTTTCTTGGATTATTTTGATTTTCATGAATGGACCTGATGAGTTGTGAGTGTTATTGAATTCAGTACCTTCCAAGTAGACTCGGACTAGTAGATTAATTATCCTTGTTCGTCGGATAAGGTGATGGGTGTAGTTCTACTCTGGAGACAGTCTGCAATTTCGGTCCTTGTTCGGTTTAAGGATTGTAGATTTGCTCCATAGTGGTTCATGCATTTTTTTTATTTTCGTTCGATTAATTACAGATTTGAAGACTTCATGTGATAGACCTAACTATGTGCTAGGCTTAGTAGAGTGCATGTGACCTGGTCAATATGGCATGAGGTGATAAAGGATTTTGATGGTTTGACTGATACCTTATGTACCCGACTTGTCCTACCTGTTACCAAAAGAATAGAGGATTGTACTTGATTGATTGTGTACTTGCCCTGACCAATATGACAAGAAGACTTCATGTGACTGATTAATAGGCCTGATATCCTGACTTGACTACTTGTATCTGTGCTGATATATTCACTACTTGCTATGCATTCCCACGTGTTATGTGTTACATGTGCACAGAGGTACGCCATATCTTGCTACGTGTCTTGTATTACATGTTTTGGGTTGTACATCGAGGTGACTCCTATTCTACATACAAGTGATATTATATGAATTTTCCAGCATGGGCCTGGTAGTTAGTCAGTAATCATAGCGTAGTTAAGATGTTTGATTGATTGTTGTATTACACTTGGAGGAATCCATATTTGGCCCTCGGGTAATAATGTTGATTCGTACCTAGCGTACACGTACTACGGTATGACATCTAAGGAGGGCGATTGTGTGACCACGACATGAGATTCTATACAACTGTAAGGTTAATTAGCTAGTTACTTAAATTGGTAGAAGTATTGGGAGGGAATGGAATCTCGAGATCTTGTGTGGAAGCTACTGGTAGGACATATGTCCTAGGGCATCATGTTGGCTTCCAACAAATATTGTATATCATCTATAATAGTAGAGTACAATATCTAGTTATGCTATATATATAATAGTACATGATTACTCGCGTGGCCTTACGGGGGATCGGTGCTTACATACTATGTGTTGTGCGTTTATTGGCGCGGTCAGCTCGCCTCACCATCAGTACGATCTAAGGATTCCTATTATACGCATTATTCTTCTGGGGTAACCATGCACTACAAGAAAAATGGCTTTTCTTGACGGTTTTTCCTCGTCAAGAAAGACTTTTCTTGACGGTTTTGCATCCGTCATCTAGGATGGAGTCAAGAAAAGTCCCTATTTTTCTTGACGGTTTTAAACCGTCAAGTAAAAAAAAAAATCTTGACGATTTAAACCGTCAAGAAAATATAACAAAAAATCGTCAAAAAAATAGGAACTTTTTTTTACTCTGGCCTAGATGACGGGTAATGACCGTCAAGAAAACTATTTTTTGACTGGAATAAATCGTCAAAAAAATTCTTTCTTGATGTTTAAAAACTGTCAAGAAATGATATTTTGTAGCAAAATTCAGATATTTGTTGACGTTTTAAAATTGTCAAGAGAAGTTGATTTTTATTTAACCAAAATTCTGTTTATAATTATATATTATATGCTTCCATTTACCAGTTACCGAACACACACATATAATATCAACATAAACCAGAACATCACAATCAACAAAAAATATAATACACATAATTTTTATATTAACAAATATGTGTTTGTACACAACAAACAACCAATATATCCAAATAAACCAAAATGTATAGTTTTGTACAATATCTTAAATATCCAAAACCTATATATACAAGTAAACCAAAATATATGGCATCTGGTTGTATTTGCTCATAAGCCTTGTGTGAACATCCATCTTCTCCTGGAATGCCGACTTACTCATTTCCCATATCTCTCTGCAACACAAACAATATAGTATAAAATACCTTTGAACCAGAGGGAACCAAGCCAACCATGCTAGGTAGTGGCCTCATAAGGACTCCATGAATGCAACCAATGATGATACCTGTGGGAAATAACAAAATATATTAGTTGATACTTGATATGAATATAAAAATGTCATATAAAAATGCCATACTCAGACCACAACAGACTAATCAATTGTTCTATGAATGATACCAAGAGGCACATTTTCCAGGAGAAAAGAATTGCTGGGACATCCAGTGTGATTCTTTGACTTTCAAATAATGAAGGCAATAGTAGAGAAAGTAAAATCCAATAAATTTTGACTTGAAACAAAGAATAAAATATCTGGTAAATTTTGGTGGATCTATGCAGTGGTAAGATTCATATCCCATACCAATATAAAATCCTGACAACAAAGACGACAAGTCCATGAAAAGATTCAAAAATTATGCAAAAGAAGCAAAACAATATACTCCCTTTCCAACCTAGACATGCAACAAACATAAGCATTATACTCAATACAGAGACAAAACTAGGAACATAATTATAAAGCTTGAATTTTTACAACAAAAAACTATGAAGATCGAATCTTTAGCATAAAATTAATTGTGATCATAATTAAGACTACAAATCATACCCAGGAATTATAGCAAGTATTTCATAGTCGAAAGAAAAGAGCAGATTAAGTACTAAACTTGGATGTTAAAAAATGACCACTAAATGGAACACATACCCAGGAATTATAGCAAGTCCAGTCTTTGGCATACTAAAGGTTGGATCCCCTCCTACATGCACAGGTTAAAACAATTCCCGATATCAAAGATTACCTCAGTATCTTAAAGCATATGAGAAGTATCTATAGAATCAACAATGGTCCAAGATTCGGTTGACAAAAGCTATACCACATATACCAAGATCACATGAAAGAATCATTTCTAGCCCATCAACCAATGTCGCTCCTTCAATAAGAGCAATTGTAGGAATCAATGGTGCCTGTTCATATTATCAGAACTCTAAATGTCAGCTTAGAATGAGAATTCTAGTGAAATACTGTCAATTAAAGCTATAAAGTAGTAAAGTGATTTTTTTTATATGAAGGGTGAATAATTAACCTGCTAACCCAGATCAAGCACCAAACTGATTTACTAAATAAGTGCTAAAGTGAAAATATATATAAAAAAGGAGATTTAACTGATGATGGTGTTACACAATGGACTGAATCTAACATTCCACAATAAGAACCTTATGGCACCCAAAAATCTTTCACATAAGTAGGCCATAAATGCTCTATATCAATGCCACACCATAAAGGAGGCAAGAAGGGGACTGAATCTAACATTCCATAACAAGGGTCTTTGAATCTGACTTCCCAACAAACCTTGATTCACTGAACTAACAGATATTACCTATAAAAAAAACCTTGCAATATCATATTGTTTTTGTTAACTTGTAACAATTTTTCAATAAGAAACAAAAATCACCCAGCAACACAAATATCAAAGAAGACTTCAAAACTACTTTGCTAGTACAATGGTCAGCTGATCGTACTAATTATATCTCCAAGGTATCACCAATTGCACTCCACTAAAAAAAGAACTTACACCAAAACTTGAGACACCAATGGTTTTGGTGAGCTGAAGTGACACCCAAAAGCAAAAACTTGTCATTGACCTGATCAATGCTACCACCTAAAAATTATTTGATATCTCGTGTTATAAAATAATAAGTTAAGAAAATTTCTCAACTTACCTTACTCAGAACCGAACTACTTCCAAGCTTTGGTAATTTTGGGACATGTCTAGCTCTCACTGGAGCTCTATAAGGCCAAAAGTGTGGCAAAATATTTTTTTCCTCAAACAAACAACAAATATTAATTAGAAATTCAAAATAGTCCATAGTGTAGCTCTTACTGGTCCTCTTTAGACTTCATGTTGTAAGTAACCATAGATTTTAGTACACTCTATAGAGCAAAACCAATTATACCATGGCCGACAACGTTCCTGTTTCAAAAGACATCTAAGTAATATTCTAACAGATTCAGCAGAGAATTACAAAAAAGGAACATAGCTCATAAATTTTTCACATAGAATGCAATATAATAGATCAGATATCTTGCATGCTACCTCGTCATCTCTATATAGCATATAACAATTTCTGTAAAGAGAATAGGAATGAGGAATCTTGCCTGCTGGCAGTATGAGACCAACTACTGCAAGGATGAGGAATTCTATGGGAAGATGGTTGTTCAACTTGAGGATTGCAGGGGGTAGTATATGGCACATAAGAAGGATTAGGAATGGCTCTAGGAGCTTGTGTCCTAAAAAATGGTTACTGTTGTAGCGATGGATGGATCTGGATTAGGCCTGAGGGAATTGGAACCTACATAGGATATGGATATGGAGGAAGGTTGGCCATAACAACTGAAGGGTCAAATGTAGCCCAAGGATGCATGCATCTGACACTTTGTTGGTACTGAGCATTTAGATTATCTATTTCATATTTTAAGTTGTTTTCTCTTCTCTAAGATCATTCTTATCTTGTGTCAACTAAAAGGAAATGAATGGATGTAAAACATGCAATGTGAAGATGACATTTGTAGACATACCTATTTAGCTCATATTAAGTTACCTCCCGTGATTCCACAGATAGAGAAGCGTATTATATTTTTAGTCTATCCACCTGAGCGGACAAATCCTTTAGCATTTGAATTGTCTCACCAAGAATGGTTGCCTTGTCATTCTTGGGTCTATCCGGATCTACAAGTCGAGCATCAGCATTACTAAAGCTAATTTGTGTTAAAATTTGAATGGGTCATAGTCAATCAACAGACAGTAAATTAGCTAGCCATCACTTTCCAACGAAAGATAAATCAAGTAGGAACCATCCAAGTCTTGGAGATTACAAAGAATGGCCAAAGATAGTTCATCTATCCAGTCAAAAATAGAAGAAAGTTGTACAAATTTACAAGAGCTTTAGTTTCAACCATTGGGGCTCAAAAGGCACAATTGAACTAAAAATCTCAAAATATTTAGTCAGTCAGTTCTGTAACTAAAATGCTAATACTTAGGTCCAAGTTTATTTGGCAATCTCAGAAATCTCCAGCAGATTAGTGATAGATAATATGAATACTACTTTCTGTAACATAAATTAAAAGATAAATGTGCACAACAAAAAATTGCTTATAATAGATCAGAGATATAATAAACTTTTTACATAAAAGCGAGTTACTAAGCATACTCGTCCACAGAAGGCAATTGCATCAGAACAAAGGAAATCAATTACAAACTTGTCATCTTTGTATACCATCTAACATGTAAAATATTGAAATGGAAACATAGAATAGGTTATAAATTATTAAAATATTGAAATGGAAACATAAGGAGTGATTTAACAATTTGTCTCCCTTAAGTATATATTTTCCTAACCTGTACAGTAAGGTCTTCTTTTTTTGAGAAAAATTATATATAAATTATTAATATGCAAAAAGTGCATATAAAGAATGAATGATCCATGAAAAACCAAATTCCTTTGTTGAAATGCACGTACTTTTTGAGTAACTGACTGATCTTCATATTGCAATATGCATTTAACCCATTAGTTTCCAAATTCATAAGGCCTTATAAGCATTATTCAAAATAAAGAAACCAAATCTAGATACATATTCAAATTAAGTTCAAACTTAAGAGATGATTTTGTTTTTGCAATATAACCAAAAATTCATAAACGCTCCATTTGTTCATGTTACAACCCATTGGAAACTGGAACCATGCCCTATTCAGACACACACACAGAAGTAATCTGATACTGCCACTAAATACTGCAGTATTATACTAAAATTTGTTGACAGAGTTCCCCAATCTCCCAGTTTCCATCTAGGCAACTGTTGTTGCCTGCATATGCTCGCAACTTGCTGCTGCTAAGTCCTAAACAGTTGCAACTGCTGCAAACTGCTGTTGTCCTATATGCAGAAATTGCTGATGCAGTTGACACTCAAATTGAATGCTTGCAGGAACTGTAGTTTACTGCAGTTCTATTTCTGCTAAGTAGTATCCAGGAAACCCCTTTCCTGTTGCAGTCCCTACTCCTGAATTTACCCACATGTGGACAAGTGTTCTGCATTCAATGTGCTGCTGCACACTAACTTGCATATCATAACCATTTGTACCTATATTATCCACTTTAACAGCATTCCAGAAACTGGTATAGTCTTCCTAAAAGAAATTCATATCTATGACTCCTCAAAAATATGAGCAAACCACTTGGGCTCTACTGAAAAAATTAAAAGAGAAGGTTGATTCAGTATGAATTTTGCATAAGCTTTTTAGATAATCTGTTTATCCTAATAAAAAGATTTATCTAACACGCTGGTGCTAGATATTGATCATTCTATTCCATTAAAAGACTCCATTCCGAAGAAGGAATATGCTTAAATAAAGCTATATGTAGCAGCTTGAGATGTACATCTCCTACACATAACTATAGCCCATGAAAAAATCCAGCATCTGGAAAAAAAACACAAAGGTTATAATAAAGATTGTCCAGTTCTACTTCTTTCTTAAATACATATCAAAAAAACATACAAAATATGAATACAAGTAGGGAGGTGTCTTCACAAGCACCTACATAACCCCTCTATAACAAATATTTACCATTCAAATGATCTAAATACTAAATAAGGATAACGACACTTCTACTAGCTGCAAATTGTTGACCTTCTCACCCCAATAAGTGGTTCCAAAATAACAAATAACTAACAAGAACAACATGGGCTTCCAATATTTTTATTGGCACTTTTTGTGCATCAAGTTGTGAAATTCTCATGACACTTGTCATGTTCTCATATGTTTTGACCAATAAGACACTCAAAATTCACTACCTATCTCAAACACTACACTTAACCTTGAATTGGAATTGCAGATATAACCAATATCCTAACCTTGAGAGGTATTAGCATATATATACCCATGAAAAAGGAAATTAAGTTACAAAAGTGTTTTATAGAATAAAAACTCAATTTGACACAAGAGCCAAATATTATACATCAATCTCCTATTGAACTAATTTTAAACTAATACACAAAAAAAAGTGTGAGAAATGATCTAATGTATCACACACATACAAAATGCTATCTTTATAATAAACACTCATCTAACTAATAATATCGGTTTGTTTAAGGAACGAGTGTCAGAATAAGAGTGCACTTGATGGTTGGCCCTCCTTTTTATAAGTGGACTTTAATCTGATCAATTAAAAATTCCAAGTGGTGTATAATTGGAATAAATAGGCCAAGCTTCCAATTCATCCGTAATGAACATCTTTACTTAGAAAATCCAATTTCTAGAAATAATAGTTCCAAGTTTTCTAGTAGAAGGCTTAGATCAAGAACCAAGAGGGCAAATAGAATAAAGCATTTGGTGACGATATGACCAGGTTAAATATCACCTTATGTTCAAGTTTTATTACATTTTCGGCTAGCATAGTTCCTAAAGCCCAAACTTTAAAATGTACCATGATAAAATTCTTCTTATATGCAATGTTTAAGAATTAAATTTTATTTTCAAGACAAAAATACCGGAAACTGTAGTTCCAAACTAAAATCTAACTGGCATAAAATTTAGCACAAACAGAACAAAGATTACCTCTTCAAATATTGGGTTATATACAACACCAACTGTAGGAACCTTTACAACAGTAAGACCAAAAGATACACACACAAAAGGAAACCTGCAGGGAGAGTATCAATTATTATAGTGACAACTTGGATACATGCATAAATAAGAAAAAAAATGAAGAGCACAAATAGAAAATCATAAAATGATGGTTTAAAATTACCCATAAACAAAATTAGTTCTTCCATCGAGGGGGTCAACTGTCCATGTTGGGTCAGCCAGCTCAGAAGTCCCAAAGGCTGTAGAAGTTTCTTCACCTATAAACTGGATGAAAAGAGTGGACAAAAAGGGTAATTACAAGTGAGAGATACATATATCACAACATACATATATTTATTTAAGATGGTAGAAATTCACCTTATGCTCTGGGAACTTATTTTTCAGGTGATTGAATATGATATCCTCACATGCTTATCTGTTTCAGTCACCAAATCAACCTACATTCAACAAACATTTAGTAGCACCATTTGAAAAACTACAGACAAACCAGACAACTAGAGAACATTTGTTCATTGTAACTTTACATCCGTACATGAAGAGAAGTTACCACAAGACAAAGCAAATTATTCCTGCGATATACTGATGCCAGATTAAAAAATGCATTTGGCCATTCATTAACATTATCACTATGTACCTTAAAAATTCTTATTTTTTAGATGCAGACTACAAACCACTATATAAAAATCCATTTGGTCATTCATTAACATTATCACTTAGATAGTTTATTACTACCACATTTTAGGAAAAAGGGTATTTTAGTAATTTTCTATTTAAATAAATATTGTGCATGGTAAATAATTTTTGTTGTATTATTTAATTATTGTTGGATGTTATTTAATTATTTTGGACTTATTTTAGTAGACCCAACTAGTGTAGTTTGGACCCATGGACCAACATGAATTAAATAGTTAGATTTGGCACATTTAGAAAGCCCATAATTATGGAGATGGATTAAATTAATTAAGTGATTAGATTAGAAGCTCCCTTCCTTAATTATTTTTTCATGAGAGGCCCCAAGGGATACATTGGACATTTTATAATTACTTGGGGAAGGGGGCAAGGCCGGCCTATTAAAAGAGGGGGAAATTTCTCTCTCCTCTCATTCTTATTCCAAATCTAGATCTAGAATTTCCCACTCCCAAATTCCCTCCATTCCCATTCCAATTCTCCACCAAATTCATTCTAAATTCTTTCCAATTCACCATTAGAAAGTTGAGAAGCAAGGATCTAGAAGGAGGAAGCAAGGATCTACAAAGAGGAGCAAGGATCTACAATTTGGAAGCAAGTTCATCTCAATTGGAGGTTTCATTGGGAATCCATCTCCCAATAGGTATAATTAAAATTTTCCCATTAAAATAGCTTCTAAATCTGAGATTTAATCATGTAAAATCAACCTATATATATGTACTACCCATAGGACTTTGTTTTGTGTTCATAGGAGACCCATGGAGAAAGTTATGGTGCTTTTTGTGTCAATTTTGTTGGAATTCCGAATTTATATTTTGTTGTGTATGTCAATTGATCCTATAGATCAATTGGGCATGTGTTTTTGTGTTTGGGGCTAGTGTCGTGTCCATAATTTGGTACATGTGGTTCGTATCCCAACTATTTGGTGATACGTGTCATTTTGGGGGTTTTTTCTCCGACACGGGGCTTTGAACATGTCGTATTTTGACACGGACACATAGATCTACTTTTGACACTTTGATTTATTCATAAATATTATTTGTGACTTGTTTGTGTCCTTCGGGGTGCAATTGGTTGTGTGTTGGACTCGTGTCACATGCGTATCCTAGATCTAGTGGGATACGGTGTGAAACTTTCCAATTTGGTGTGTTTATGTGTAGATCTAACTATTTATGCTTTAAATTCTTCATTTATAATTAGTAAATATATATATATATATTATATTCATTTTAGTGTATTTATTATGATGTTGTAGCATAGATCTATATTTTTATGTATTTTAATATGATGTATAAATATATGTATGTAGCTTTCTTGCATGCAATTATATATGTACTTATGTTAAATATATATATATTATACATAAATGTTTTATAAAATATATTTATGTGTAATTATATTATTTATAATTATTATATAATTATTTGTATATTAATGAATGTATTTTTATGTGTGCTTCTAGCCATGTAAAATACATACATTAATATGTGCATGTGTTTGGTATTTTAATTTTGTAAGTTTATATGTATGTATATATAAGTATATAGTTATTAAATTTGTTTTATATATATATATATATATGCATTTTGATTTATATATGTATATATATAGGTGTTTTTGTGAGGTATAATACTAATAATAATATATTATTTTATTGGGTTTGTATATACATTATTAGAATGTGCATTATTTGTACTATTAGTATTCTTGTGTGGGTATCATTTGGGATCTAATTTTGATTCCTAATTGTTGTATTTTATTTCCATATTATTTTATATAGAGGTCTTGTGAGGTTGACCTTGGTTTGACCATGTTTGACTTTAGAGTTGACCATAGTTGACTTATGACTTAGAATTTATTTATTGACCTAGGAGTTGACTAGTTTGACTTGTTCTCTTTTCGGGACCTTGTTTTAATGTGGTATTCCATATCTAGGTCTTCGAGGCACCGAGTCAGACATCTGTGAGACTATTCATTGGACTTCAGGCGAGTACATTCTTTGATAGTTTCTCATTTATGATATCCTCTATGTTCGTTGTATCTAGTGTAGATATACATGTTTCTCTTGACACTATGGTTACACGGATTGGTATATCCGGATCTCGTCATGAGATGTTATTCCTTGGTATATGGTGTATATGGTGCAAGTATTATTTCATTGGTTATCTTGTACATGTACAGACACCGATTTTCGGGAGGAGTCGCTCTCTTCTTGGGGAATCTAGTGCCATAGCATACCGTGGTTGGATCTATTATACCAGTTGGGGGTGGGGAGTATTAGTATAGATATGTGATCAAATCCCTATTGAATAAAGTATTGGTAAGCGAATAGTGTTGATCATGCACCGCACGTATGATTAGCCAGGCCGCATTGTATCTTGCCCAAGCCGATCACATGTTAAGCTAATACTCACACACTTAGTCATTAGTATTATTGTTTCATTGGCATATTGTTCATTATTGTATTTCTTTCCAGTATTACCTTATTGTCTATATATCTGTTGTATCTATTTTGTGCATCTTGTTTATCCACAGCTATTTACTGTTACATAGTTTTTATCATGGATTAGAACTGCTGTTAGAGATGTACTCTGCTCCTTTCCTGACTAGATATATTTTTCCAGATGACACTGAGGAGTACCCTACCTATTATGGACCCCAGGATGTTGTGGGTTTAGATTCTAAGACCCTGGCTCAAGAGGGACTTATCCCAACTGAGACAGTTGACCTTGGAGTGTAGCTTTGTAGTATGGTAGTATTCTTTTGTACTGGATTTGTCTCCAGCTTATTTTTGTTACTCTTCAGACTCATTGATGTATTATTTTAAACTCATGAGTTGTATGATGACTATTCTATTCTTATCTGATTCGTGCTCATTCTATCTTAGTTCTGTGATTGAGTATTCTATCATTATTGGTGGTTTATTACATTAGATAGACTATCTAGACAGCGTTCTACCGCCGATTCTGCGGCGTAGGCTGGGCGTTGTTTCCGACTAGTACCCTTACACCGGGTGCGGGTCGTGACATAGTTTTACCTAATAATTAATGGTCCTACGATAAAAAATCCATTTGGCCATTCATTAACATATCATTATGTAACCTAAAAATTCTTATTTTTAGATGCAGACTAAAATACCACTCATACACTCAGATAATTTTACCCGATAATTAATGGTTCTACGATAAAATATACATATGAATCAGTACACAAACCTATTTATCAGACTTACTAGACAAACATCAAAGATGAAGTTCAAACTTGTACAAAGATATCTATCAAACAGAAATAGAAACCATAATAAATTGCTTATCTAGGAAGATAACCTAAACAAAGATCTTCTCATCTGTGTTTATTTTGACACAGATACAGTATCGAGAACCGAACTGCATACACCGTTATTCTCTAGTATGATTTCAAGAAGACTTGTTGATTAAACATAGAAAGGAATAGTTTAGGAAAGAACATTACCTGCGTATCCTATCCGACCTGCGGGCACAGAATACTGCTGATGTTCAAAACAGGGAATACAGTAAACATCACTTACTGTGTCTGAGATATGGACACAGGAAGTAACCGTCCATACTCTACTTCCTCGTGTCGAACTCTTAACATTGACACAATATCAAAATTTTCTATGGTAAAGCTAACAACAGAAACTTGCATCCCCTGAATACATGATTAATGATTGTATCACCTGCACAGAGTCAACGTGTCCAAATTATTCTCGCGGACACGAGTAGTTTCCAGAGGAAAGGAAGAGCATGCGATCAGGTTTAGGAGACTGACCTCAGAGCAAGCGTAATAAAAAATGATACTAGATTCGAACAATTCGAATCAAGACTCGATCGATTATAATCGTTGCTCCTCTGCGAACCTTCGTCGAACACCTAACGTGCACAGAGAAATAATAAATTAACTTGATTGATTCATGAATTTTCAGTGATTTGAAGTATAGGAGGAGGAGTCAAAAGCTCAATCAAAGAGGAAAAAAGTTCAGGTGAGAGCTCAACTGATCGGAGATCTTGGGAAGAAATGAAGCTATTACTTGTTCCCAAAAGGAAACAAAGCTATAACTTGTTCCCAAAAGGAGAAATAGGGAATCGACTGATCGGAGGCCTGCCGGCGGATTCTCCGGAGAATTCAAAGTGGTCGGTCCTCGGCACAACGACGGGGCGCAGGCCTGATCTGGTCGACGTATGGGGCGTTGGGGTCGGGAGGCGGCTTCTAGCTCCGGTGGAGGCAGGTCAATCAGAGGTTCCGCGGGCTGCGTCGGTCGTCGAGGGGCGGTGATGAGATTGCGGTGTCGGGCTGAGGGGTGAGATCCTCGGACGGTCGCAGTGGCCAGATCTGGTCATGGCGGACTCGGAGGAGAGGACTTGAGGGGGATAAAAGAAAAAAGTTGTAGGAGAGAAAGGAGAGGAGGCACCGGTGGATGGAAAGGAGGTTGATGGAGGCTAGGATTTCAGTGGAGAGTTTGGGGAGGAGGGAGAGGTAGTGGCGGAGGATAGCAGATCTTTAGCCATGAGTAGTAATGGAGAGGAAGGAGAGAGAAGAGCTTGGGAGAAAAAAAAATGAATAGGAGCAGCATCGATTAAATTGGCCACAGAACCCTCAACATAGAACTTGCAATAAAAAAAACTTTCAAAAATTACTAAAATGGCAGATGAAATATACGCGACAATTTTCCCTCACATGTATTACTTGACGGTTATCAACAAACCGTCAAGTAATGCAATGGGTTTTCTTGACGCTTCGTCTTAAACCGTCAAGTAATATTGTCAAATTTTGATACTTAACAAAAATGGATATTTTTTGATGTATGTCTAAAACGGTCAAGATTACTGGTTTCCTTGACGGTTTTGAGCATACATCAATAAATCAACAGTCAAGAAAGGCCATTTTTCTTGTATTGATGACACCACATATCAAGTCGTAGGACTGATTGGCCGATTCAATTGGACTCTATGAATGTGTTGGTAGACCAGGGACATGGACTATTGTGGCGCGGTGGTTCAACTCTTGTCCTTCTTTGGTTGTAGGGTTAAGCTATTGTGTCACAATAAACCATGAGCCGAAGCTACATATTATATGTATATGTATAACTATATCTTAGCCTGTATTATGACATATGTGTTCTTGTAGCTGATTATTTATTATGCCATCTGATAGTAGTCTAGGAACATGGGTTGTTATGGTACGGTGGTTCAACTCTTGTCCTTGTTTGGTTGTGGGATTGCGCTATTGTGCTATGATAGGCTATGGACTGAAGTTATGATGCAGATACTGTGGCGTGTCCATGATTAGTGAGTCATACCCTATCTCGACGTAGTGCGGCACCTCTTGTCCTTGTTTGGTTGTAGATGTGTCCTACTGCTTCGATGAAAGGTTATACGCTTACGATTATGGCATGGATCATATTTTATGTACTTGTCTGGATTTTGGTTCATTCACTTGTGCTCCTTTGTGGTACTTGCTATCGGGGCCTGACTCCTCTAGTTTTGTCTAGCTAGGTTCAGTAGCAGAGCCCGGGGATCCTGTCCTATATCTGACCGATGATGCGCACTAGGAGGATGGTCGTCGAGGGACTTGAGTGGGTTTCTTCTCCACCACTATGATATGTCATTTTGTTCTACCTTTGGCGTTTAGCTACCGGCACTTATTTAGTCGACAATCTGAATATTTAATTACTTTACATAATTGTATATTATTCAGACTGCGACTGACTTACATTTATGTACTCTTGACAATGCACTAGTTTATCATTTCGTATAATTAGTTTCATAATCATTCTGATAGAGCATCAGGGATGCCTTACTGCTTTATCTTATATGCTAATTCTTACTGTTCTTGGTTGATTGATTGAGACAAAGATTCTTTGTGAGACTATAGGATACTTGATTGTAGTATGCACCCCATCGTCTCGTGATAGAAGTGATCGTCGTACGACGTTCTATACCTTGTACGGGGTGGTTGGCCATGTCTATTTTCGTATTTTGGTACTGAGACGTGACACTAGTAGCTTTTCTAAGGATGCTCTCGCCCTTAACCAGTGTGTGTCGAAAGAGATTCAAACACCATAACAAACAAATTAGTCATTGTTCATCGTTTATCCGGACTTGAACTACTTTATGGATAAAGAAGCCACATATACTACTTTATGAATAAAGAAGCCACATATATTATTCTACACTAGTAAATTCACATGTGTTGCACATAAAATATTTTTTTTTCTCCTGATATTAATATAAAATTATTTAAATATTTAAACATTTAAACATATTTAAATTAAGATTTATTATATATATTTTTATATTTTAATTAGAATTTGTTATGTATTTGATTATTTTAATTATAATTAGTTATGGATGTATTTCTACTTTTCATAAAGAGTCTTAAAAATAGTTAGCTTAGTAATATTATCTAATAATAAACAAACATTTATTCTAACTCACGTGGTTAAGGTGAGAGGTATTTTCTTGGTTGGATGAGTTCGAATACTTGTAGATAACAAATTAAAATTTTTTTTCAATAAAATTTTCAAGTAATATAAAATTTTAAAATAATAATTTTTTTTTAGAATTAATTGATTATATACATACGATTTAAACGACTATTTTGAAGTCTCATTATATTATCAAAAATGCGAATGTAAATCTTTATATGCGAAATATAGAATTTCAATCTGTTAAGTACAACAAATCTATATGCACAAAAAAATCTAAAAAATAACAAATTCAACTGAACAAGCTGGAGAGCAACAAAACAGCAAGAAGTGAGTTTATATCACTAACTTCCACAAACAAATGCTCCTCTGAAGTACTTATGCATTTCTTCAGAGAAGTTCAAAGCAGCAGCCATCGAATTTATACGTACTCCAGAAAAAGACAGAAAAAGAGAGAGAGTAAGATTCCGCATATGCAATCTGTTAAGACTCCTGTTCATATGCAAACAACATAAAAAATAAGCTAAGTAAATCATGATCAATATTAAAATCTTACAAGCCCACTCCTTCCTTACAAGTCACTCAAGGGTTACTTCCTCATGAAATTTACAACGTAAATGCTTTTTGGCCCGTCCAATTTGCGTAAGTGACTGTCCATTGACTTCGCCACCTGACGTTCTCCTGTTGGCCTCCCTGCTAATACCGGATCCGTCTTCTCTTCTCTCCAGTAGGAGGCCGCCATGTGGCACGGACTATTGGCGGTCAAGTCCATTGGACGGGCCAAATAGCAGCGTCAAATTTACAAAGATGATCTCGGGGTCTATCTATGGATAGTAGTACACTGGTCGCCCGAAGTGCCCTGTCGATGTAGACCGGAAGAAGAAAGGGCTCGGCAGCAGAGGGCGCAGACGCCCTTCCGTACTCTTTACGGGGCTGGCCAACTCCCTGGGGAGCGGTTTCGGATAAACAGGCCTGAGACCGCTAGGGACGTCCCTCGACACAGGAAAGCAAGAAAACGTCGGCCTCTGTTGAGCCATCAAATTGGAACCTGCAATGGATGGTAAAGTAGGCTCCATTGCTGGCGGAGTTGGACCCGAAGTCATTGGTACTGAATCGGGTTTCTTCTTGAATTTCTTAGGATGAGGCTGACGAACAGATTTTGCATTCAAGCCCGCGTGCAGAGGAAATCGGTGACTAGCCGCCGCTGGTGAAGCCTGGCCGGAGATGGAAGAACCGGTCTGAAGCTGATTACGGCTGTACCGAAAGCTTTCCTGGTTCGATACGGTGCGAGCAGGAGCAAACCCAAGAGAGGCCGGTAAGGGGCTTACAGAGGGCTTTCCTGGTTCATTCATCACCACCAAGTCCTTTCCCATCAGCCGTAGGACTGAATTAGGGGTCTGAGACGGAGAAAATGTGCTGCTCGAGCCTAAACCACCATAACCATGAGCTGGAAAATTGACTGAAGAATTCACGGACAATTTTGTTGGTGTTATCAAACTAGAATAAGAAAGAAAGGAATATGGTAAACTGGACGTCTGCTTCCCCCTTGAAGGCATGAATGTGGTTCCAGGCACGCTGCTTCGCCTCGCAAAAGAAGGAAATTCTGTCGAGAGCCCTTCCCTTCGTGAGCAGCAGCAAGGCTGACTATCCGAAACTTGGTTGATGTACTTGATCTTCCTTCCTCGAGCCTCTCCGGTATTTCCAGACATTCTGTGTGCTTCTTCTGCCTCCAAGTCCTTATAGTTGCGGACTTCTGGCAAGATTGTCGAGGCAGTTGAACCAGGAGAGAAAGATGGCTCTCCATCTAGAGCCAGAGGAACGTCCAGACCTACTTCTCCGCGGCGGCTCGTCAAGCAAGCACTGGACTCTTGGGCTGACACAGTTTCAGCTTGAGATTCCCGGCGGAAAACAACCTGAAAGTCTCCCTCCCCTCTTAACTCCAGTTCATCAGCCGCTTGAACATCCGCAAGGCATGCAACATCCAAACTTGTCAACCGGTTCTTATCGTACACTGGGTGTGCGGTCGGTTCCTCATGAGATCCACTGCCAGAGCTAATACGACCCGCATCGACCTTACCCATGGAATTCAATCTAAACATAGTATCATCGCCTTCAGCTTCCAAAGGCTCCTGTCCCGGAGTATTATTGTTCAGTTCTTCCATCGGCATAAATTAGATACTAATTGAACGTATGAGTTATGTAATACTAATTGAATGTATTGAGTTATGTAATTCATATATAGAGTTCGAGTTAAGTAAGTTGTATAACTCAAGAGACATGAGTAACAAGTCGCACCGAAATATAATCGTAATGACGATTACTATTGGAGTGGGTGAGGTTTCCAACCTATGTGGAGAACACCCCGGAGTACGATGAGCGCCGTCTGTGGTCAGAGAAGCTCAGGGAGGCGACGAGAGCCATTCGAGAGGTTGGAGAAACTCAGGAGGAAGGAGGAACAGTCTGCTGAAGGGGGCAGAGTTCGGTCCGAACTCGGTCCCTGGTCGAGTTCGGGCCGAACTCGGTGTGGTGTTCCAGAACCTCAAAACCGAAGTCGGGCCGAAGTCGGTATGGTGTTCCAGAACCTCAAAACCGAAGTCGGTCCGAGTTCGGTCGGCGGGCTAGACAAAAATTCAGAAATTTTTTATACACCGTTGGATCGTATCCTACAGTCCAGGATTAGCTGCGAGATTATGGGGTATATATTAGGTTTTTTCTAACCCTAATTCCCAACTGAACCATAACATATCATCTCAAGGAAGAGGAGAAAAGAAGACAAGAGTACCATTGCAACTTTGGGAAGAAGAAGGAAGAATTATAGGCCGTTTTGGAGGAGGAGATCATTTTGGGTAATTTTTTATTGTCTTCTATCTTCGTGGTGTGATCTATTTTCTATTCCTAAGTGTTATGGTGATCCGTATTGGATCGGGAGGAGCTTGTAGAGGGTATATTCTATTTATTCCATTAGTTGAGGTTCTTCAGGGTTGGACTCCGATCGACCCGTGGTTTTTTTTCGCAAGGATTTTCCACATCAAAATTCTCTGTGTCTGCGTGAATTATTTTTCTGTGGTTTGGTGTTTGGTTTATGCGTTGTATTGCTCGGTTCTCTCGCAGGTACTCTCTGATTTTGGGGAAGGTTTTCGCGCTTCTTTTCCAACAGTGTGGTATCAGAGCCTGGTTCTGAAATTTTCAGAAGGGTGTCAGGAGTTGACAGACAAACCAGGGAGGAGAGATGGACGCGAAGCCGATGCGCATGGTAAACCTGAACAGTACCAACTATCATTACTGGAGGAACAAGATGAAGGATCTGCTATTTGTCAAAAAACTGCATCTGCCGGTATTTGCTTCCGAGAGGCCAAGTGACAAATCCGAAGATAAATGAAATTTCGAGCATATACAGGTGTGTGGGTACATCAGGCAGTTCGTTAACGAGAACGTGTACAACCACGTTGTTAGTATTGAGCACGCGAGGACATTGTGGGATAAGCTAAAATCTTTGTATGCGAAGAAGACCGGGGTAAATAAATTGTTCCTGATCCGGATGATGTTGTGTCTGCAGTACAAAGATGAGACGTCTATTACGGATCACTTGAGTGAGTTCTAGGGTGTGGTTGACTAGCTATCCTCGATGGGAGTCAAGTTCGATGACGAGGTTCAGGGACTATGACTGATGTGTACATTGCCAGACTCGTGGGAGACCGTAAGAGTATCTATGATCGCTTCTGCTCCGGAAGGCGTAGTCAGTCTGGAGTTTGCCAAGAGCAGAGTACTGAATGAAGAGATGTGGAGACGTTCTCATGGCACTTCATCCATATCCCACTCAGAGGCGCTTATTTCAGAGAGTCGCAAAAGGGGTAAAAGCAGGGATCCAGACGGTGGCAGAGACAAAAGAAGGGGAAGGTCCAAGGGTCGGTACGAGGACTCGGAGTGTTACCATTGTGGCAAGAAGGGCCACATCAAGCGAAACTGTTTCGCTTGGAAGAGAGAGGAATGGCGATAAGGGAAAGCAAAGTGAGAACACTACATCGACGACCTTGACACATGGAGGCGACGTGATCATTGTAGGTGATGAGGCAGTTATGAACCTCGCCTGCGATAACAACTCTTGGCTGATGGACTCAGGTGCTTAAGCACAGGTATCTCACAACTGGACACTATTTGCTACTTACACAACAGGCGACTGTGGAGGGTTGAAGATGGAAAATAGAGATGTGTCAAAGGCAGTTGCCATTGAAGATGTGCATTTGAGGACAAAGACGGGTGCAGTTCTTGTTCTTAAAGATGTCCGTCATGTCCCTGATATCCGTTTCAACCTGGTGTCGGTTGGAAGGTTGAATGACGAGGGTTTCTTCAGTCTCTTCGGGAACAGTCAGTAGAAGCTTTCCAAAGGTTCGATGGTAATTGCTAAAGGAAGCAAGAGGTCCGGACTCTACTATATGGAAGGAAGTGCACATGAGGCACATGAGGTTAACGTAGCTATTGATGCGTCTACTGAGTTGTGGCAGAGGCGGCTCAGCCATATCAGTGAGAAAGGGATGAGCTACTTGGTGAACAGGAAAGTGATTCCAGGACTAAAGTATACAAAATTGGAGAAGTGCATGCATTGTTTGACGAAAAAGCAAAATATGGTGTCGTTCCAAAGTCACCCAAGTTCAAGGAAGCCGACGTTGCTCGAGTTGATTCACTCGGATGTCTGCGGTCCTATGAAGATAAAATCCATTGGTGGTGCTTCTTATTTTGTAACATTTATAGATGACTGTTCCAGGAAGGTTTGGGTCTATACCATAAAGACCAAGGATCAGGTGCTGCCCACTTTCGAGGAGTTTCAGGCATATGTTGAAAGGGAGACGGACAAGAAGCTGCTTTGTGTTCGGTCGGACATTGGCTGTGGTTTTTAGTCTTTCGTTTTTGTTCCTTTTTTTAGCTTTTTTGCCATGTTTGTTTATTTTTTTGGTTTTTAGTCTCTTTTTGTCTTTTTGGTCCCTTTTTGTCATGTTTGCTCGTTTTAAATTTTTTTTTGGACGTTTTTATTATTTTTTGTCGTTTTTGTTCCTTTATATTCTTTTTTGGACTTTTTTTTGTCTTTTTTATCGTTTTTGGTCATTTTTGCTTGTTTTTTGTCATTTTTCGTCGACTTTTGTTCCTCTCACTCGTTTTTGATCTTTTTTGTTGTCTTGGTAGGTTTTTGTTATTTTCTGCTCGTTTTTTTATCGTTTTGGATCGATTTTTGTTCTTTTTTTGTTCGTTTTTGTTTTTTGTATTTTATCCTTTTTGGTATTTTTTGTCATTTTTGATCATTTTTGACATTTTTTGTTATTTTTGATCGTTTTAAATTTTAAAAAATATAAAATAAAATTTTAAAGTATATCAATAAAAAATAAAAAAACAACAAAAAGGGATAAAAAGAACAAAAATTGACCAAAAAGACAAAAAAATGATCAAAGAAAACAAAAATGATAAAAACAAGCGCAAAAAAGAACAAAAATCGACGAAAACGATAAAAAATGACAAAAAGACCAAATATGAAAAAAAACAAAAAAACATTTTTTTTGACAAGAACGATCAAACACGAGCAAAAAAAAACGAACAAAAAAGAACAAAAATCGACAAAAAACAAAAAACGAACAAAAAAGATCAAAAATGAAAAAAAAACGACAAAAAACGAAAAAATGAACAAAACGACAAAAATGACAAAAAGACAAAAAATGACCTAAAATGACAAAAAGAACATAAACAGACCCAAAAACGAAAAAAGACCAAAACGACAAAAAGCGAAAAAATGACAACAAAAAAACAAAAAAAAAACGATAAAAACTGAGCAAAAAAGAACAAAAATGACCCAAAGGCGAAAAAAGAGAAAAAATGACAAAAAATATACATGAAAAACGACAAAAAAAAGGCCAAAAAGACCAAAAAGAAACAAAAAACAATAAAAAAATGACAAAAAATGACAAAAAGCGAACAAAAAAGAAAATAAAAAATCGACCAAAAACGACAAAACAACAAAAAATTATTACATTACAAACACAATTACATTACATGGTAAACCAAACATATAAATGTAATTGATATTACATTGCATGATTTGATTACATGTTCCAACCAAACATAGTAATGTTATTGTAATTTTATTACAACATTACAACCCAATTACATTACAAATCCAATTCCGTTACAATTACGATTATATTATAGTGAACCAAACACAGCCTAAATGTCATGGTAGTAAGTCTAGTATATATATATATATATATATATATATATATATATATATATATATATATATTTTGTGGTATGTCAATGTCAAAAAATCAATTTCCTTCAAACCTATAGTCCTACATCGGCTGGGCATATAACATTTGAAGTGCTCATAATACTTTCTTTATGGGTCACACGTGCGTCGCCGCCGTCCGGCTTAGTGCGGTTCGGCGACGCGATGCGTGTAACGGGTGCAGATCCTATCGCGTGTAATGGGTGTAGATACCTGCCTACATCTGTGGATGCCGAATGCGATCCGATTCCTTTTTCGGATTCAGATTGAGACCTTAATTTTTTTTTCCAGCTCCTTGTTATTTTTGACAGTGTTTTGACTCTTAAATTTTTGAACGGTCTTGAGCATCCAACATCTATTATATACAGGCATTATCCTCCATTAATTCTCTCTTAATTTCTCCTTAATCCGGGGGTTATGTTTTCACTATATAGATTATCCCATCTCGTTGGTTGATGTACATAGTGGAAAAGAAACAACAACAAAGCTCTGCTACTTTGTTGTGCATTCCAAATGTTTTGTTTTCAATTCTTTGCTGGACAAGTTAAGTTCGGATCACTCTCTCGAAACTGCGTGTAACGACGAGAAGTCGGTAGCATGAAAAATTTATCACTATGAGCATTCGAGAAAGGCCTGCATATAGATCTCGGATCAAGTCTTAGGACAGTGCGTAGTGCATAACTTCTTCAGAGGCTGGTAGGACTTACTCTTTTCTTTTGTTTACAGGATTTAAAAAAAAAAAAGAATTTTTTTTATATATAACACACACACACACACACACACACATATATATATATATATATATATATATATATATATATATATATATATATATATATATATATATTGTCATTTCATTCCAAGTTGAATAAAAATCATATTCGACTTCTTCAATTCCACCAAATTTGTGTAAATCGTCACATTTGTAATTTATTATAATTCATTGGTATGCTAGTGTGTATTTCACACTACTTGAAAAAGAGGGAGCTTTCTCCTCAAGCGGCAAAGGAGGTGTTCGAGCGGCAAGGGAGGTAATCGACGTTTATATCATTTTCCTTGGTGGAGTAGAACAATTGATATTACATTACGGAGAACAAAGGTTATTTTGATGGACTTGGTGGGTGGTGCTTACTCTTTCAAACTACAAGATTTGACATATCATGTTGGCAAATAATCTAGGAGTTTGTTGATGGAGACTCTAAAACTGCTTCGGAGAATACACAAAAATGTGAAAACTTTGAAAAAAATATAGAACTTCAAATGCTAAAGCGGAGTATATCGCGTCAGAAATATATAAGACATTGTACTCGTTATTAAACAACAAGAATGTGGCGTGGTTCCAAGTTGCAACTGCCAGCGAATGAGTTGGCAAATGCTTCACAAGGTGATCTTCCTATTTATAATATTTTCTAAAAATCAACAATCTATGTTAGAGATCTCTTTTTAGGTCCAGAGGAGCCAATTTTCGGAGGCACAACATATGAAGCACAACTATCATTCGTGGACTTCGACAGGAGTATATGTAACGACCTGCTCCGTTCAACCCGAAGAGTCGATTCAAACGACATAGGTGTAGCAATCCAACCCGCCTAGCTCGGCAAGATGACTCGCTTGAGGCAAAGACATTCAGACTTGGCCTTCAGAGAAGTTCAGACTTAGATGTTTTAAAGGCGCGCTCAAAGTTTTACTCGGCCGATGCGATTCATCGCTAAGGTGGGTGACTCCGATGAACCTGTCTCTACTTAGCTGCACACTTAATAAAAAAATGATACATACTAGCTGCTAGGCGATAACCTTTGCATGCTAATAAAAGTGACGAACGCAGATAGCTAAGGGAGTAATCCCATTGTATCATGAGGATAGAACATTGAAACTCTACGCTGCTAATTGGATAAGTTAGTGTATTGAATATCATAAAGTAGTTTTCAGATGTTATGCCACAAGTAATTCTACTTATATCACAACGCATCGCACGAAAGGTGACACGGAGATAGAGTAGAGTCATGTTGCATACATAGACATGGAAGACTATAGAGTAGTCGTTCCGAGTCAGGAGAAGAAATCAAATAAGTTATCTACTCTCCGAGCAGGAAGTCCTCGGAAAGTAGAGACCGAGCATGAAGTTCTTGGATAGAATAAACCGAGTGTGGTCCTCGGATAAAAGAAACTGAGCATGAAGTTCTTGGCTAGGATTGGAAGTGGTGTAGTAGTTGCATGGTCACGGACAACTGGTTACGCATCAGGAAGAGAGTCCTCGAACGATATCCGAGGTATCATAATCATGTCGGCCCGGGAGGACTACACTAGCTGAAGTCCTAGTGATATTGCTAGTAGGAAGTCCTAGAACAGATGGTTCGGGAGGCCCAGTTTGGCTAGCTACCGAATTGGGAAGACAACCGTTCAATCTAAGAAGATATTTCCAATATGGCTTGCAGAGCCAGTGACCTTCGCATAGATAAGTCATGCATGCATAGCGGCAATCCGCATTCAAGGAGAAGAGTAACACGATAGAGTTTGATGCACGACACATCGCACATTAGGAGAATGGATGCATGGTTCACCATATGGTTTGAGTAAAACATGTCTGAGTCAGAGACTCGTTTGAGATACTTGAGTTTACTTAGATGTTCTTCATTTCATAGTGTATGTACTTGATTTTATTGCTGCGCTTGAACATGGAATGCCAAATGGTAAGAAAGGGTAAGATGAACTCAACTATATACTGCATGACACGACCTGAAATACGAGTATATTATTTTCATTATTATGACATGAAACTGATCCTAAGGCAAGACTAGAAAGATAACACAATCAGTCGGTGCACATAATTAATGAACGTGCTTGTTTTGTGCGTGGACGAGAAGCCTCCCCACTAGTGCATTCAATGTACTGACACCCAACCAAATTTCATGCAGGGTGCAGGGAGTATCTCGTATGGTTTCAGAGATCGTTTGACGCATCGAGGTGTCGGACCGCACTTGGCTTCTTGGAGCATGGAGCATGGACCTGAAGACTAAGGGCATATTCATTGTAATGAGAGAGAACTTGAGCGGTTGTAATTTTTGGCCTAGCGCCGCTTGTAATATTTCTTTATATTAATAAAAGAGTGTGTTTTACTTTATGCTTATGTTTATTTTTATTCTGCTACTTAGGGACAATCTGTGCGACTCTGTGGCTTAGCTTAAATTGAACGTTTCAAGTGCTTGTCTTACGCGGGCGCAACTTAGGCTCGCGCGACATCACGCCCAATCGAGGACGTTCGGTCATGCGGGACCGGGGCGTGGCATTTTGGTATCAGAGCACGGCTTTACGTCCTTGGCCCTCGTATCAATTCTTTTAGTTTTGAACTTCGTTCATGGATTATGTGGTAGACGCTCTCTTTCGGTGTTAAAATAGATGTTCCATACAATGAGTCTAAATATCTTCAAAAATTCATACGGATGATTTATTGGACGAGATAAATATGTGATGGCCTTTGTGCCGAGTTGTGTCAAATTTCATATGAGTAGACTCGTACTAGAGTTAGCAAGCCGCGTGCGAACTAGAATTGCTTTTACGCGAATACTAGCGGGTTGGTGTGCGAGACTAGAATACTGTTCAGACAAGATAGGTTGGACTCGATGCATGGGAATTGAGATAGTTATCGGTTGAGGCGATATCGCTAAGCAAACATGAAATGATCCTGCATGGATTTTGAGAAATAGATCGGTGGGATATTGAGTCAACAAGTTGATACGAAATTGGGTGATGTTATACTTAGAATTATCAAGATCATTGTAGTGACGATTTGCCTGGGATGTATATTGGCTCAGACAAAGGTATCGATTATAACATTGATATTTTGAGGATTGTTGATTAAATGAATGACTCGAACCCTGAGTGGTGTATGGGATAGCCTTGAGGAGTTCGAGCAATCGAGGATTTGGGGAACCGATGAGTTAACCAAGCAATGCGATGTTGTGCAAGGCCTAGAACGAGTATAGTTTAAATAGTCATGATTCGAATGTTTCATATGAAGTTCACTTGGATGATTTAAAAAATGCGTTGTGCAAATCAAAAACGGTATTGAATAAAGGATTCTGAACGGTGAAACAAATGGATATCTTGGTCGAGAAAACTTAATGAATCATATGTGCGATTTTGGATTGAATCAATGAGATAAGGTTTTGTGTCAGGATTAAAACTTGAGGAGACGATCGGAGTTAGCATGATTGAATGATAGCGCGATGGAAAGTTAGCGCGCATAAAAATTCGTATTTGTAAGATGTGGAATGACTTAGAGGATTGATATAGATATTGTTCGGTAGAATAGAGTTGAGTTTGGATGACTTAGTTTTGAACTGTATGAGTTGACACGAAATTGATGAATAGAGGATGGCAATCAAGACTTTAATTTGAATATGCGAGAATGACTCAAAGAATCATATTGCTCGAGGAATGGATATAGACGATATTGGATTTGGTTTTGAGTTTAGACGAGTTAATTTTGAATCTAGTTCTAAATTTAGACGAGATGAAACAAAAATGATGTTATGCGAAATAATGATTCCATGGTTGTGCGAATATATTGTAGATACTAGAACGCGTCGAGGATAAGCAGACTTTGGTTCGAGGATTTTCCTAGATGGATGAATGATAGGTAGATTATCAAATTGAAAATTTGGACTCAGTTATTTTGAGGAATGCTAGATGTGAACTAAAAAATTATCAAACGATAACATTGAAGTTTCTGAAGACTTGGCTAGGCGAATATGATTGTGGCATGAACAGTTATTAAAGGAACACGACTGGATGGACAGAGAAATTCTTGAGGATGGATTTTGGATTCGATGTAATAGGATTGATGACTTAGGAAAACTTGGATCGATATATGACTTGGATAAAATGAAGGTGTAACGGTGAAACGACTTGAAGAGTTCGAGGAATATGTGACGCCTCTACCAGTAGCTTGTCCTACTTCGCTATTGCTAAGATTGGTTGAAATACATATATTTTGGGAATGTCTTAAATATGTGTACGATCCAGACTTAGCAATACGTTGAACTTGAATGGGGCTGTAGGTAAATATGTTTTGATTTGGGATGAGGCGCATGGGTTTGAGGATTAGGAATGTTTATGTCATTCGAATGAATATGTCGATATTGGTTTTGAGGATTCGATAGTGCATAGACTTGAGGACTAGGTTTACGTACGTCATTCGGTTGATTGCGTCGATGACTTGTATTGAGAATTCAGTTGGATGAAGGATTTAGGAATGACCTTGTTGAAACGAACTCGGACCCCGTGGAACGGAATATTGTTGATACGATTACGAGGATCTATGCTCGATGTTTAAAATCTGAGTGAAGCGAGTTTGGGTAGAATACCCTGTACAAACGAACAATGGTTTGACCATAGGTTTTGGGAGCACGGTGCTTTGGATTGCACACTGAGAATAAAAATTTGATACGTAACTATGACCTGGTGAGATGACCTAGTGGCTAGGCAGACAATCCTATGCCAAAAGTTAGAGTTGGTGTAAATGACCTTAGAGGACGGTCTGTGAAGATTTTAGAGCTGGGGTAGCAAGATTTAGAGTTAGGATTTGGAGTGGAAGTGAACACTAAAGAAGTGTAATGTTCATGCGATTGGAATGGACTAAGGATACTTGAATATCAGTTGGTTGATAGTTAGAAGTCAGATGAATCGTGGGATAGAAAATTTTCAGATGTTGTCGAAGACTGAATCAGATAGAATTGCGAACAGAATAATGGAATTGATCGAGGAAGTTGGAGGACGAATCAAATTGAATTATAATAGAAACCATGTGCTCGAAAGACATAATTGATGGTACTGCAATACTTGGGTTTGAATCAAATTTGAATTGGCTTGGATTTTGATCGTGCTCGCTCGAGGTAATGTGATGATTGCATAGGCGAGAATACTTGGAGGATAGATAAGGATGACTTGAATTGATATAGATGGTCTTGTGCTGTGTATAAGAGATTGTGCGTGAACGAGATGGGTGCATGTTGACTTGCGCAAGCAAATGGATAAATTGAGGATTAATATTTGAAGATTGAACGAAAGCAAACTTCTAATTGAACGGATTTGAACGACGTCATCAAGATTGTGATCGTGTTTGGAAGAGTGTGATTGAGTAATGCATAGCAAGAGATTCAAATTGTGATTGTCTGTTTCATAAGTTTTGAAAGTTTTGAAAGATAGAACGTAGGCGATTCGTACGACGACTTTGGATGATAGTTAAGTTACTTAGCGAGAATGAACAATGTCTCGGGATAAACGGTGCATAACGAGATATGATCGGACTTATACTTGGAATTGGTTAAGTTAGAAGATGAGTCGAGATGTAACTTAAAGTTTGAGGATTGTTGAGATTGGGTATAGGCGTAACACTGGGTTTCGATAAGATAACGTCGAGTAATCAGTCGATTATGTTTGGGTTCGCAATGATCGAGTATATCGATTAGGTAAGTTCACCCTAGCCTGAGTTTTCTCGTGCGCATTGAGTTATAGAACACCTCGTGTTTGAGTAGTGCCGCTCTGCTCTAGGCGCAATAGAGTTTGAGTTGGAGTATGGAATGGTTGAGTTAAGTATGGTTCGATGGCATTGAATGATAGAGTCGGTCAATGGAATTAGCTAAGCGCCCGCGTACCGCAAAATGAGAAAAGGAATAGTTATAGTATTCGAACAATTTTTGAAAGTTAGGCGAGACAAATAGAGTTTGATTTAGAAGTGACGCGATTGGATCTGTTGCCCTCAGGAAGTTTCGAGGACGAAACTTTTTCTGAGTGGTGTATAATGTAACAACCCGCTCTGGTCAACCCGAAGAGTCGATTCAAATGACACAGGTGTAGCAAGCCGACCCACCTAGTTCGGCAAGATGACTCGCTTGAGACAAAGGCATTCAGACTTGTCCTTCAGATAAGTTCAAACTTAGACGTTTCAGAGGTGCGCTCGGAGTTTTGTTCGGCCGATGCGATTCATCGCTAAGATGGGTGGCTCCGATGAACCCGTCTCTACTTAGCTGCACATTTAATAAAAAGAAATGATACATGCTAGATGCTAGGCGATAATCTTTGCAGGCTAATAAAAGAGACGAACGTACATAGCTAACAAAATAATCCCGTTGTATCATGAAGATAGAACATTGAAACTCTAAGTTAGTGTATTGAATATCATAGAGTAGTTCTACTTATGCCACAACGCACTGCACCACACCGCACAAAAGGTGACACGGAGATAGAGTAGAGTCATGTTGCATACATAGACAATGAAGACTATAAAGTAATCGTTTCGAGTCAAGAGAAGAAATCAAAGAAGTTATCTACTCTTCAAGCAGGAAGTCCTCGAAAAGTAGAGACCGAGCATGAAGTTCTTGGATAGAATGAATCGAGTGTGGTCCTCGGATAAAAGAAATCGAGCATGAAGTTCTCGGCTAGGATTGTAAGTGGTAGAGTAGTTGCATGGTCATGGACAACTTGTTGCGCACCAGGAAGAGAGTCCTCGAATGATATCCGAGGTATCATAATCGTGTGGTTCCGGGAGGACTGCACTACCTGAAGTCCTAATTCTATTGCTAGCAGGAAGTCCTAGCACGGATGGTTCGGGAGGCCCAGTTTGGCTACCTACTGAACTGGGAAGACAACCATTCAATCCAAGAAGATATGTCCAATATGACTTGCAGAACCAATGACCTTCATATAGATAAGTCATGCATGCATAGCGGCAATCTGCGTTCAAGAAGAAGAGTAACACGATGGAGTTTGATGCACGGCACATCGCACATTAGGAGAATGGATGCACGGTTTGCCTTATGGTTTGAGTAAAACATGTCTGTGTTAGAGACTCGTTTGAGATACTTGAGTTTACTTAGTTGTTCTTCATTTATAGTGTATGTACTTAATTTTATTGCTGCGTTTGAACATGAAAGGCCAAATAGTAAGACGAACTCAGTTATATACTGCATGGCACGACCTGAAACACGAGTATATGCTTTTCATTATTATGCCATGAAACTGATCCTAAGTCAAGACTAAAAAGATAACATAATCAGTAGGTGCACATAATTAATGAATGTACTTGTTTTGTGGCGTGGGCGAGAGGCTTCCCCACCAGTGCATTCAATGTACTGACACCCAACCAGATTATAAGCAAGGTGCATGGAGTAGCTAGCTCGTATGGTTTCGGAGATCACTTGACGCATCGAGGCGCCGGACCGCACTTGGCGTCTTGGAGCGTGGCGCACGAACCTGAAGCTCACATATACGAGACATAATATATGAAAACATCATCATCCAGAGTATTTGATTCAAGTTGTAAGCCTAAGGGCATATTCATTGTAATGAGAGAGAGCTTGAACGATTATAATTCTCGGCCTAGCGTCGCTTGTAATATATTTTTATATCAATAAAAGAGCTTGTTCATTTCCATGCTTATGTTTATTCTTATTCCGCTGCTTGGGGACAATCTGTGCGACTCTGTGGCTTAGCTTAAATCGACTGTTTTAGGTGCTTGCCTTGCGCGAGCGCAACTTAGGCTCGGACGACATCACGTCCAAGCGAGGACGTTCGGTCCTACGGGACCGTGACGTGGCAGTATTTATATATTCAAAGATTGGATCGATAACCATATTTGGCAGAGTTTGAGAATCTTTTTTCTTCACATGAATCTTTAGCTTGCCAAGTGGCAAGTTCCTCTCGAATGGAGGAAGAAGGTAATGCTCTCTTTCCTAGCCAAAGGAAAAATCATAAGGAAAAAAAATGATGGCAGTCAACCTTCTTCAAAAGATGACAGAAATCAGATTAAGCAAAGTGTTACGATATATCAAAATTAGGCACATCAAGAAATATTATTATGTCAAATTGAAGCCTAGCAATGTTGTAGATAAGGAGGGTGGATCCAAGGAGGAAGATTGTGACAAATGTTTCATGGCAGAGACTATTTCTGTAGAAGCTTTGGCCTCAATTAACTTTCGAGATGATTGGATTGTTGACTTTGGACATAGACATCTTTCGGGTGACAACTCTAAATTTCTCTCTCTAGAGAATTACAAAGATAATGATTCTATTGTCATGACAGACAACATCGTTCATGTGGTAGAGAAAGAAAGTATCGCTAAACTCAATATGGGTGATTATACTTCTATACTCGAGAGTGTGTACCTTCATCAGTAGTTTTAGATGAAGGACTTTGGCTATCTTCGCTGCTTTTTTAGATTCGAGATTGCACAAAATTACAGAGGAATACTTATTTCTCATAAGAAATATACTTCCGAGATTATTTCGTCTGTTGGTCTCTCGGATAGTCGGACAGTTGATACTTCATTGGAGCTTCATGTAAAGTTTTACCCTATCGATGGTGAGCCTCTCACAGATCCTACTCATTACAGACGGCTAGAGGGTCAACTTGTGTATAGGTCAGATATTGTGCAGTTAGTGTTGTTAGACAGTTCGTTTCTGCCTCTCGTCCAGCTCATTATGATGACTTACTCCGGATTCTTCAATCTCTTCAGGAATCCATTATGTGCTTATTATTCATGTCCTATATATCTACTCTACAGCTTCTAGCATTTTCTGATGCAGATTGGACAGTAGATCCGACCACTAGACAATCTACTACAAGATTCTGTTTGTTTCTTGGTGATTCAATGATTTTATGACGAAGCAAGAAACAAATCGTTGTTGCACATGCTCTTCTACTGAGACAGAGTACAGAGCTATAACTGTCACTACGAGGGATATCGTTCACGTACAGAGACTGCTCTCTGATATGGGCATTTCTCCTACAGGAACTAGGTCGTTTCACTGTGATAACATGAATGTTATACATATTGCAAACAATCTGGTTTTCATGATCAGACAAAGCACATTGAGATTGATTATCATTTCGTCCGTGAATTTTTTGGCAGACATTTTTTTCTCTACCACACGAGCTCCGTTGATCAGGTGACAAATTTCATTACAAAGTCATATCCTACATGGTAATTTTAGTTTCTATTGGACAAACTCATATTGTTTAACCCATCATGAGTTTGAAGGGGAGTGTTAAGATATGATTAGATTAAAGTCTACCTTTATGTATCTCCTATATGGATACAGATTCTTTCTCCTATAAGGATACAAATTCCTTCTCCTAAACGGATATTGATCCGTTCTCCATTTATATATATATTCATAGTTGTATGACTTTTTATATCATTCATTAATAAAATTAATATTGTTGATTTGTTTCATGCTCAAATTTTTTTTATTTCCGGAACTAAAATTACTCAATAGAAATAGGATATATGAGTCCTGACCTTTTTGCTAGTTCCATTGACATCAGTAGGTAGCTCTCCTCCACGTTTAACAGTCACAAGTTTTGATCTCCGTCTCCGAAACGCTTTAAGGGTTATTTCCCCGTTGTCATCCTTTTCTTCTTCTTCAAAAGGGAAAGATGGCCTCCTTACCAAAATGTTTTTCTTCAAGCTCACAATCTTCTTGGCTTTCATCGACATATGACAACTGTCTAAAGATTTTGCTGTTCTCTGCTGAACATTATCAGACTTCTGTGTGCTGCTCAGCTGTCCCCCTATTGTGTTTCTTGAAGTATGGCACGAGCTTGATTGTTTCAGCGTAAGACTGTTTGTCAAAGTACTTCCTGATGACAAATTTTCTTTGACATGTGGACTAGGAGAACCTTTCTTATTGCTCATGGTTTGAAGAAAATATACTCTTTTGGTTTGGGGAGAAGATCTGAAGTCTCCAATTGACCGAGATGAATTCGTATGACTACGCACACCAGAAGGACCACATAAATCTGATTGGTTACTCTGCAGCAAAGGTCTCTTAGTTGAGAGTTCTTGATTTTCTGAGCATTTGTGGATTGCTTTCTCCATCTTCTTACGGAGAACTGATCTTTTGGAGCATGCCCATTGGCCTAAAGTTGCACGCCCACTGTTTTGAATATCGTTAAGAGCAACTACTGCAGACATTGCTTCTTCCTTCTCCTTGTGAGTCTCAGCTTGGTAGTCCTTTGCTGGTCGTGCTACAGTCTGTACCAAATCATAGACAGATATGTACTGAAATATTCAACTCATGGAATTGAAATTCAAACTAGTATAGTACACAATAAAATCATTATTCAAAACTGCAAAGTAGAATAAGATCCATGTCCATCACTCAGTAGAAATTGCTGACATAAATAAAAATTTTCTTTCTTAAGTTAGTCCTTAATGAATACTCACAGAATAATTGTGTGGTGGCAGTGTCGTGATAAGAAAGAACAGAAGAATATTGGAGAAATTAGTGGTTCAGTGGGCCGTCTCACTATGTGGCAGTGGTGAGGCCTTGCTATTCTCCAGTAATAACATGACACACAATTCTTATAGTGTTATGCTGCTTGCTCTCTCTGTGGTGTGTCATGCGGTTATTGAAAGAGGCCGGCCCACTGAATAATTTCTCAGAATATTGATGTGTGGCACACTTAAGCAAAATATAATAGATCTGAGAAATCATAAATTATATTGGAGTGGTTAAGTTTTGGAAATACTTTTGGCCTGTTTGCTTATCATTTTAAACTCAGCTTTCTAATTTATAAAAGCAAAGTGGAGATAACATGCATTTGGATAAGTTATTTCAGGAATGAAGTTATAAATTTTTTGTTGGAAATCTAAGTTAAAACTCTACTTTTTCTGAAATGAGTTTGCGGAGAGTTGCGGATCCCACACCCTGCACCACCAACTCGGTCTTTCTCTCTCCAAATTTTTTTTCCTCAGCAGAGTTCTATCCCCTTCCAAAAATTCTAACCCTAAATCCCGCACCAGAGCTCCAGTGATCTCGACGTCTACCTCTCCCTCTCCCTCTCCTTCTCAACGGCGACGACCTTCTGGTGGAGGTCACCAGAGGCGTTGGAGGTGGAGGGGGTCAAGCAAGCAGTCGTTCTTCTGCCACAAGTCGAGACGACGACGAGGTGGACGATGACGACGACGAGGTGGACGACTTAGGATTAGGGTTCCGGTGGAAATGTTGGCCACAGTGACGACGACGACGAGCTCCGGTCTTCACTGTGTCCATTCATCCGATTTAGGGTTATTGTTCCAGTGGAGACGTCGGCCGACGTGGACGATGATGACGAGGAGCTCCTCTAGTTCGTCGAGGACCAGGTCGACGACGAGGAGCTCCCCCAGCTCGTCGAGCTTGAGGTCTCCTCTCCTCTTACGAGTTCCTTCTCGAAGCTCTGATAGCTGTCCTCGATATGGCCGACCTCCGACACGTCCTCCTCAACCTGACCGTCCTTGATCTGGCTGAGCCTCGGGGCTGCTACCGACACGGCCGCAACAGTCGTCCTCTCGAAGCTCTGATGGCCCCAAGACCACCGTGGATACCATCGACACGGTCGCAACAGTCGGTGCTTGACCTCAATTAGGGACTCGACCTCGTCGACGACCGACGACGACCGGAGGACATATTTGTGGGACACAGAAACGATTGTTGGGGACACATGACAATTGTTGTGGATACACGAACGAATGGATACAATTAAGATGTATCAAACACTGTCCGAAGAAATAACAGAACCTTTTTTTATAATTGTTTTCACACAACTAAAAATATTTTAGAAAATTTTATTAAAAACATTATTTTCTGAAACTTGTTTACCAAACAGAATTTTTAACATTATTTTCTGAGAACTATTTTTCAAATGAAAGTAACTAAACACAAAGTCAGAATCTCTAATACTCAGAAAATAACTTTCAGAAAACTGTTTTCAGAATTCTTTTTTCCAGAAAATATATCCAATCGGACCCTAAATTTTATTTATATATATCCCGCTATCTTGGTTTCCGCTATCTGGTTCAACTCAACGATTAAGATTAGATGACTTAAACAACATCCAACGGATGCTATCATGGGGATGCACTATTTGCGGAGATGCGGATCCTCTCTCTCTCTCTCTCTCTCTCTCTCTCTATATATATATATATATATATATATATATATATATATATATATATGGGAAATTGGTGGCAAGGTTGCTAGAAAATTGATCACCACAGTCCATTAACATCATTATTCAAGTTACAGCTAGTAGATTTCCAGAGTAATAAGGAGGAATTTCCAACCAAAATGATCTTTAAGACAAAAAACTATGCACTCAAGATTTGAACATACTTTTGAGTGCTATATTATTCAGCTTAAATAACCAGGTTATGCATTTGATCACTTGAAAGAATCTAAATTGATAACTATTACTGATAACCAAGTAGAAAACCTTTTTCTTATCGATCTAGTAGAATAAATACCTCGCTTCTAGGCATATCGAAAGAGATTAGCTTCTTGCTCATATGCTTCACCTTCATATGCTTCAAAAGTTTCGACCCAAATGGTTTATTCTTGTTGCACGGTGTGCTCTTTCCTTCACTAAACTCTGCAGCTGCATGCTTCCTCAGCTTGGATTCCCCCTTTGTCATCACAGGAGGAGGCATGTCCCTCGACTTGGACAAATTACGAAGCTTAATGCCGTTCGAGTCAACATAAACAGCCTCATCTCCATCATGTCTGAAATCCACTGGTGACAACCTCGGCCTTTTAGTTTCCGTAGGAGGCGGCTCGCCGCCTGGTACTGCAACCAAAGCCAAATCCCTACCCCAGGTCGTGCCGTTCCTCCTATCGAGCTCTTCAAGGGTGCAATGGGGAGCTGTGGCATAGATGTCCACCATTAGCCTCTTCTTCCTCGGCTTCGCTTTAGGATTTGTGCTTCGGGTCACGATGCCGTTAGATTCAACGGAGAGGCACTGATCCATGTGTGCATTCAAGGTTGTGTTCGAAGGGGACGAAAATAGCTTGCAGACAGGGCAGACCTTCGAGGCCATAGGATCCGAAACCGTGCTGGAGGTCGAAGCTATATCTTGATCTATCCGCCTTGCCTGAGAGTTCGAACTCAATCTCAGAACCAACTTGCTCTTCTTTTCAACCATTAGCTTCTCTTCCTCTCGAGATGGACACTGACTTTCCAAAACTACCTTATCCGATGGCACGGCATAATCTGAACAAACGTCTGTAATCTCATGTGAACCAACCCGAGCTACGGCACGCCCATCTTCTTCTAAATCAGCTGTTTTCTTCTGACACTGCAATCTCACCGAGTCAGGGGGTTCGAAAGGAGGCAACGAATCTTTGATCCCATGCTTGAAGCAAAGCTGCAACAACTTCTGAGGGAAAGGCCAGCTTGTTCTTATGTCTTTGCTCCGCGACGCGAAAGCATAGTCTCTGCAAAAAACCTCAAGGAAAAGGGGTTCAATAAGCAAGACTGGTAGGTCATGCTAAGGAAAGAAGAAGAAGAAGAAGAAGAAGAAATTCTTCAGTAAACCACACACAAATTTCCCAAAAATAGGTAGCCCACTACATCCATTGTGTGTGACCCCCCACCAATCTTCAAAACTATAATTAACAAATAGTACAAGTTCTCCAATCAACTGAAAAATTGATGATATTATTAACCACAACACCACACAAGAATTTGGAATATGGAACAGGCGTATGAAGTATGTACACAACAGTTCAACCCACCAATATCTGCTTCTGATTCAAAGCCCCAAAAATGATTTCAACTTCCCAGATCCAACCAATATAAACTTAGCCATGTATGTATGTATGTATGTATACCTTATGGAGAAATTGGGATCTGCATCAGAAACCCTCTGGCCATCAGCTTTGAGTGGTGGAGCTCTAGAGGAGCTTGAAGGGTCAGCTAGTTGGTTTTCGGTGGTTAACATCTGAAGAGGACTAGCCCAAGAGCTGTACTGCTGCTGCTGGACTCCAGCATAACAATATATAGGTCAAGATATCCCAAAGATCTAGAAACTAAATCAAGCCTGCAACAAGCAAAAACTAGTGGTGATCAGTTGAAAGAATTAACCAACTATGCTTAAATACCCATGACATCGAAATTTGGTGGATAGGAACTTGTGGAAGTGTCATTTTATGTGGCCAGAAAGAAGAGTAGCAATTAATTCTAAAGTAAACAGGAAGAACTTGGTGGAAATACTAGATGAGAAGTTTATATATATAATAACATGAAATGATATTGTATGTGAGCAATACTAAGATCAGGCTTCAACAAGTTGCGGATAGGGGAGCGGGTTCAGATGAGAGAAGTACAATGAAGGATTAGCGGACCAACCCTTTTGATTTGATGGGTCTTTGTGGAACAGTGATGGAAGAAACAATCCAAAAGAAATTACTTAATCAATAATGTCATAGGTAAGACCTCAATCTGATGTGATGGAAGAACACCCAAAATCCCATGAAAAGTTCAAGATCCAAACATGAGAAGATCCAAACATAAAGAAAGAGCCAAATTTAACCACGAAACCCAATATGGAAAAGCTACTGAGAGAGAGAATACTGATATGAAATATGAATATGGAGAGACCAACTTTAGATAATTATTTTACTTGGTTAGTCCTATAGTAGATCTAAGCTAGCAAAACAAAGCCATGAAAGAAATGAACAAGAGAGAGGATTCAAAACATAGAATCACACCAAATTAAGGACACACTTCCAGGGCTCAGAACTATAGAGAGGAGGGAAAAGATATCTGGAATGGAGGAAGGAATGGTACTAGTTGGAGAGAGAGAGAGAGAGAGCACGAGAGCGAGCGAGCGAGCTTGCTTGGAGAAAATAAATTAATTTGGATCTACAAACAGTAGAATGGATTGGAAAACACCACCCACTCACCACAGCAAAAGGCAGCATCAAGTTCTTCCACCAAAAGCAGGTTCGGTAAACATCAACAAACAGTAACAAGAGAGTGAGAGAGAAGCAATTTCCATTGGGCTTTGCTGTGCCTACGACCTCCCTTGCACCTAAGGAGGTTACAACGGTCACATCCGGCCTCCAAGAAGAGGTGGGACCGGATGGCATCAACATAGCAGTGGTAAAAGAAAAAATTGTAGGCATTTGGTTGTAAACTTAGCATTATTGTTTTTCATTTTCCTCTGCCTATGGTCTTGCTTTATTTTTTTAAATTAAATTTTATTTTATTTTATTGTAAGAGTTATTAACTGTGTTAGCTTTTCTTGACCATAAATAAATTTCCTTGTAAACTATGGAAATGCCACCCCACACTCGGTGTTTTTTTAAAGGCTAGTGAAAGAGACTTTAGGGGTTTGTAAACGTAACCAGGTTAATAACCTCATGGTGGTGGTGGGGCTTTAACTCATCTCATCCACACATTTTTTTTTTTCCATCTCATTTTAGTTTCTATTTTATTTACCTAGTCACCATTGGTTTTGTATAGGCATATTCCAACCATGTTGCAGTCTACTATGGATTTGAAGAAGGCGAAGCAGTTTGAAGACCTGTCGAGATTAGACCAAATTCGATCCGAATTCGGTTCCACCGAGTTCGGTCTGAACTATGCCTGTTTCAAATAGATCACTTTAGTAGGGACTGAATCGAATTTGGTTAGGTCGGATTGAAACAAGTTCTGGAGTTTTATCTACACTGTTGGATCGTGTGGACCGCCAGATTTAACCGTAGGCTATTTTAAAAATTTTCTAGACCCTAAAATAACTTTTTCAACACACACACAACACACGTGTGTGTGTGTGTATGTATGTGTTGGGAGAGCATGTCACACTCCAATTCTGTAGAATCGATAGTCGTCCTCCGGACGTGATGCCGTGCGAACCTACGTTGCGATCACACAAGACATAAACATCAAGTTTTAAGTATCATAAGTTACATAGAACAGAACAACAAAGTGACGCAAAAAAATTTAATCACACATTGGATAGAAGAAAATATTCTTTCATTGGTAACGAACATTGATTACATAAGTCTTTACAAGTAAATGGTTGCCGTGCGGGCTTACAACGGAGGACAAAATGAGATAGTCGTTCAATATATTGCATCCCTTTACTAGAAACAAAATGTAAGTACACCACTGGCAAGAGCCTTTGGCCGCAACTGGAAGCTCCAAAAGAGTTATGCACACGCTTCCGTCAACGAACGAGGCTGGCCTTCAGCTACTTGCCACACCTCTTTAATGCGTCGAACCTGTAAAAACGTGGTTCAGTACATTTGAAATGCATTGGAGGGCGAGTTAACCCAACCCACCGAATCTACATAGTATTAAGGTGAACCAGACAATATTATGATTATGTGGTCGGTCTATCTTGACTTAGCTCAATTTTACAAGCATGTAATAGAAAAGTAACGACAGTATAATACATGTCACTAAATAATAACTCTTTCCCACGACCAATTTCCTTTCCTACAGCGAATCTTATCATGTTCTTTCCTATCAAGAAGACAATGTTAGCTTAAACAGTTTAAGCAAACATAAAGGGTCACTGTCACCATAAGCCATCTTGGACTTTGGATGAGACGGCTGTCTTTCCAACTGTAGAAGCATGAAAAAATCTACATCATGCGCCAAATGCAACCACAATCCATGCGCAGTCATCAAAGGCCATGCGCTAAAGGCATCCAAAATCGCTAACGGCAGACATGCGCCAAATACAGTCATGCGCTAATCAACTGACAGACTACTTCGGAGCGTCATGCACCAATATCAGCACAACGAAGGTCCCATGCGGCAATATTCCTCATGCGTTTGGATTTTTCATGCGATAGTGTTCCCTTAAAATCTTCACGCAACCAAATCTTTCTGTTATTAACAGCCCAGATTCTCAAGCAATCAGCGCATGGCACGTGTTGCACGGATTATGGGCATTAGCAACCCCAGATCTCAAATTGTCATGTGACAGCCACAGCACAGCATGCGCTTATAAATCTGCAACCATCATTCATGGAAGATAATATGTGGTAGCGTAAAATCTGAATGCATGAATGTGCACGCATGATCTTTTGAAGGCTATAAATAGTAGGCGTTTCTCACAAACACAAAAAAGGAGAGGGAGAGAAAAAGATGATGTAGAGACAGAAGGAGGAAGGAAGATCAATTGAGTCGCATATTCAAGTTCCTGGGGGGCCTCGCCATTCTCTTTCGTCGGACCGTCAACGGAGTAAAGAAGTCGACCGCAGACTTGATCTCCACCGTCACACTTTTCCAGATTTATTTTGTACTCAGACTCTATGCACTAGAGATACTTTTATACTCTTTGTTCTATTCCAATTAATATAAAAAGTTCGTTCAACTTTTCTCGTATTTTTTGCGATATCGACAAAAATGACGAATCTGCTAGGGAAGAACTTCTCTTCAATTGCGAAGTTAGTGACGTAGTCTGACGAGAGCAAGAAAGGTTCAACCCAGAGAACGTTGGTTGTTTGCTTCGACCAACAGACGTTCGAGGAGATGTTAAACAAGCTGAGCTCCGCATCGAGTCCCGCAAGGCCTCGCAACGTACGGGTCGTCAAGGAGCTGTGTCGCAACCACAGTCCGCTAATGATACGTTGCCAATCCCTGCCGTTGGGGGTGCGCATAAGGTCGACGCATATCCTGTTTATCTCCGCGACCACTCTTGAGAAGAACAGTGCTTAATCTCAAGAGGTGCACCCACAGTAATATGCACAAAGAAGATGCACAGTGTAGGCGCATGAAGTCTTCTGCGCATAGCAAGGCCAAAGGGAGAAAGTCTGTCTTCCGCATAATCTCCTATGGCACCGATGTGGATTCTATGTATTATGCGCCAGTGAGCCCTAGTTCAAAGAATTCAAAGTGACTATGCGCGCTCGAGGGACTGCACAAGCAGTTCACCAAAAGCATGCGCCGTTGGTTGTCACACGCGCTGCTGATGGAAAATTATATAGGGACATCCCATGCGCTCATGCTCCAGATATGGGCCAACCCTCCAAGACTTCCCGAAATCACTTGGGTGCAGTTTCTGCGTAGGAACCAAGTCAGGGAGCAAAAACGGTGTTGACATACCCAAGCGCCCAACTTGGCTACGCTCATGAAGTGGTTCCGTCTCACATCAAGTCTTCCACTAACGACCTGGGTGCAATTTCTACACAGGAACCAAGTCGGGGACCAAAAACTGTGTTGACAAACTCATGCACCTAGCTTGGCTGCACTCATGGAATGGGTTTATCTCACACTAAGTCTTCCACAAACAACACGTGTGTAGTTTCTGCACAAGAACCGGGTCAGGGAAAAAACCTTCCACTTTTACACTCATGCACAAAGTTTGGCTGCGTGCATGAAATGGGTGTGAAAGTGAAGTTTCTATCGTCTGATATGCACAACGTGATAAGTCACAAGCACAAGACGAGAAATAACTCATGTACATAAAGTGTTCCCTCCCGGACACACTTAGAATCGAGCGAGGAAGAGGCGTCGAAGATCTTTGAACAACGCAATACAGTTGTCCGGGAGACTATAAAACCAGTCGTAGGCTACTCAGGTAAGAGTTTCGACAACAATCTTGGTAAGAAGTGTGTCTGTTACGCCCCAATCTTCCGCAAGCCCAATAGTCCCCGCTGAACGTGAATCACCACGTTGCAGCTCTCCCGCAGGACAATCGTTCTCATCGGGACGTGATGCCGTACGAGCCTGGAGTTGCGCTCGTACAAGGCGATGTTGTCAAACACCAAAGTTATCATCGAAATGACCAAGTTGCATTGGAAGTCAAGTATTGTGTACCAAGCACACATCAGAGTATACGCAGCGAAGCTCTCGATAGGGTCCAAATAAAATGCCACAAAGGCAATTGTAATACTCTTGCTCTTTTCTCTAGCTCACAAAGGTACTTACCGTTCATACATTATGTCCCGTATATCCAAGCAGCGCCACTACACCTGCGTACCTGAAATAATGCCCACAAACGTGGGTCAGTACACAGCCGTACTGGGGAGCGGGGTAACCCACTCGTCTAAGCCGACACTAAGTAAAATAGTGAATGCAAACAGTTATTTGGTGATCTTTCTAGTTGAATCCTAGATTCATTCCATGGTATAGGGATGATATGTTAAGGAAAGCCGTAAAGCAGATTAAGCATGCAAGCATTTAACTCAAGCCAATCGACAAGCAATAGATAACCAACTCGAAGAAAACTAGCATGCAAACCGTCCTACTCAAACCAAAGTAACACAAGAAACTATCGAACCATTCCCAAGCCTCAATATCCATCCTCAATTCAAACCTTATAATCCAATCTTAATATGCACACTCTTGTCGAGGAAAGGTGGCTGCTGCCTACGCGAAAAGCACAAACCAACCAAAGTAAAGCAAACCAACTCTTATTGTAAACCCCCTCACCCAAAATTAGGGCCACTTGGCTTAGATAGTGAAATTAGGGCTAGTTTGAACCCAATTAGAATTAGAACGCGACATTTATTTAATTATGCAATAATTTATATCGTGTAGTGCACCTTACCGTTGCTTCGATAATTGGAGCACCTCGCTAGCCATTGCCTATCTACGAATTTCACAATCTTATCCTAGACATGCCCGCCCACTATTCTGACCCTTGTGCAACTTATAATCATGCTCTATGTTGCTATATTTTAGCCGCACAATAAACGTCGTGGACGTTATTTCTTAATTCAAAATAATTTCTAATTTTGTACCCCTGTGCGTTCCAATCGGAATTGGGGACACAATCTTGGCCGTTTTGTACAACCTAAATTTTATTAATATTCTACACTGTCCCCTCTATATCCCTGATAATTGTGGCCCGCCTAAATTTAATCCTATGTACTCCTAATTAATTCTAGAACATCGTGCGCGTCGATTTAATTAATTAAAAATCTAATTTTCGCCTTTGTGCAATTTCCTAATTGTTGGGCGATTTTATGCAAAAATGCATTGAGGTCCCCACCATTGGATAATTCATAAAGAAACCTATTTTTCCCTTCACATGGATTTTTTTCCATAATCTTTCTGGATGTGCAACGCGCACATCGCCCCCTCTTATTTTAAACCCCATCCTTGTATTTTGAACCCTGCAATTATAACTCAAACATCCTCATGAGAGCCCAAGGCCCAAGCCCAAGGAGTGTTGACCAAGCCTTAATCCTAGGTCAAACCCAAACCCAAAATCCTACATATATAAATATCCCTCTTTCTTTATTCTTTTCCAAAACCTAAAACCAAATATAATTCTCCCAGCCGACCTTTACCCATCTTTCTATTCATCATCATCTTTCCCCTCGCTGTTTTGGCCGCCACCCCCACCGGAGTCTCGTCGGAGTATCAACCGTGTCCGCCTGTACCATACCTCATCGCCGTCTGCATAGTCCTCGACCCCACCGTCTCCTCCCTGAGCAGCAAGAAGCCGACCCCGAGCCTCGCCGGAGGACCTCCCAACCACGGCTGCTCCTTCTCCGTTCTTCTTCTCCCCATCAGCCACCAACCGTCCCTCCTCCCCGAGCGTCGAACAGCCACCCGACCTCGATCCCCTGCGTTAACACCGACCTTCCCCGAGTTTCTGTTCACTGTCTCCCCCATCCGTCCCTTCGCCGGAGTTCATCATTCTTTGACCCGAGCCTCGCCTAGCCGACCACCCAGCCACCCGTCGTCCTCCTCCAGCAACCTGACGAACCACCACACTCTCCCTCTCTTCTCCGGCCAACTGAGCTCGCCTGAGCGGACACCCGACTCACCCTTGTCGTCCTCCTCCTTTCTCGCCCTCTTCCGCTGTCCTCCTCCTATTTCTCCTATGGATCACTACTGCTTCTCCAGAGGAAACTCTAACTTCCGAGTCCACTGCTCTCCGCTTCTTCCAACTCGAAGGATCAGTGCGCGGAAGGCCGAGTACAAGCTGGGGCCTCTGGATGATCTGCTGCTCAATTTCTTTAGGCAAAAAATGGTGGAGCTGTAGGAGGTTGGTTGGGACTCTGAGAAGCCTGGATATGATGGACTGATGGAAGTTGTAAATCGCCTTTTGGTGAAGGGAAAAAGTAACCTGGAAACTGAACATTCTGCGGTTCAGGTACTAAAGTCTTTGTTTCCCCCAATCCTGCTTGTTCTTTTTAAGATGCTGATAGCACCAATAGGTCAGAGAAAAATAGCATCCGTGATGGTTGCAAGAGAAACTACACTTTTATGTCAGTGGCTGATGGGCCCATGCTCAGTTAACTCTGTCAGTCTACCTGATGGTTCCTCTTGCAACAGTGGGGTGTTTGTAGAAAAGTGCAAGTATCTGGAAGAAAGTAAATATGTGGGAATTTGTATCATCACATGTAAGCTACCAACTCAGACATTCTTCAAAGATTTCATGGGAGTCCCATTGCATATGGAGCCAAATTTCGATGACTATAGCTTCCAGGATGTTGGATTGTTCTGTGCGATTTCTGGAGAGGTTATTGGTACATTGCAGCTTTCTTACCAGGCAAGTATACCTTGCCATTGTATTGTTATTCATATTCCATATATTGCATGCATCTTTATTTTATGTCTTTAGTTCATATATTTTAACTGTATTTAAAATGCGCGCGACGGTATCATCGCGATATATTTTTATTTATGTATTTGCATTGACCTTGTTTATGAGACTATCCCATTATCATGTAGCATCATTAGGTTCATTGGCCGTGACACAGTTGATACACGAGTTGTGAGTCTCATATAGATCACGGACTGGCGTGCAGGGTTTGGCCTCCTGTACGTGTGGACCGTGCGTTAGGAATAACTGCTGTTAAAAACTTTGCATGCTAGTAGACTTGGCAGTTATTAGAGGTATTATCGTGTCATGGTTGTGACATGCTTAGAGCATGGGGTGGGGAGAACAACAAGTAAGGCGTGTGGGCTCCGTTGCACTTTTCCTGTGTAACCCGTACGCTCCGCCGGAGATGTGCGGTCATGATGACCACTATATATTATATATTATCAGGCGGGCCTCCGCCGTTCAAAAGACGACGTGCCTTTGTAGGCCCCTGGATCTCCAAGAGAACCATGCCAATCCCATTTTAGCCAGATAGCCCACGCGTTGGGAAAGTTATTCTTAACTGCATTCACTTAGATGGTTAGGCGACCCCTTTGGATATTTATTTCAGTACTTTATTGGCATGTGTTTAAGTATCTTGTTATGTTTCTCTGAGGACCTGGTTCCCTGCCAGGTGTATCTGTTCTTGAGTATTCGCAGGAGCGCAGATTCAGACGGTTACATATGTTTTCGAGGATGTCTTCTCTTCGAGCCGTGGTTGATAGCTGATATTCTTATATAGTGTTTATTGTATTGTATTCATAATATATTTGCTCTTATATTCGAGTTGGTAGTGGATTTGTTTCCATCCAACTATCATCCTTAGATACTTCTTATTGAGATCTAGCTTCATAGATACTGGTAATTATTTATATTTGATTTTTGTGGATGAGATTTAGATTATACCCTGTGACTTGTGACATATGTTATACCACTTGTGGATTTGATATTCATAATACAACGTACGTATGGATTTGGTTTCCATATATTGGAGTTGCCATATCCATGCGGCTCGCATGCTTACGTGTCCTAGTCCTACGTATTTTTGGGACTGGGGTGTGACATATTTTAGTGGTGGCCCATGCAGGTCGAGAGCATATTGTCTCGGTTGCGTTACTGTACCGAACAAGCCTGCACCTAGGACTAGAGTATAGGATCTCATCCACAATTGACTATGATTCATCTCCTCCTATATGTTCTATTTGAATAATTGCATCCTATTTGTTTCCTGTACTCCCCTAATAGTTTCTTGAGTATAGCCTCTCCTAGAATATAGTAGTTCCTATTGTTAAATGATAAGTAGGATAATCTTCCTATTAAGAGTACAACTAGAGTGCTGACACACCACTAAGTTTAGAATATCCACTGAACCTAGAATTCTGTTTCTATAGATTGGTTTGCCATTACCCCTTGATGTATTATGAGGACCTGTGAGTAGTATAGATACTACTAGAGTTAGTTAGAAGTTTACCATAATGTTTGACCCTAGTATGGAGGAACCAATAGAAAACCAAAAGTGAATATTAGGACCGAACCTAACCTTCACAGTTAGATAAGTATTGGAGAACTATAAATTTATATTCTTATCTTGAAATAAGTAGACAGTACCTTAGAAAGCCAAGAGCAATACATAGAATATTTTCCTGATCATACCTCAAACACAGAGACTAGCATACCACTTTTCTTTAGAAAACCATGATGCTATCTAGAGCCCTCTATTTTAAATTTTATACCTTGTTCCTCTGCGACCTTAGCGTTCGCTAATTGCACGATGACCAAAATTACGTTCTTCTTTTCTTCATCTTTCAACTCGTACCACACGACACTTCTGATAGTAGGCCAAGTAATTTTATTCTTTGTTAAGGACACATAGTTTGCCAGGATTATAGTTGTAGTCTTGAAATTAAACATTTTGTGCTTGGTAATTAGAGTTTGATAAGTTTGAGTTATTCTTGCAGACTGTGACCCGATGATTATCCCCTAGTTGTAGACCACGTAATTTGTACCCCCACCTCGATATAAGTTAGATCCATTTCCCCTTGACGACTAGTAACTCTTCTATTCTTACTATCGACACTTGTTCTATAAGCACTAAGACTAAGGCTTAAGACGACCATGAAGATACCCTAATAGGTACTAAGACCCCTTTTCGTAGACCTTAATAGGAGCTTCTACGGTATCCTTAAGACAATTACAAATAGTAGTTCAATTGTTATAAGTTATGTAGTATACCTCACACCCTAGTATCACATAGTCTTCTGACCCATTATTGAAGTATAATTGGATGACATTAATTGTATATTAGCAAAAGACGACAGTATTTATTCAGACAATAGAATTTAGAGGTCATTGCCCCCATTTGGTCGACTAGCGACATAGACAAGGAGGTTGTATGATAACTGTAGAGATTGTAGAGTCTTTTAATTATTATTGCTTATTTTGTTTTGTTTTTGTGAACTTGAATTGACTTGTACCTCTTTTCATCATCATCTAGCGTACTTATATTTGTTGTACCACCTTGACTTATGCCGCTATTATAGCCTAGTTTTTGCAAGCTTATTCCTTATCGAGCTTGTTCATGACATATGTATTAGTGGGTCAACACACTAATACATTTCAGAATCAGTGTATTAAGGTCTAGCTAACCTTAGTGCGCTTGATTCGCCCTTCGTAATACTACTTTACGTGGATTGAGATATGTAGTGATTAGTAGACGAATATACTTGCCCTAGACATGTCTGACATATCGTATCAATTACATAACTGTACTAATACGAGCATGCGAACAAAGAATTACCAAATTAGGATTTCAATCCACAACTGCTTTGACAATTCCCATTTGAATTATTTAGACGCCTTGATCCCGATACTTCTATTCTATTACCTCTCCCTTGAACTCTTTATTATTGATCTTCGTCTTCCCTTATTTCGGAAAGACGAAACATCTTGCTTGGTATAAATTTGATATATAGATAGTACTAGATATACTCCACAGGCCAGTCACATTGTTTGGTGACTATCTTTTATAAATGATTAAGGGAATATCATAGATGATATGTTTGGTATTAAAGACTTTGAGGATTCAATAACATGATTAAATAATTTGGGACATAGCTTTCTTAGATGCATAGCCTTAGATGACAGATGGGTAAATTCTAAGTTGGGTAGAAACTGCAATGTTAACTTGAGGAGATTCCTTTAGACTGTAACCAAGTAAGATTTGATAAGAGAGAACCCTACTCTAGTTTAATTCGAGGACGAAATTATTTTATGTTGGGTAGATTGTAAACCCCCTCACCTAAAATTAGGGCCACTTGGCTTAGATAGTAAAATTAGGGCTAGTGTAATCACCCTGATTTTCTTAAATTTTATAAAACAATTTTTCATAATTTTCCTGTAATTTTTGGGAATTAAAACTAAGGTGTTTTGTGAATAAATAATTTTTAAATGATATTAATTAATTTTTAAATATTATAGAAATAATATTTTATGGTGTAAAATGGAAAATCGGACATAGGGTAATTTTTCGGGAATTTATTGGACTTCAGAAGCATTTTTAAAGCCCTAGAAACTAAGTTGCAAATTATTTAATTTAGGTGCCCTCACCCTATTGGCCATGACCAAATGGAGAGCCTACCTTGTGTTGACCGTAGTCAACATTTTCCTCCCCTCCTTTATATGAAGAAAATCAAGTCTTCATGATAAATCTTAGCCCTCTATTTTAATTGGGCCAATCTACACCCTCCATCCAATGCACCCCTCCCTATAAAACCATCACCATCACAACTCCTAAGCCGCCCCTAATCCCTAGGCATGGAGAACCACCCCCCTTCTCTCTCTCTCTCCTCCCTCCTCCACCTTGAAATTCGTGCCTCCTATTTATTTTTTTCTTTTCTTCTTCTCTTCCTTCCTTCTTCATGGCAGACCCCAACCCAGCACTGCCTGGCCGGACCCCCTCCGGTCAGCGAGCTCTGCTCCACCGTGGCGTCCGTCGTACCCCGCCCTGGTCCGCTGACTCGGCTCCGGCCGTCGACCCCCGCGGCAGTTCGACAGCAGCCACCCCCCGCGTCCGTCCGGTGTCTGACTGCACAGCGCGGCTGTATAGTTCTTCCCGTCCCCATGGCGGCTCCGGCTTCGGCGGAGCGCCCGATCTGGCTACACCCCTACCGATCCCGACCGACCGACGGTGCTCTCCCGACCCGACTGAACAGCTCTGACGGCCTGTGCAGTACCGTCCCACTCCGGCCAGTTCGAGCCAACCGACCGGCCTGTGCTTCCCCCCCCGACCCTCCCGATGTGCAGCGCAGCCCCCGTCGGCCCGTGCTTCTCCCCGGTCGTCGGCTTTCCAGCGCCCTCAACCGGAACCCCTGCCTCCCCATCGCCTCCGGCAATGCCATCCCTAGGCCGAGCCGCCCTCCGTCGGCTAGTCGACCCCGCAGTGACCGGACACAGCAACTCGATACGGACACGAAACAGTACACGGAAACGTGAAATTCAGATTCACGGAGCCCTGTTCAGGTAGCGTTTCCTCTCTCCTCGTGATTCCATTTTTCGTTCTGTCAGTTGTGTCATGTAGACTTTATAACCCTCTCGATGCCCGTGCAACCCGCTCGGTGCGTCGCGTCCTGTGGTGATCGCATACTGCGATCCAAAAACAGGAAAACTAACGTCCTATTTCACCCCGGAACTGAGTACGTCCCGCCAAACGGGATGACTTGGTCGCACGCGGTCTTTATCGAAATGTGCGCGTCATTGATACGGACGTGCGGAATTTCGTAGAAGTTGATTTGGATGTGCGTGCACACCGGAATCAACGCGTATCCGCCGACAACGTCCCGTATCCGCCTATTCTGGAATAAGCCGTAACTTTGTGTACACATATCAGATTGAGACAAAACTTGCGCCATCGGACTCGTAGTAATACGCTGGTCCTATGACCCAAGTTTGATTCGATTCTGAAAACGTTGACAAAATCGTGTATCGTGGGCCCTATTGGCTCCACTTGACGGGTGATTTTGTGATCGGCTTATCTGAACCCAATTCTGGAAGTTTTGTTGGATTCGTATCATCGTTCCTGACTTGTTGACACTAAGTTTGGCAAATTTGGAGACCTTTGACTCTGACACGCTTTTCGGTGTAAAGTGGCCTACATGTGGACCCCGCTTTGACCCGAAAATGTCATTTTTGCCCCTGTGTCCAAATCGGACATAAGGACAGGCATTTTTAGCTATTTGATATTTTCTGAGACTGTTGGTGATGTTTATTATAGCTTTTGGAGGAGTACCTGCAGGACCCACTGATATCGGGATAACTGTTGGTATTCAAACCCCAGGCAAGTGTACCTTACCAAACTTGTAGTATATTGATTCATATTATTATCTTGTTTTATTCCTCTGATTGTTGTGCATGCTTGACCTAGGACCGAGTGACTTACTTAGCGTCCGATTATTAGTCGGGTGCCAACCCTGTACGCAGAGTTGGGTAATGTCACCTAGAGATGGAGATTCGTGACCCCTTTACATTCTCGTACTGGTCTTACTAAGTACACTATAACCCAGGACACTTGATACTATTTATGAGACAGGATCTTCCTGAGATATTCATGGTGATTTTGTATAGGATACATGACTTGATAGAGATACTATATTCATAGATACTTTATGACTTGTTGCATTAGCTATGATCCCGCCTGACATGGACATGAGACGTTATGGTCATGATATGCGTGGTTACATTGGGTGGGGAGAGACACACAGGCTACAGGCTGTTTTATATATATCTACTACTATTGTGATGTCGTAGACTCTCGTAGCAGAGCTAGACACATTACCGGTTATTACCGCTACCGGCTCCCCGACACAGAGCTTGTAGTGGCTCAGCCTGAGTACTCGTGATGCTCTCATCTTGCATTTCACATAGATGGTTATATAGCTTACCCTATTTATTTTATTATTTGCTGCACTGCATCTATTTTGGCTTGTATTATCTGTACCTTGTTATGTCCCCTGAGGACCTGGATCCGGATTATGTCCCCAGGATTTGCAGACGAGATCTATCCCGAGGTATACGGGACCGCAGCAGGAGCTGATACAGGAGCTGTACCGACAACTGAGGACGAGGTGTTAGCTGAAGACTTTTCCTGAGTATCTGTGTTCCATACTCAGTATTTGCTGTGGTTATCTTTATTCTTGTATCCTGACAGTTGTATCAGACTCATTATCAGGTTTATTTCTCGAGTACTATATTTATTGAGTTGGATCTTGCTTTATGATTCTGATATTGTTATATTCATTTATGTGGATGAGATTAGTATATCTAGACCCTTATTGTTGTATTACAGCTTAAGTACGTCCCGATGGATCCATTAAATTGGGTTTGTCCATCGGTGTGTGCTGCTGGCCATTGACACGTGTCTAGTCCCTCGGTATTTTGGGACTGGGGCGTGACAGCTAGTTTGAACCCAATTAGAATTAGAATGCGACATTTATTTAATTATGCAATAATTTATATCATGTAGCGCACCTTACCGTTGCTTCGATAATTGGAGCACCTCCCTAGCCATTGCCTATCTACGAATTTCACAATCTCATCCTAGACATGCCCGCCCACTATTCTGACCCTTGTGCAACTTATAATCATGCTCTCTGGTGCTATATTTTAGCCGCACAATAAACGTCGCGGACGTTATTTCTTAATTCGAAATAATTTCCAATTTTTTACCCTTGTGCGTTCCAATCAGAATTGGGGACACAATCTTGGCCATTTTCTACAACCCGAATTTTATTAATATTTTACACTGTCCCCTCTACACCACTGACAATTGTGGCCCACCTAAATTTAATCCCATATACTCCTAATTAATTCTAGAACATCGTGCGCGTCGATTTAATTAATTAAAAAATCTAATTTTTGCCTCTGTGCAAATTCCTAATTGTTGGGCAATTTTATGCAAAAACGCATTGAGGTCCCCACCATTGGACAATTCATAAAGAAACCTATTTTTTCCTTCACATGGATTTTTTCCATAATTTTTCTAGATGTGCAACGCACACATCGCCCCCACTTATTTTAAACCCCATCCTTGTATTTTAAATCCTGCAATTATAACTCAAATATCCTCATAAGAGCCCAAGGCCCAAGCCCAAGGAGTGTTGACCAAGCCCTAATCCTAGGTCAAACCCAAACCCAAAATCCTACATATATAAATATCCCTCTTTCTTTATTCTTTTCCAAAACCTAAAACCAAATCTAATTCTCCCAGCCGACCTTCACCCATCTTCCTATTCATCATCATCTTTTCCCTCGCTGTTTTGGCCGCCATCCCCACCGGAGTCTCGCCGGAGTATCAACCGTGTCCGCCTGTACCATGCCTTATCGCCGTCTGCACAGTCCTCGACCCCACCGTCTCCTCCCTGAGCAGTAAGAAGCCGACCTCGAGCCTCACCGGAGGACCTCCCAACCACGGCTGCTCCTTCTCCGTTCTTCTCCTCCCCATCAGCCACCAGCCGTCGCCTCCTCCCCGAGCGTCGAAGAGCCACCCGACCTCGATCCCCTGCGTTAACACCGACCTTCCCCGAGTTCCTGTTCACTGTCTCCCCCATCCGTCCCTTCGCCGGATTTCATCATTCTCCGACCCGAGCCTCGCCCAGCCGACCACCCAGCCACCCGTCGTCCTCCTCCAGCAACCTGACGAACCACCACACTCTCCCTCTGTTCTCCGGCCAACTGAGCTCGCCTAAGCGGACACCCGACTCACCCTCGTCGTCCTCCTCCTTTCTCGCCCTCTTCCCGCTGTCCTTCTCCTATTTCTCATATGGATCACTACTGCTTCTCCAGAGGAAACTCCAACTTTCGAGTCCACTGCTCTCCGCTTCTTCCAACTCGAAGGATCAGTGCACGGAAGGTCGAGTACAAGCCGGGGCCTCTGGATGATCTGCTGCTCAATTTCTTCAGGCAGAAAATGGTGGAGCTGCAGGAGGTTGGTTGGGACTCTGAGAAGTCTGGATATGATGGACTGATAGAAGTTGTAAATCGCCTTATGGTGAAGGGAAAAAGTAACCTGGAAACTGAATATTCTGCGGTTCGGGTACTAAAGTCTTTGTTTCCCCCAATCCTGCTTGTTCTATTTAAGATGCTGATAGCACCAATAGGTCAGGGAAAAATAGCATCCATGATGGTTGCAAGAGAAACTGCACTTTCATGTCAGTGGCTGATGGGCCCATGCTGAGTTAACTCTGTCAGTCTACCTGATGGTTCCTCTTGCAACTGTGGGGTGTTTGTAGAAAATTGCAAGTATCTGGAAGAAAGTAAATATGTGGGAATTTGTATCAACACATGTAAGCTACCAACTCAGACATTCTTCAAAGATTTTATGGGAGTCCCATTGCATATGGAGCCAAATTTCGATGACTATAGCTGCCAGGATGTTGGATTGTTCTGCACGATTTCTGGAGCAGGTTATTGGTACATTGTAGCTTCTTTGCCAGGCAAGTATACCTTACCATTGTACTGTTATTTATATTCCATATGTTGCATGCATCTTTATTTTATGTCTTTAGTTCATATATTTTAACTGTATTTAAAATGCGCGCGACGGTGTCGTCACGATATATTTTTATTTATGTATTTGCATTGACCTTGTTTATGAGACTACCCCATTATCATGTAGCATCATTAGGTTCATTGGTCGTGACACAGTTGATACACGAGTTGTGAGTCTCATATAGATCACGGTCTGGCGTGCAGGGTTTGGCCTCCTGTACGTGTGGGCCGTGCGTTAGGAATAACTGTTGTTAGAAAATTTGCATGCTAGTAGACTTGGCAGTTATTAGAGGTATTATCGTGTCATGGTTGTGATATGCTTAGAGCATGGGGTGGGGAGAACAACAAGTAAGGCATGTGGGCTCCGTTGCACTTTTCCTGTGTAACCCGTACGCTCCGCCGGAGATGCGCGATCATGATGACCACTATATATTATATATTATCAGGCGGGCCTCCGCCGTTCAAAAGATGACGTGCCTTTGTAGGCCCCTGGATCTCCAAGAGAACCATGCCAATCCCATTTTAGCCAGATAGCCCACGCGTTGGGAAAGTTGTTCTTAACTGCATTCACTTAGACGGTTAGGTGACCCCTTTGGATATTTATTTTAGTACTTTATTGGCATGTGTTTAAGTATCTTGTTATGTCCCTCTGAGGACCTGGTTCCCTGCCAGGTGTATCTGTTCTTGAGTATTCGCAGGAGCGCAGATTCGGACGATTACATATGTTTTCAAGGATGTCTTCTCTTCAAGCCGTGGTTGATAGCTGGTATTCTTATATAGTGTTTATTGTGTTATATTCATAATGTATTTGCTCTTATATTCGAGTTGGTAGTGGATTTGTTTCCATCCAACTATCATCCTTAGATACTTCTTATTGAGATCTAGCTTCATAGATACTGGTAATTATTTATATTTGATTTTTGTTGATGAGATTTAGATTATACCCTGTGACTTGTGACATATGTTATACCACTTGTGGATTTGATATTCATAATACAGCGTACGTGTGGATTTAGTTTCCATATATTGGAGTTGCTATATCCATGCGGCTGGCATGCTTACGTGTCCTAGTCCTACGTATTTTGGGGACTGGGGCGTGACACTTATCTATATGAAGTCACTGGCCAAGCCATAAAGGACTTTGATCGGACTGATCAAATGCGGTTCTACTCAAAATAGCGCTAAGTAGTGAACCCGCCTGAATCGTATTAAACCGCCGGCACCGTGCCCGAAGCAGGTTACCAAGTTGTCTTCTCCATGGCCGAACGGTCCCGGTGCCCCGGAGCCTTCCCGTTCGAGGAGACCAAATCCCGTGCAACACATGGTTGTCCGTGACATGCAGACACAAAGTAGGTATGACGAGAGGATCGAAAATTCTTGCCCCACCAAGCGATCCTAGACTCATCCAACCAAAATCCAACCAAATATCTATAACCATTCTCCAACATATAGCCCAAGGCACAAATCTCAAGTTATCTCCATAGGCACAATGTCGCTTCTCGACACAGTATTTCCAATTGGTGCAACACCCCTCGCCCAGAACAATCCCATGGCACAATGCCCCAACAGTGGCACAATGCCCTCGTCGATGCAGTTGTTCAATTTTGAACCATAACTGCACGGTTTGCTTGACAAAGCGTCCAAGTGATGCTCGTGCACGGATGCACGCTCGCTCGTCCAAATTCTCGATGTTCCAACCAAGATATTCCAACTGTCCAAGCATAATTCCAATTGTTTCTCCAACTGCCCCAAATGTATAATCCAACTCAAATATCCAACTATCCAACGCGAAAACCAATCAAGCCACAAACCTATCCAAGCAAACGACGTACACTCTATGCACGCCTCATTGTAGTGATTTCCAAGTCCCAGTTCAAGTGTTCAAGCCTTTACGTGTGTTCCATATTATTAGGCATGAAGGAGTAGAGGAGAAGGGACAGAGCCCACTCACATAGTTTGATTCCGTTAAGCATCCTGTCCTGCCGATACGGCCGATCCCTTGAATTCGTGGTCCGATGCAAAGCATGATCTACTCAACTGGTATGACCGTGCGAGCAGGCCATGCTCTCCAAATCATCCGACCGATCGGACTAAGGAAGACGGCATTATCGCTCCAATCCTGCTATCCAATGCTGCTCTGAACGAACACCTGATTTTCATCGAACTCCGCTAGCAATCTGCACATGAAACTCGCTCAAATCAATACTCGTTCCCAAATCCAACAAATCAAAATATAACCAGCTATTGCCTCATTCATTCCGACTCAGCGTAACGCACCGTGCGGTTGCGGGGCGTTACAGCATCGTCACGAGGTAGATATCCCGTCGTTGAATGAAAGTAGTTCATGTACTGACGCAGAGATATCTTACCGTCGAACAGAATCATCGAGTGTGGTTTGTACTTGGGCGGGTATACCATGTTTTTTCACTCGGGAGGATAATGTCGTCGTATCCCAATTTTCTGAAGTGGGTCTCGGGTGCTTATCGAATCAAAACGAGCTCGCAGCTCCCTGACTTCCTTGATTATTTCTTGAGCGTCATCCGACGATAGGGGAGCGGATGATCGCAACAAGGTGTGATTGGCTGAGCGGTCGCACTCGACTCTCTATTATTTCCTGGACTTAGCGAAGGACTTTGCCATATCTAAAGCAACTAATCATTTCCTGGCTGCAGTTCTGCCTCCTATATCATCAAGTATTGTCGTGCCAGCTACCCAGCCATTTAGTGCTTCTTCTTTTTCCCATAATCCTTTGACTCCATCCACCCTCGTCAAGGTAGATGAAACCGCAAATTTTTTAATACAAAGCTTTTATGCAATTTTTGAAGTAGGTGGTACAAAACATCTTGGAGAAGAATAAATCTTTTTCCTGGACCAAAATATGTGCCATGGGTCAGATAAATGCACTTAAGGCTCTTCCATGATTTGATCGAACGACTAACTTACTACTACAGAAGCTGACTAAGGTAGAACAACGCCTAGATGAGCTTCGACAAGCTCAAAGAGAAGACATGACTGCCTTGGTACTCGAAGAGCATGGCTATTTGCTTGATACCATAACTAAGAAGAAAACTTTTTATGTCCAAGGTAAATAATCTTTGAAGCATAACCTCCAACAGCTATCTGATGAGTATAAATGACTGGCTGATTATGGGATCAAATGCCTGGCTACACAAGACTCCTTAACCCAAGAGATGGCCAAACTCACTGCACAAATTAGGCTGCTCCGAGGCAAATATAAAAAGTTGGAATCTGATCTTGAGAAGGTCACCAAAGAGCGGGAGATCGTATGCAAGAAGACTGAAATGATTGAAAAATCTTCTATCGCTTTGGATGCTACCTTAAAGAAACTAGAAGATAAATACGAGGTGTTTGCTCGCTTCCAAGATCCTGCTGTTGTCGAGCAAGAAGTTGAACGCTGAGCCAGGGCGAAGAAAGAATCTCGCATAGCGGCTATAAACAGACGGATAAAGGAGCTTTGTACTGATACTTGACATTTGTAGCCTTTTTCCTCTTTTTTTTCTTGGTTATGGTCTTAGCAAACCCTTGATGTATCTTCTCTTCTTTTTTTCATGCAAAAGAAATAAAGCTTTTCTTTCGTCATAACTGTGTGTGAGAGTGAATATTATACTAGGGTAATGTGAACATAATATAATGTCGTAGCTGTCGGGGACATCCCACTAGGGAAATTTTAGTGGACTCATTATTTATGGTGCACTTAATAATTAAGTACATATAATAAGTTCGAAGTGAAACCCTATCAGAGGTGATATGGACGTGATATGTTAAAATAATTCTGCTAGAGAATTTCTGTGGACTTATCATCCTTGGCATACTTTGAACTAAGTATGTATGATAAGTTGAAATGATAGACACCCTCAGAGGTATTATGGATGTGATGGTAGAAAGTCGATAAACAATAATGTTTACTCAGATGTAATATGGACATGACAAATTTTCTTAACTTAGGATTCTACTAGAAATATCTTGTTCAGAGGTAATGTGGACATGGTAAGATATAACTCTGTGGGAATAGAAAAAAACATATGTGGACGTAATTGTTTTCTTATGGTATCATGTTCACTCTACTGGGAGAATGACAAGATTATATTTCAGAGGTAATATGGACATGAACTACTGTTTAGGTGATGACATCCTAACTGGGGAAGAAATACTCGAGAAGGGAGTATATCCGATCCAACTGGAGATGGAGAATGGATGCCCCTGAGGCAACTGGGCTCCTATGACACGTTTATTTGCATGAGGGAATCAATTTTGGGTGGTCTCAACGAGACCGTTTCGTTGGACCTACGGACTGCTCTGCTGGGAAACTTTGGGGATCCATTATCTATTGCATATTCAAGACTCTTGAACACATATAATGACTTCTAGGAAATCTTGTGGGGAGTAAATGCATCGCTATACATTTGCACTATCAGGGATGGGATATAGTAAATATAAATACTATACATTTATAAATGACCTGCTAGGGATGAACCATAATATGTCTAGTCATTGTTCAGACACAGTATTTCTTCAGGAATTTTTCATTGATTGGCATCATCAATAAATCTCCATTATGCTTTGCAAGTTGTATGCACCATTGGAATACACTAATTCTAGACGAAAGGGCCTTCCCACTTAGCTTAGAATTTCTCTGCCGTCTTGTGCGTCATAACCATCGGTCTTCTCACTGTTAAGATGAGGTTACCGACTTAGAACGTTCTTTCCTTAACCCTTTTTTTGAAGACTCCAGAAATATGTTCTTGATATAGCCTAATACGCTGTTGAGCTAGGAGACGTTTCTCATCAAGTGCCTACAACTCTTGTAACCGCGATGATTGTCTTCGGCTGTCAAGTGATTGGTTAGGGCTACCCGAAGGGAGGAAATTTGAATTTTCAGGGGAAGAACTACTTCGCTCCCAAAAACTACGGAGAATGACGTGCTGCCAGTTGGAGTCCGAACGGTTAAGCGGTAGGCCCCGATACATTCACCAAGCTTCTCATTAATCGCGCTTGTGAGACGAAACAAAATTTTTGAGTAACTTGATGAATGTTTTGTTGAAAGCTTCTACTAATCCATTCGCTGCTAGATTATATGCTGTCAAAACTATATTCTGGATTCAATTTTTATCACAAAGTCGATAAAAAATATAGCTTTCAAATTATGGACCGATGTCGTAGATGATCCTTCGAGGCAAACTGAAACGGTAGATGACGTGATGTTTGAAAAAACTGATCAAGTTCGACACTTTTACTTCAGTGAACGATACGTCTTTCGCCCATTTAGAGAAGTAGTTCGTTATAGCAAGAATGAACCGATGCACTATGGTTGATGGACTAAGTGGGCTGGTGATGTCCATGACCCATTCTTCAAATGGCCAAGGTTCGGTTGTTGGGTATAAAAACTCTGAAGGTTGGTTAATGAATTCAGCATAGATTTGACATATCTTATACTTTCTCGCATAATCTACATCATCTACTACCATCGTGGGCCAATAATAACCCATACGTCGGAGATGATCCTGCAACTTAGGACCTGGTTGGTGTGCACCACAGGTACCGTCATGTGCTTCATGAAGCGTTTGCTTTGCTTCTTCCCCTGACAGGCATCACAGTCGAAGTCCATTGTACGAACGACGATGTAATATTTTGGTAGTTGTATCATTGTCGAACCAGAGGGAGTGCCTTTTAACATAAGAGACTTCCTTTGGACCATCTGGAAGGATCCCATAGACTGCATAGTCTATGAAATAAAACCTTCAGTCTTTGATGTGACATTTGTCTCAGCGGCCTTAGCTTTAACACTTGCACAAGTCGTTCCTAGCACAGACCAGTTCTCGACCAATCACTATGATCGAATATTATATTTTAATAGGAATGGCTAAGAAAGCCATGAGACCAGCAAAAGCATCAGCCTCAATATTTTGCAACCGTTTAGCTTAGAATGCCCATAGGTTTCTAGATAATCTACCCCAAAATATTTAGCCAGTTGGAGCCCGATGATAAGAGCGTTGTATTGTGCCACATTATTGGGGCATACTTCCGTGAGAGAGTATGCACGATGGATGACAAAATTGTCGGGGGAACAAGCACTACCTATGAGCACCCTGCTTTTTATATATGGTTATTTTGGTAATTAATAATTAATTTTATTTATTTATTTAATTTAAATACTTATTTGATAATCTATTGAACTATAAACACTTTTTGCCATGGTCTTGAGATTTTAGCACAATACTAGCCCTTACCTTTCGACCAACTTTGCATAATAGACTTAGACGAGCCAAATTAGATTCATGGATTAAATTTTACTCATAGATTCGCATTGCTATGCTTCGTTATTTTCGCACAACTTTTGCGACATAAAATCTAGATATTGACAATTTAGCACTTTGTCGTTGCGTATAATTTTAATGCGCAACATCAACCCTTTTTATCTAACCAACTTCACATCCATGATCCTAACTAGACCTAACGTATTTATATTAAGGGTGTCTCATTCATTTAAATCCCTACATGCTTAATAAATATCACATGGTTCAAATCCTAGTTTAAATATCCAATTTTTTATTTTAGGAAACTGCATCTTGCATATCTTTTGTGCACTTTATTTAAATTAAAGTAATTAATTATATAATAGGCCAAGGATCATTAGAATCTTAAAAAACTCTCATGGACCCTTAAACACAAGCCCCTTTTGGTCCCAACACAACTCCAAGAAACAAACACCCAAAAGTCCAACGAACAAGTATATATAAACATGCAACCCTCTCCTCTACCTAGCCCTAGATGCCTCTCCTCTCTTATGAATGAACACAATAATAGCCCCTCCCTTTTTAAAATCTTCTCTTCCTCCTATCCCTTCTCCAGACCTTCACGTGCCCCTACGAGCACCCCAAGGCCGACCCAAGGCCAATCTTTCACCTAAACACCCCCATATTAGGTCGTCTGCTACTGTTGCTTATTGCTGCTGTAAACAGCGACCAAAATTGCTCCAAAACCCTATTTTATTCATTTATTTGAAGTTATCTAGCACCCCATCAAGTGGCGTATAGTTTGGAGTCCCTTTGGTACTCCGTTTGGCCATAGTGACGAAGAAGGTCCCCGCCGTAATCTCGTACGCGTAAGTTTTTTCAACTTCAAATCTCCTTCCTATTTTTCATGAAATAAAACTCATCTAGAAACATGTTAATGTTAGATAGTTATTACAAATATTTTAATGCATGTAAAACTATATTTTTATGTACAAAACTACCCCTAGTTGTTGAACAATCTAGACACGGACACAGTACAACAATACTAGTTGTAGTTTTTGAAGGTTGCCATATTTTGATTATGTAAATAAATTCTAAATTTAATATACTATAATTAAAAAATATTTAATGTATTATTTTATTATTTATTGATTTTTTTGATGCAAATATGGTAGTTGCATGCATAAACTACGTAGTGCAGTTGCTAGAAATTACTAGTTGTCGCCCGTAGAGACTTTTTACATGCAATGATATCATGTTGCTTATTTTTATATAATTATAAATAATTTTAGAATTTAATATTTTTAATAATTAATAATTTAAAAATAGTTTTGAAAATGTTTAATGACTAGTAATATTCTGGTGTGTAGCTATTTGCATGTGCAACCAATGTAGAATTAATAACTAGATAATAACCTAATTTAACTAGAAAATTAGAGTCTAATTAGTGTAATAATTAATTGGTAGGTGTTCGAGACGTTTCTATGAAGAGCTCCGGACCGGACTTGTTGTGCTCGCAGTTTGGCTCATAAGGCAAGTATACCTTGCTTAATTGTATTATTCAGTTATATTATGTCAAGTTGTTATTTGTTAGTTGTGAGCACGCGTCTTAGAGTAGTAGACTTACCTAGTATATTGTGAAGATACGTGGTATCTTCTAACCTGACACTTGTTCAACATGTTCACTGGGTGAGATTGAGTGCATGGATAAGCGTGTTGACTGGCCATTGATACGTGAATTCGCGTCTTGTGTTAGCAGTTGATGTTAGTTTAGTTCCTAGATTTTTATTGACGTCGTTGCATTATGTCTGCACCGCGTATACGATTCAGATAGTACATTGGGAGGAGAGAATCTACTAGTGAGCGTATGAGATTTCTGTTTCTTACTGTGTAAATGGTGTACCCCCCGAGTTCTGTTGAACGCCTGGTGGGATGACTGGTTCTTCTATTTCTCTCCCCTCATACGCCACTAGAGATATCTCGAGTGCATATCACATAGATGGTTTAGTTACCCTATTTATTGTTTACTGCTTTACTTTTATGCATGTTAATTTCTTGTGTACTTGTTATGTCCCTCTGAGTACCTGACACCTTTTTCAGATCCAGACGAGCACTTGTACCCTACGGACTTCAGAGTTAGAGATTTTGCTGACGAGGACCTTGAGGTGGAGCCACATGAGTTTTCCTGAGCATTATGGATGATAGTTGCTTAGTGTCTTGGGTGTCCTTATTTAGTTAGCTGGCACCTGGACTATTTTATTATTGTCTAGTTGTATTTTCTTTCAGTATTCTTTCATACTTATATTTTGTGGATTTTTCTCCACAAGACTTTATTTTGTAGTGGATTCTGAGACTTTATCTATTTATTCACTTTCCTATTCGGTGATATTTGTGGATAAGACTAGATTATTACCTGCTTATGATATTGTGACTTAGTTATATTGAATAACAAACTATGACTGGTTAGGTCTATTAAATTGGGTTCCTATACTTGTTCGTACAGCTAGAATGTGTACATATACCTGGCCCTACGTATTTTGGGACTAGGGCGTGACACTACCCCCCACTCCAACAGTAATTTTACCTTGGGTCCTGTCCTCGAGGCACCGTCGAAGAACATTCGCCAAACAGATTCCTCCGTTGTCGTATTGGAGCCTAACACTTCATCCGGGATGTCGTCGTAAAGTTTCGACGTTTCTGGTACTTGGTATGCTACCAGGAAATTATCCAGGGCTTCACCTATGACTGCTTTCTACGGGATGAACACCATGTCGTATAGCGAAAGCTGTATTGTTCATGTGGCTCGGCGAGAGTTTAGTGCCCCTGGCTTAGTTATAAGTACTCTGAGGGGATTAACTCAGAAAATGACATGAATCGTCTGTCCGGTCACATAATGGCATATCTTCTGAATGACGAAGATCAAAGCGAGGTATTCCTTCTTGAAGGGGTTATATCTGTGCTTGGCACCATCCATAATCCTACTGAGATAGTAGATGGCCTGTTCATGGCCTATATCACTATTTTGAGATAATAGAGCGCCAAGAGAATGATCCATTGCACAAACGTAAAGTAGGAAGGGTTTTCCCATGAATGGAGCCACCCACACGGGAGGATATATGAGATATTTCTTGATATCGTCGAACGCACACTGACAATCCTCAATCTAAATAAAGGAGTCCCCTTTCTCCATCATCTGAGTAAATGCCTGACAACATCCGGAGAGATTAGATATGAATCTTCTAATGTACGTCAATCTTCCATGAAGGATGCGAAGCTCTCTGAGATTCTTCGGAGTGCACATGTCGAGAATAGCTTTTATTTTCTCAGGGTCTAAATGTATACCCTTTGAAGTTATAATGAAACACAAGAACTTGCTACTGGATGTCATGCCCCGATCCCAAAGGTCCCAATAACGCCCCCGCCGGGCACGAATTACTGTACCTCGGTACTCCCGTGGGACGTATATCGTTTCCATCGAGGTGTGATGCCGTACGAGCCTGGGGTTGTGCCCGCACAAGACAATATTATTAAGTTGTGGCTATCATCAAACCGATCGAGTACGCAGCAGAGGGACAGTGTTACAAACAATAATCCATATGAGTAAATGGAGCAAAGGTCAAGGAACGAGGTTCTCTGAATATAATGTCATCGTTCCATACATTATGTTCCTCTATACAAAAGTATCTCAAAATATCTTGATATGGCTCAAGGCATTGACACCAGATTTTTGGGTCTAGGGGATGAGGCACGGCTATCGCTTCCTCGGACGATCCAGCACCTGTGAACAAGCAAACTGTTGGTGGGTCAACACTTTGGCGAAAGTACTGGTGAGTATAAAATCAACGTACAGAAGCAACATTCGCTAAAATTAACACTAAGTAAGCATGCGATAAAATATTATATTACTAGTGTTCTTTCTAGTTTTACCTAGGTTTGTTACATGCAATACAGGAGCAGAGTCATATTACTTCTTTTTGAAAACATCTATTGAAAAACAGAGTTCATGTTCGATATACAAGCAAGCAGGCAAGGTAAGCAGTTCATGTACGATAAGCAAGTTTATTTAATAACTCTAGTGCACAGCATATCTCATGAGCCATATTCATTTCTTTAAAGACTCTAGCATGTATCTAGTGGACTATCTTTTTATCATCTCTCTCTCTCTCTCTCTTATCAATAATTATCATCTTATCGTGTGAATGAGATAAAAGGATATACGTAAACAAGACTTCTCTATAAAAGCATGTAATACAAGAGAGCATGTTTGATAGCATGAATTATTCAGTAATTCTTTTCCTTTCTTCGAACGGTTATCCCTGCAGCAGACATACAAGTTAGCAACAATATACATAAGCATATATGTTCTATTCCTTGTCCGTCTCTGCATCAAATAATTAGGTAAGCAAGAAGTTTGAATCCTACCATACGACCTAACTATATGATGGCCCATGAGTCTACTTCCTCATGATTAGAAGAAGTGTTATCACGACCCAGCACTGCACTAATATACTCTCTCATATACTAGTTGCTTTGACGCGTGAACCAACTATCTAATAGACATGAATATCCCCCTGATTACGAGAATTTTTTTGCCTCAGGATATTCTCTCTGATCCCCCCTAGGGTGAATGTTCCCCAGTTTCCCAGGAACCGGTCATAGGATTATCCTTGTGCACAAGTTGTCTAAAGACCAATGCATGAATGCAACTCTATCAGATAAACTCTATATGGATGCAGCAGATTCAATAAACAAGCATATATAATCAATCTCTTCCCTTCTATATGCGGATAGGCCGCCATCTCTATCTCTATGCGGACTGATCGCCATCTCTCTGATACCGTTCAAGCATTTCAAAAACTTCAATGGAAACATGTAACAGTCTTTATTTAAGTAAGCATACACGCAATTCTCTATCTCTTTTAACTAAGCATGCAGTTCTACTCTTTCTTTAGCATAATAAAGGAACATGTTCAAGCATCTTTTACTCTTCTTATTAGCATGGCAAGGGTTCGATCGATAGCGGTGTCCGTGCTCTAAGCATGCAACATTCTAATCTTTAACTTAGCATGGAAATGGTTCCATCTCTTTTTAGACAAGCAAACAAGGTCTCTATTTAATCATGCAGGTTCTCGTTCTATCATTCTCATGCGATCGTTATCTTATTAAGAAAATAAGTATTTCAAAAAATTAGATTCATTATTAAGGCGTGCAAGAATTAGAGAATAAAGTTCTGTCCACTCACCTTGATCAGTCATCTTCTGGTTTAACTAGGAACACTTCAAGAAGGTTTTCTTTTTGAGTCAACAAACTGATATCTCATGTACATAGTGCCAACGCGGAGCAGGACACTACATACTTTTCTACCAAGAAAATATTTCGTCCTCGAAACTTCAAGGAGAAACTTTCGATATCCAGAGCAGCGATAGTCCTCATCCCTCACCATCCTCAATCGAAAACTCTAGCAATCAAGAAGCACGAAATCACAACTCTTAAGCAATAAATCAAATCTCGAAAACTTTTGCTAGAATATTTGAGAATATTTATGGACTTATTGTATGGAACGCTCAACTCAGCAACGATATCAATGGACAAGGAATTATCATCTAAGAACTGCAACAAAATGGGCATAAGGCCAGAAGATCGAGTTGCTCTGATACCATTATGTCACGCCCCGATCTCGAAGGTCCTGACAATGCCCCCACCAGGCGTGAATTACTGTACCTCGGCGCTACCACAGGACGTATATCATCTTCCATTAAGATGCGATACCGAATGAACCAGGAGTTGCGCCCGCAAAAGGCAACATCATTAAAGTTGTGGCTATCATCGAACCGATCGAGTACGCAGCAGGGGGACAGTATTACAAACAATAATCCATCTGGGTAAACTGGGCAAAGGTCAAGGCATGAGGTTGTCTGAATACAATGACATCATTCCATACATTATGTCCCTATATACACAAGCATCCTAAAATATCTCGATACGGCTCAAGGCATCGGTACCAGATTTTTGGGTCCTGGGATGAGGCACAACTATTGCTTCCTCGGACGATCCAGCACCTGTGAACAAACAAACTTTTGGTGGGTCGGCACTTTGGAGAAAGTACTGGTGAGTATAAAATCAACGAACAGAAGCAACATTCGCTAAAACCGACACTAAGTAAGCATGTGATAAAATATTACATTACTAGTAATCATTTTGGTCTTACCTAGGTTCGTTACATGCAGTACAGGAGCAGAGTCATATTACTTCTTTTTGAAAACATCTCTTGAAAAGCAAAGTTCATGTTCGATATACAAGCAAGTAGGCAAGACAAGTAGTTCATGTACTATAAACAAGTTCATTTAATAACTCTAGAGCGCAGCGTGTCTCGTGAGCCATTTTTATTATTTTAAAGACTCTAACATGCATCTAGTGGACTATCTTCTTATCATCTCTCTCTCTTTCTTTCTCTCTCTCTCTCTCTCTCTCTCTTATAAACAATTATCATCTTATCGTGTAAACGAGATAGAAGCATATACGTAAACAAGACTTCTCTATAATAACATGTAATACAAGAGAGCATATTCGATAGCATGAATATCACTTATTTAGTGATTCTTACCCTTTCATCGAACGGTTATCCCTACAACAGACATACAAGTTAGCAACAATATACATAAGCACATATGTTATATTCCTTGTCCGTCTCTGCATAAAATAGTTACGTAAGCAAGAATGCTGAATCCTAGCATGCGACCTAACTATATGATGGCCCATGAGTCTACTTTCTCATGATTAGAAATGGTATTTTCATGGCCCAGAACTGCACTAATATACTCTCTCATATACTAGCTGTTTTGACGTGTGAACCAGCTATATAATAGATATGAATACCCCATGATCGCAAGGACTTCTTTGCCTCATGGTATTCTCTCTGATCCCCCTAGGGAGAACTGTCCCCAGTACCCCAGGAACCGTTTGTGGGATTATCCTTATGCACAAGTTGTCTAAAGACCAATGCATGAATGCAACTCTATTAGATAAACTCTATATGGATGCAACAGATTCAATAAACAAGCATATATAATCAATCTCTTCTCTTCTCTGTGCGGACATGCCGCTATCTCTATCTCAATTTACTGACTGGCCGCCATCTCTCTGATACCGTTCAAGCATTTCAAAAAATTCTATGAAAACATGTAACAGTCTCTATTTAAGCAAGCATGAAAGCAATTCTCTATCTCTTTTAACTAAGCATGCAGTTCTACTCTTTCTTTCGCATAATGAAGGAACATGTTCAAGCATCTTTTACTCTTCTTATTAGCATGAAAAGGGTTCGATCGATAGCGGTGTCCGTGCTCTAAGCATGCAATATTATATTCTTTAACTTAGCATGGCAATGGTTTTATCTCTTTTTAGACAAGCAAAGAAGTTCTTTAGTTAAGCATGCAGGTTCTCATTCTATCATTCTTATGCGGTCATTATCTTATTCAGCAAATAAATATTTCAAAAACTCAGATTTATTATTAAGATGTGCAAGAATCAGAGAATGAAGTTCTTCCCAGTCACCTAGATCAGTCATCTTCTGGTTCAACAAGGAGCTCTTCAAGAAGATTTTCTTTTTGAGTCAGCAAAATGATATCTTATTTACATAGTGCCAACGCGGAGTAGAGAACTACACTGGAGACTCCCATGAATGACTTGGTAAGATTTATCTTGATTTAGTGCACTCATATCAGTTCGAACACTGTCTTCATCATGGAGATGATCGTCCCGGAAATGGCTCTCGGTAGCGATGTCATCGACGTAAATTTTTACTATTTTGCACAGATGTTCACAAAAATGGTGCTCATATCTTGCTGGTATGTCGCACCTATAATTTTTAGACCAAAGGGCAACACTGTGTAACAGTATACCCCCAATGGTGTTCGAAATGACGAATGCTTCTCATAATCCAGGAACATTTTGATTTGGTTGTAGCCTTAGAACCAATCTATAAAGGGCATTCGCTCGAAACCATGTGTTGTCGATCATCACTTCTGTGATCGGGAAAGGGAACTCGTCCTTTAGGAATGTCACGTTTAAATCATGAAAGTCTATGTAGACTCAGATATTATCGTTCTTTTTAATAACATGAACGACATTGGCTACCCAGTCTAGATGTTGTTTCTCGTGAATAAAGCCACCTGCTATCAGATTATTTACTTCAGCTTCGATTATATCCACGACGTCCTGACAGAATCGCCGTTGTTGTTGCTTTACTGGCTTAGCATTCGACAAGATGTTGAGCTTAGACATCACGATCTGAGGATCCAACCCTAGCATATATTAGTATCTCTATGCGAAGATGTTGATATATTCCTTTATAAGCTGAATGAGGGATTCATGATCTTTTTCGGAAAGACTTATGCTAATGAAGATAGGTTTGGGAGAGGATTCATCGTCCATGTCGACATGTACCACTTCTTCTTCGGTCGGAGGTTCTCATTGCTCAAAATGCTGTTCCCATTAAGATTCTTACAGTTGGACCCACGGTTCGACCTCGAAGAACTCAAGTGATTGATCATCATCTTCGACCTGGTCTACTGATGTCATTTTTATAGATAAGGCTAATTTGAATATTACCCTGATGCTTGTATCGGATTCCCAGATAGAAGACTCTGAAGAATGATAGTGCATCTCAGCGTCGGCTTCTGAACATATGGGGTTGTTGGAGGCATAACGTATCCCATACCATGGCCGATCCATTGATAATAGGTCTCAGGCTTGCCCGCGGGAGCAAAGTGACGCAATGTCAAACGTCTTCCTATGCCATAATTTAAGCCCTTGTCACTTTTCAGATTGTAATCCATCATTTGGATGATGTTCTTGGCTTATGAGCTGTAACGGTAGAGCTATATTTTACCGTTGTTAGGTATTGGTTCGTCTAGGAGGAACTTTCGGCAACCTTCCACCCTACCAAAGTTGATAGATTTTTCTCCCCTATTCCTTGCTAGACTTATGAAAAAGTAACCCCATATAGGAGTATCTCGTTGAATACATAAGTTGCCATTGCTGGCATGTGTAGTTGTGGACCTAGGCTATGTTCTAAGGAATATTCTCATATGTTCGACATCAGAATAATTTAAAGATAACCCTTTATTGAGAAAATACGGTATCTCCTCATTTGGGATTATATCATCAAAAGAAGGAACATCAGCTTAAGCCGCAACATACTCTTCGAGCTCGTCATCTTTATTGCCTGTCACCGGCGCCAGAGGTGGGTTCGGGACCTTCTTATTAGGGAGACGAAGGCTCACTACCAAGGGTATAGAGAAGTTTATAGGATGAAGGTCCTTCTTTGGTAGGTGATCCAGCCTTTCTCGGCGAGATATCTTACGAAGGTCGACTACAAGAGGTTTTGCGGCTTTCTTGCAAATCTTGAGAACCAAGGGAGCTGGAGCGTTGGGGGCACATCCTTTAAAGCGGATCCTCAAAGGTTCATCAGGAGTGGAGTCTGCTTCAACTTCATCATCAGTGTCAATGCCCCTTCCTCCTGGTATATTCGCCTGTATAGTACGGAGTCAGATAAGTAGTCTTCAACACCTTTAAAGGGGTCGACTTCAGCAAACTCGATTCGGACGACTCCTTCGCTATCGATGTACTTCAAGCAACGATGGAGGGTCGACGGTACGATCATATTTTCATGTATCCAAGGATGTCCCAGCAAGATGTTATAGGATACATCAAAGTCGATAACATAGCAAGTGACCTCAGTTCGTAGATCACCTTTTTGACACTTCAAACAAAATTTTCCCAGAGGGTATCTTCATTCTGCCTTGAAGCCATTAATGTTTGTGTTAGTAGCATACAACCTGTGCATCGAGTTTCCCAAGGTCTGGAGCAAACTTTATGGGATGATTATGAGAGACGAGCCCAAATCGATATGCATTCGGCGCACCTTGATGGCACCGATGTACCCTGTGTAGTACGGAAGTCGATCGTGCCTATTATTTTTCAATGACATGTCTTGCTGAGAGAACGTGATATTTGGAATTCTTTCTATCACGCTGTGGCAATGAGGACACCAACAGGGTTAGCGGGATCCTTGATTTATGCCAAGTAGGAGTCGATATGCTATAATGCCCCACTCAGAGCATCTTAGGTCTCTTTAGAGAGACCAAGGATCTCAAAGAGTGACAACCTCGCTGGCGTATTGGAAATTTGTGCCTATATATCAAAGTTGTAGGCTTGTCCAACCCCAGTACAGAGCCTTTCTTCAGAGACTTGTCGATGCGAGTCCCCTTTTGCTTGTGTTTGTATGCCGACTTGGACGGACCTGCTTCTGGTACCACTGAGGCAACGGGAGGAGTCGGAATAATATTATCTTCCAGAGCAAGATCATAGTTGCATAGGTAGGTCCGTCTAACCTAGTTCCCCTGACAAGGCTTCATCCGCTAAGGGAGAGACCATGTGACATGACTTAGGCTTCTTTTCCTTAGGCCTGGTAGTTGGCTATGTCACTTGCTACGTCATATCTTGGACAATGTCAGGGTGGACCCACATGACTTTGCCTCATGGAGTTGTGAGGGTACAAATCTCGCTGCTTGGTTGCGAGGTGGCAGGATGTTGACAACCTCTAATGTCGCCTTGGGAACTAGGACGATACTTGAACCTCGATGCCTGGGAGATTGCCAAATTGGAGTGACACCATATTGGCTGTGACCGTCTTTTCCTTGAAGTCAAAGGTGACAGACTTAGCGTCGATCAGATATTGGATACATCTCTTCAACACATAGCTGTCTTTTGTGGAGTGATGGATGTACTGATGGAAGAGGTAGTACTTCGGGTCATTGACCTTCTCCGCTTCCTCAGGACGTTTGATGTCAGGCAGCCAAAACTTGTTGCCTTTCATTAGTACGTTGAAAATATCGACTACGCCATTGTCATAGATGGAGAAGGTCTCCTATGGCTTCAATTCTTCCGTCAGCTTTTATTTGGACGTTGACGAGCCTTTGGATACGTTGACGGTAAGGGCTCGCTTTCTTTTGTTGTCACGACCGCTACCGTGATTCTGAGGGCATTTTTCTCGATCGTCAGAGCTAAGAATCTAGGTTTGAAGCAAATGGACATATTTTACTTTCTTTTCAGTTATGTCCGCGCTCGAAAAGAATGCTGACCAGTCTCCATGTTGTGCAGTGCCAATACCGAGTTTTACCACCGGTAGTAGATTTTGTCTACAAGTGTCCTTAAGCACGAACTCAGGGATACTGGGAGGTATCTTCAGGGCTGTCTGCCTGAAGTGTTATATGAAGGCACGTGCGACCTCTTTCTCCATTTGATCAACTATGTGAAAGAGGGTAGACATGGTCATATCCAATCCACCGTCATAGATTCAGGAGAGGAATAGCCGCCGAATGTCATCGAATGACGTAATACAGTTATCTGGAAGACTGCAAAACCACTCGTAAGCCACACCAGTTAAGGTGCCGATAAACAACTTTGTGAGTAAGGCATTGTCCCTCGGTAAGCACCCCGTCATGGATTCAAAGTAATCCATGAACTGACGGGGTAACTTCTTCCCATCAAACGGGATCAAAGATTAGGGCTTGTACTTCGGTGGAAAGAAAAAAATATTCCATTCATGAGGATATGGTTGTCTTATCCTGAGATTCTGTAGCTTGTCTCTGTTGTTCATAGAGTCCAAGCGAGCTCACAATTCCCGGATAGCCTCCTGAGTATCATTTGGGGGCGAAGGAGCAGAGGATCATGGCCAGAGAGGAATGTCTCCTATCGGAGGAGCAGGAGCAGGAGCAGGAGCAGGTGCGTTAGACTCCCCATTCATCATTGGATCCTGGCTTGTTTGTCCCGGAGCCCTTGGTTATGGGGGGGACCATGTTTGCTCGAATGTCCAATATCGCCTAAGTTAGGGTTTGTATCGAGGGCTCATAAAATATATTATTGCTTCTAGGGCATCATTGGCGATCACTGGAGCTCCCTTCGTGGTTGTCTCCTGCCATATATACTGATATTACATTTAGAGAGGTAGATTCTGCCTCTGATTCCCGAGTTAGCTGTCCTCAGGGAAGGCAAGCATCATCATATCATCTTTATAATAAGGGGGATTCCTACCCCCAACCGCGTTAACCTATCGTGGATGACTACCCCCAAGTACATTATCGGCAATTCCCTGCGAATCACTCTCTTCACAAAACGACAAGTAGGTGTGGAATACCGGAAGATCACTACCTTGGCTTGCAAAGCTGCTTCTAGCCTCGGGGGAATACTAGTTTCTCCTGAGGAAGACCTTGATCTTAGGCAGGTGCCTTGGAATACCCCCTCGGTAGTTATGACTAGTTGGTTGCCTAGTAATGGGTTCCTCGATGTGCTGGTCGAGACTGGAGGGTTGGACGAACTTGCTTTCGTGTTCTTCTTCGTGGACGGAGACCTCCAGGTCGAGCAACAAGAGGCAAAGGGCAACTCCTCCTCCTCTTTGGGTTCTTTAGTTTGTATATGTTATCCGAGACACTATTGAATCAGTACAACTGGTCACAATTGCTGGAATACAGACTTCCTAGCTGGAGGATCTGCTACTTTGGCACAATAACAGTTAATGAAAATACTAGCACATTGATGCCTTGGAGGGGACACTTCTTGTGCAGTAGTTGTTTATCACGTCTTGCGTTTTTGACTTATCATGTTAGGTAAATCTTATGAGACAAATTTTACCTTTACACCCATTATATGCGAGTGGCCAAACCATACACACGGATGTGTAGGTGGATTATTTGCTTCCTGACTTGGTTCATGTGCAGAGACTGCACCCAAGTTGTTCATGAAAGACTTCTGAAGCTGACCCACTTCATGCGTACAGGCATGCTGGGCGGATGGGTCAGTTTGGTATAAGTTTCTATCAGCAACGCATAACAGTTAAGGGCATATGCTGTTGGTTAGTCGTTTGGGAAGTTGCTTGAGTGCACATGGTTTACACTGCCCTAGGCTTCTTTGAACTAGCACACACTGGCACATAGTACAAAGATTCCAAGTTGTTCCTATCTCCAGGAGGTTAGGGCATATGGTTGGTGTCATAGGAGATCCTATTGAAGACATATTCCTTCTTTTAAAAGAACGAACTCAACCGAATAACTACAATTGAAACAAGGTTGTCTTTGACGCATGTAGGGGCTCTCATGCGCCTGGAATTTGATATGGCACGCTTCTTTTCTACACTCTCGGTTGTGAGCGCATGGTTTGAGAATCAGCATTGTTATTCACAGAAGTGTCCTGGCAAAGTCGCATAGGTTCAGAAGAGGCCTTGGCACTTAGGATCCAGACATCGTAGTATTTTTCTCTGTCAAAACCTAGGTGCCGAGAACTCTTTTCCCTATGAGAAACTACGGGAGCAGAGGCAGGAACAAGGAAATAATACGCGTCTGCGACAGTGGAAACGAAAAACACATCCTCCGCGCTTGTCATGCCCCAGTCCCAAAATACATAGGACTATGAGTACGTAACATGCCAGCTACGTATCAAGTGGACTCTAGCCCATCTCGAATACGTATAAGCTATCTAGAGGGAAAATATATCTATCTAAAATGTCATGTCAACTATATCCCAATCCACATAAAATAGTGATACCAAGAGCGAACCAAGTGTACTAAGGTTGATAGACCATAATACACCGATTCTATATAGACAAATATATTAGTGTGGGCCCCCAATAATACATATGTAATGAACAAGCTTGATAAAAGAATAAGCTTGCAAAATTAGGCTATACAGCAGAATAAGTCAATGAGAAATAAATGTAATAATAGATAAAGATGAACATATATACAAATAGTTAATCTCATCAAAATCTAAAAGACGTCGGGTGGAGACAAATCCACTACTAGTAGACGAAAAGTAAAATATAAGGGAATAAAACTATGTCTATGCTAATAAAATAAGCAATTGCAAGGCCATCAACTGTTGTTGTCCACTATCTGGTGCCGGTCCATAAATCTGCGTGTATTTTTCGTCTGCCAAATCTGGAGAACAAATCCAAGTCCTTAGCAGGACGTAACAAGATACAAAAGGAACATGCCAATATGTTACAATATAACTATGCAGAAAGTAAAGGGAGAAAATATAAGTATACTACTGCTAACCAGTCTAAGTGTAATGCAAGTAAGAACAATATAGGGGCGCATGACTACCTTATCAAGTCGAATAAAAATAAGTTGCTAAGTAGCGAGTTTAAAGTCTATAGTATCATGCCTCAGTAGCGAGTCTATAGCCTATAGTCTATCTACTGTTCCTCAGTATCGAGCGAGTCTACGATGTATAGGATTTTTAACGTCCAATTGTGTTCTCCCCACCTAATGTCTTATACTAGGGTCATGTCCAAGTAATACAGAGACAGTATCACGTCAAGTCATACGCACATGGAAGAGCATATATCAAATACGTGATGCAAAAGTAGTGATGAGTAGCATATATGGAAGGAAAATAATATATTTGCACGTGAAATAAGAAAATAATACTAGAGCAGCATGTGACAAATCGAATATGACAAAGAGCATTAAGAAACTATATACGACAAGAAAATAATAACTGAAAAGGAAAGCATGCAAATACTGTACAAGAATTAGCAAGGTATCTTTTTTGTTTTCGTAGGTGGTGTAATCACAATCTCAAGACGTGCAATCCAATATACTAGTTATCCAATCACGCCATCACGTCGCGTACCCCATCTGACAAAATTTATCACAAGTTAGATCAACAATTTCTACGAATAACTGATGATCCTAAATAATCAAATTTTCAAAATTATTTACTCATAATTCTGAATAAAATTATTTATAATCATTTTTTTCCTATATTAAGTTCTGATTTGTATATTAACTATGAATTTTATGCCATTAGGGTCAAGTTTGCAAATATTGGATTCGTGGCTGGCAAATCGAGACATTTAGTTGACCAAAAAGTCAACCAAAACAAAACCTAGATTTGTGTATAAAATTCTATAGATTTTAGCGCTACATGAATGATTGAATCAACGGTTTCATCGATTCTTGAATAAGTAAAAAGTCTGACAGATGGTAATTTCAATGGTTTACTAGTGAACTTTATGTTCTACGAATTAAACAGAATATTAAACTACTCTATTAAATTCTAAAAAAAAAAAAGAAATCCACCAATGTCAGATGGTAATTTCTCTCACCAATGACATCCCAAGCTAACGGTGACCTGGACTTCCTTCCATATAATACCTCAAAAGGTGCCATCTGGATGATAACCTGATAACTATTGTTATACGAGAATTCCACCAAGTGCAGGTATTTCTTTCATGATCTACCAAAGTCTGGGTTACAGGCTCGTAAAATATCCTCCAAGGTCTAGATAGTTCTGTCGAACTGCCAATCTATCTGAGGGTGATATGATGTACTAAATTTTAACTTAGTACCCAATCTCTCATGCAAGCTCTTCCAAAAATAAGAAATAAACATCGAATCTCGGTCAGATACTATACTTACTGGCACACCATGTTGCCTCACAATCTCCCGCATATACATATCTACCAATTGTTCCATAGACTGTCTAATTCTGAACGAAAGAAAATATGCCAATTTAGTGAGATGATCCTCTATCACCCAAACTGCATCTCGTCCGGTTGGGGATCTATGTAAACCGATCACAAAGTCCATGGTAACATGCTCCCAATTTTACTCCGGAATAGGGAGCGGGTATAACAATCATGCCGGCCTCTGCTGATCCACCTTTACTTGTTGACATATCAGGCATCGGAATACAAAACGTGCTATCTCTCGCTTCATCCCGTTCCATCCGAAGTGTTGCTTAATATCTTGGTACATCTTCGTACCGCCAGGATGGACAATCATTATCTCTTGTCGTATATCCCTACTCGGCACACAGAGACGAGTTCCAAATCTAAACGTCACATCGCTGTGAATAGTCAACTCTTTCCGGAGTCCCGACTTACATTCTGCTCGTAACTCCTTGATCCGTGAATCTTCTACCTCAGCTTCCTTGATCCTGTCTACCAAAGAAGACTGTATCTGTAAACTAGACAAGACTCCCTCATATTGTGAAAATACTATCTCAATGTCCATCTCTCGAAGATCTTCTAGGATATGCTCATGCATTGTTAGAAAAAATGCACCACCCCTCCTACTAAGAGTATCTGCTACTACATTAGCTTTGCCCGGATGGTATTAAAGTTTCACGTCATAATCCTTCAATAATTTCAGCCATATCCTCTGCCTCATGTTCAATCCTTCTGGGTGAATACGTATTTTAAACTCTTATGGTCTTTAAATATTTATACCTGATTACCGTACAAGTAATACCTCCACAACTTGAGCAAAAAAACCAATACTACCAACTCTAAGTCGTGAGTCGGGTAATTCTTCTCGTGATCCCGATGCTGACGTGATGTATATGCTATCACTCTCCCATGCTGCATCAAAACACATCCAAAACCCTCCCCCGATGCATCATAATACACTGTGAACTCTCCTGATCCTATTGGAAGTATCACGATCGGTGTCGAGATCGACCTTTTCTTCAGTTTTTCAAAAGCTACCTGACATTCCGCTAACCATACAAACTTAACGTCCTTTCAAATCAACCGTGTCATTGGTGTAGAGATTCTTGCAAAATCTGACACGAACCTCTTGTAGTACCATGCTAATCAAAGAAAACTACGCACATCTGCCACGATCTTCAGAACTAGCCAATTCTCTACCGTTTCAACTTTCTTGGGATCCTCTGATAGTCCTGCTCCCGAGATGATGTGTCCCAAAAATGAAATATGATCTAACCAGAACTCATACTTGCTAAGTTTTGCATACAACTGGTGCTCCCTCAAAGTCTGCAACACCTTCCTGAGATTCTTTTTATGTTCTTCTTTATTACGAGGTACACCAGGACTTTATCGATAAATACTACCACAAACTGATCTAAATAGGGCATGAAGATACGGTTCATCAAATCTATAAACACTGCTGGTGCATTGGTCAATCTGAATGGCATCACTAAGAACTCATAATGTCCATATCATGACCTGAATGCTATCTTCGGTATGTCTTCTTCCCGTACTCTCACCTGATGATATCCGGATCACAGATCAATATTAGAGAATACTCTAGCTTCACTCAACTGATCAAACATGTCATCAATCCTAGGCAATGGATACTTATTCTTTACTGTCACTTCATTCAATTGCCTATAGTTAATAAATAGTCGGGTCAATCCATCCTTCTTTTTTACTAACACTACTAGGGCTCCCCATGGTGATCACTGGCACGAATAAATTTCTTCGCCTTCAACTCTTCAACTTGTTGATACAACTGGTCAAGTTCAGAATGTGACATCTAGTAAATCTTATGAGATATAAGCTTCGTTCCTGGCATCAACTCTATACTAAACTCTACCTCTCGAATAAGAGGCAATCCTGGAAGTTCTTCGGGAAAGACATCCATGAATTTGTCAACTATCTTGGGTATCGGTTCTCTTTCCGTTGCTATCGTCACAACTCCTTCTTCTTGATGGCCTCTCGTAGACCTTACGAGCATGAACTCTTCCAAACCATAGATACGGAATAACACTCTACCCATATGATAATCTATCATAGCATGACTGTCTCTCAGCCAGTCCATGCCCAAGATAACGTCAAAGTTACCCATAGAAAACTCAATCAACTTCGCAGGTAATAGGTAGTCACACACTACGACTGGATAGTCTAGGCACACCCTAATAACTTCTACAAGCCTATTACTAGTGAGTATATTTAGCCTCTCTGGCAACGTCTCAAACTCCAATCCAACACATGTTAAAATTTGTGCAGATACAAATGAATGTGAAGTTCCTGAATCAATTAATGCTATAGCAGGAAAAGATGCGACATTAATTTTACCTGCCACAACGTCACCTGATGCCAAAGCCTCCTCCAGAGATAAGGTGAATGCCTGCCCTTGGCCTTGTCGAGCTTCTTGCTGTTGCTTTCCCAGGTGGCGCTGTCGTGGTCTCTATTGTCCGCTAGTTTGCTGTTATTTACTCTATAGACGTGCTGAGATATCGACTCTACGCTTGGCACTAAATCTATAGAGAATTCCACATCTTTGTCCGAAGGCAACCCCGATAACTCCTCTAGAAAAATATGCAAGAACTCTGCAATCAACGGATGTGGCGGCTCCTGCTCCTCGACCAACGCTCCAAAAAAATTGCCTTCGCTCTGCTCTGCTCCTCGGACGAACTCGAACTCCGGCTCTCCTGGCAACTGAAATAAAACTCTGCCTCCTCGACAATCGATGCTAGCGTGATGTCTACTTAACCAATCCATCCCAAGTACTATATTGTAACTCGAAAGTGGCATTACGAGCAAACATATGCTCAGGTCACGGCCTCCCAAATAAATTCTCTGGTTCTTGCAAACATCACTGACCAGGATATGCCACCCCCGGTCGTGATCTTACAAGTCCTCGCCAACGGTTCAGACTCAAGATGATGCCTCAAAACAAAAAATACAGATACAAAGCTATAAAAAATTCTAGAATCGAACAAAATATGAGCTGGAAAGGAGTCAAGATAAACTGAACCTGAGATGACATCGCCAACCAGCTCCTTCTCCTCGACAGTTAAGGAAAAAGCTCGCCCCTATCGCTGCGCTCCTCTCTGTGGCTAATGCTGAGCAAATTGTTGCTGCTGTGGTAAAAGAGGTCCTCTATGCTCGCCCGTTGGTGATCTAGCGGGTCCCTCTGTGCCTGTCCTCCACCCTGAGCTGGACGAGCTGGGACTTTGGGACAAACCCGCAACTGATGATCTCCCGATCCACATAATAAGCATTGGCCTAGCCCCATCCTGCATGCGTCCCATCCATGTCATTGCTTCTTACAGAAAGTGCAAAAAACTGCTGCCCTCTGGATCTGATGCATCTGCTGAGCCGGCGCTCTAGTTGGCCCATGATAATGCTGCCTCTGGTTCTGGTACGACCTCTGGTGCTGCTGCTGGAAGTGAGGTCTTTTTTCTAGACCCGTGTAGTTGCTGAATCCTCCTGTGTCCCTCGACCTCTTAGAGCCAAGCTCTAAGTCATCCTTCGCTCTCTGCGCCTGTCTGAGTATCTCGTCGAAGGTGGCGGTAGGATCTCCGTTGGTGTGGGGTTTGACTTCCCGGTTCAGGCCCTTCCTGAACTTCCTAGCTCTGCCTCTAGGGTTCTGACCCTTCATAAAGTGACCTAGACGGCAGTACTCCGCCGCATACTCGTCCACTGAACCTCCCTGGACGAGGTACTGGAACTGACTCTCCAAAGATGTAAGAGCCACGTCTGGGAAGAACTTCTTCTTGAAAATATCTTTGAAGGCTTCCCAAGAGAGTCCTGGTACTGCAATCCTCGGTTCTGTCCGGAACCATGTCAAGGCAATGTCGAACATCATACAACCCGCTACCTCTATCTGTAGCATCTTTGGAATTTGCGCCAACCGCAGGTTCCGCTCAATGTCCTCGATCCACTCGTCCGTATAGATAATCCTCTCTGTGCCCCTGAAGTCCTTCGGGCCCATCCTCTTGAAGTTGATGATGGTACCCGGCCTCGGCTGATACGAAATAAACTGAGCTGGTGCAGACTGTGGCTGGGCTGGAGTAGCTCTCTCCACTGCTGTAAGTACGATCTGGTGAGCGTTCTCTACGCTCTGTCACAGGACCTCTGACTGTCACTGCTGCATCTCCATCATCTGCTGGAAGAACACAAACATCTGAGTCTGATCAACTACTGGTGGTGGAGGTGTAAGATCCTCTGAAGCTGCCTGTCCTGTCCTCGGCACTGGAGGTGGAGCACCTCCGAAGGCTGCTGCCGATACGCCCACCTAGACCGGTGAAGCTGACCTCCTGAAGGTAGGTGCTAGACCATCGTCTGAGGGTGCTGCCCTCATAGGTGATGAAGTGACTGATCGCGCTGACGCGACACCTGAGCGCTGGAAATGTGTCTTTGGCGGCATCCTGAAGATAGATTGAAATACGAAATCAATATTGAATATGATACGATATCATCAAAGAAGGAAAGAATTGCATTCAAGTAAAGCAATATTCAATAGATAAGGATTTGAAAAACAGATTTGGAATTTTCCTAGGTGTGATTGAGTAAACTCTCAGCCTCAATCCTATTTCCTAAAACAGGCTCGTAGTAGTACTCTAGACGAGCACCACTACGATATTTATCTAAACCTGTATAGGCCACCACTAAAAATATATCACGACCCGCACCCGGATATTCGGGCACGAGTATATGGTTACGCCCAGCCTACACAGCAGAATCGACGGTAGAACACTGTCTGGGTCATTTCTAACTATCTAATATCTCAACAATATAATATGGTACCTATCAATCATCTCAACTCCGAACGGAGGAGCAATATGGTATCTCACAAGTATATCTAATCTCAATCACAAAACAAACTAAGAAAAAATAATGTACGAATGGAATAGCGAGGAAAGAACAAGATACAATCCACAATCTGAAATAATAATACAATACTGTGAATCCACCAAAAGAATAGTCTAATATAATCCAATACAAATATAACTAGACCTTCTCGGGCTCTGCAACTAAGTCCTCCTGGTCAATAGGAGTATCCTATAAAGGTACGCCGTCCTACGGCCCGTAGAATATGGGACACTGCTCTATAAGCCAGTCATCTGGAAAAATATATCCAGTCAGGATTGGAGCGAAGTACATACCTCTGAAAGTAGTTTCAATAGCATAATCGAGCATATAAACAGAAAATAGAAATAAAATACCAGATCATTAAACATATGTATGAATGAATAATAGATATACATATAATGTACGAGAATATAGAACAACAATATGAATATCAGCAATATGATGAATAAACTGCAATCTAAACTAACTAATGTGTCTCAGAATAAAAGTTTATTATGTGATCGGGTTGGGTGAATATGATTAGGTAAGACAGATTACAAGTGATGTATGTAACCAGAATGTACACGATGGTAACAATGGCTTTGATCACATAATCAACTCCTACTCTCCCACCCCCAACTAATACCGATGGATCCAATCACGATACGCTACGAACACGAAAATATAACCACTGAATACGAGCAATGGGTGTACACGAATAAGCACACTGAACACGAGCAGTGTGTGAACACAAAATATAATCAATACCCAATATACACGATGAGATACAATGTATAGGAGTACCCGCTGAACACGGTAGGGGATAACATCTCCTGACGGGATCCATATGGTACCATTCCGTAAAATAATATATCGGGATCAATGTATATAATTCAAGAACATGCATATATACAATATTATGATTTAAAAACTATCAGAGAAATGTACTCGCCTGACGTCCTGAGCAAGGTGTATCTCTCGATGCCCAAGCCGGTGTCTCACAACCTATATATGGTATGTTGCATCAATACAAGGTTCAATAATAAAAATAAGTGAAGTTGATACAATTCTAGGTCGATACGCCATTTCTAAGTCAAACCAATGAACTCTAGGTTGCAAGAGTCTAATGCTAAGTCACTAAATCGATACACTATGAAACTATGTTATGCTAACTAAGCTAAGACACAACAAGGCATTCATAGAGCCGTATCCCAAGATATGCAAGTTTCTAATATGAAAATAAGATTATATATATATATATATATATATATATATATATATATATATATATATTCAAGTCAATTATTATAATACTATATTACAACAATTTAAAATAGGATACCTTGGCCTTGCACCAATGCGTATCGCACCTATCTCGATACCCAACACAATACCTTGGGTATTGGCCCAATACCTTAGTGATACCTTGGTATCTCAAGGTAACCCAAAACTAAACATAATAGTTAAAACAGACATACATACATATATATATATATATATATATATATATATATATATATATATATATATACCTCAAAACTAATATGCTAACTATAACAATATATATACTAAGTACTTAAAATAGCTATCAATGTAATACCTACCTACTAACTACCAATACTAACCACAGATATTCCCATTTTCTTTTTCTTTTTTTTAATCCAAGACAAGAATAGTAACCGATTCAATAAACTATGTTATGCTAACTAAGCTAAGACACAACAAGGCATTCATAGAGCCGTATCCCAAGATATGCAAGTTTCTAATATGAAAATAAGATTATATATATATATATATATATATATATATATATATATATATTCAAGTCAATTATTATAATACTATATTACAACAATTTAAAATAGGATACCTTGGCCTTGCACCAATGCGTATCGCACCTATCTCGATACCCAACACAATACCTTGGGTATTGGTCCAATACCTTAGTGATACCTTGGTATCTCAAGGTAACCCAAAACTAAACATAATAGTTAAAACAGACATACATATATATATATATATATATATATATATATATATATATATATATATATATATATATATATATATATACCTCAAAACTAATATGCTAACTATAACAATATATATACTAAGTACTTAAAATAGCTATCAATGTAATACCTACCTACTAACTACCAATACTAACCACAGATATTCCCATTTTCTTTTTCTTTTTTTTAATCCAAGACAAGAATAGTAACCGATTCAATAAATCTATGAAGTTCCCGACTAATTAAATAATCTCAAAACTAATATGCTAACTATAACAATATATATACTAAGTACTTAAAATAGCTATCAATGTAATACCTACCTACTAACTACCAATACTAACCACACATATCAATATATACCTGCTACTAATCATATAAAGCATACTAATGCATAGATACATATCTAACAAGTATTATACTAACAATGCATTTAACTAACTAACTAAACACACTGAAATATAACTAGCTAGATACCCAAAACCCCAGACTGAACCGCCCAACTAAACCATCTAACCCAAATAAAATATTACTGATACCTACTAATGCTAATTGAAACCGCTGAACTTCCTGTTGTTGTTACTGTGCAGATACTGATACTCTGTAGATATCATTTGCAGGTCCCCTTGTTGTGCTCTACTATATTGCACGCTCGGCTAGCTGAAAGCATTTCTCGAATGTTGTTCAGTTGCTGTTGCAGTGTTGCTTGACTGCTACTGCTCTGATTATGCAGTTAACTTGCTGTTGAACTGATATTGCAGGGCTTCAGTTGCACTGCTGCTACTGCATCCATTCGTGTGGCCCGAGCACGCTGTTGCAGTGGCTTGAGTTGGTGCCACTGCACACTGCTTTCCCTTTCCTGCTGTTACTTCAGCACGGTTACCCCTCAATGCTCCCTCTTGTGATGTTGATGCTCTCACTGCTTTCCCTTTCCCTCAATGGCTTTGATCATATAATCAACTCCTACTCTCCCACCCCCAACTAATACCGATGGATCCAATCACGATACGCTACGAACACGAAAATATAACCACTGAATACGAGCAATGGGTGTACACGAATAAGCACACTGAACACGAGCAGTGTGTGAACACAAAATATAATCAATACCCAATATACACGATGAGATACAATGTACAGGAGTACCCGCTGAACACGGTAGGAGATAACATCTCCTGACGGGATCCATATAGTACCATTCCGTAAAATAATATATCGGGATCAATGTATATAATTCAAGAACATGCATATATACAATATTATGATTTAAAAACTATCAGAGAAATGTACTCGCCTGACGTCCTGAGCAAGGTGTATCTCTCGATGCCCAAGCCGGTGTCTCACAACCTATATATGGTATGTTGCATCAATACAAGGTTCAATAATAAAAATAAGTGAAGTTGATGCAATTCTAGGTCGATACGCCATTTCTAAGTCAAACCAATGAACTCTAGGTTGCAAGAGTCTAATGCTAAGTCACTAAATCGATACACTATGAAACTATGTTATGCTAGCTAAGCTAAGACACAACAAGGCATTCATAGAGCCGTATCCCAAGATACGCAAGTTTCTAATATGAAAATAAGATTATATATATATATATATATATATATATATTCAAGTCAATTATTATAATACTATATTACAACAATTTAAAATAGGATACCTTGGCCTTGCACCAATGTGTATCGCACCTATCTCGATACCCAACACAATACCTTGGGTATTGGCCCAATACCTTAGTGATACCTTGGTATCTCAAGGTAACCCAAAACTAAACATAATAGTTAAAACATACATACATACATACATACATACATATATATATATATATATATATATATATATATATATATATATATATATATATATATATATATATATATATATATATATACCTCAAAACTAATATGCTAACTATAACAATATATATACTAAGTACTTAAAATAGCTATCAATGTAATACCTACCTACTAACTACCAATACTAACCACACATATTCCCATTTTCTTTTTATTTTTTTAATCCAAGACAAGAATAGTAACCGATTTAATAAATCTATGAAGTTCCCGACTAATTTACTAATCTCAAAACTAATATGCTAACTATAACAATATATATACTAAGTACTTAAAATAGCTATCAATGTAATACCGACCTACTAACTACCAATACTAACCACACATATTAATATATACCTGCTACTAATCATATAAAGCATACTAATGCATAGATACATATCTAACAAGTATTATACTAACAATGCATTTAACTAACTAACTAAACACACTGAAATATAACTAGCTAGATACCCAAAACCCCTGACTGAACCACCCAACTAAACCATCTAACCCAAATAAAATATTACTGATACCTACTAATGCTAATTGAAACCGCTGAACTTCCTGTTGTTGTTACTGTGCAGATACTGATACTCTGTAGATATCATTTGCAGGTCCCCTTGTTGTGCTCTACTATACTGCACGCTCGGCTAGCTGAAAGCATTTCTCGAACGTTGTTCAGTTGCTGTTGCAGTGTTGCTTGACTGCTACTGCTCTGATTATGCAGTTAACTTGCTGTTGAACTGATATTGCAGGGCTTCAGTTGCACTGCTGCTACTGCATCCATTCGTGTAGCCCGAGCACGCTGTTGCAGTGGCTTGAGTTGGTGCCACTACACACTGCTTTCCCTTTCCTGCTGTTACTTCAGCACGGTTACCCCTCAATGCTCCCTCTTGTTTGGTTGATGCTCTCAGTTGGTGGGTGTTTGCAGAAGCCTACATACCCGAGCTCCTGCAGACTTTCTGCCTCCTCCCCTGCTGTATGCTGAACTTCCACTGCAGTTGATCTCTAGTGCAGCTGCAATGCCACGGGCTCCCTTTGCTGTGTGTTCCCTGCTCTACTCGTGTGCACCGACTGCACAGGAAAATCCGAGTACAGTTGCTGCCTTATGCAGTAACTGCTACTGATGCACAACCGTTCCCTGGAGGTTGTGACTGATACTGCACAGTACTGGTCGTTGCCCGAACTCCCCCTCTTATGCAGTTTGCTGCACCATGGCTGCCACTGCCCTCTTATTCACTCAAGCACACACAGACACACATACACAAATACACTGACACAAACTAAGTATATATAGATATATATATAATCACATACAAATCCCTACACTTAATATATCTCAGTACTTATATACTTATCCATATATCTAAACACATGAACATTATATATATATATATATATATATATATATATATATATATATATATATATATATATATATATTCTACTATATAATGCCAAAACAAGGCTTCACCGTAAAAAATTTTCGTTCCAAAAATACCCTTCAACATATTTAGTAATTAAAAATAATACCTACAATAAATTCCACTGACAACCATTTAAGAGATGCAATAATGACAACCATTTACGGAAATCAAAGGGTTCATGCTACTTGCTAAGTCTTTTAAATTGTTACCAAAGAATTCGAAGGGTTGAACCATTAACCTATATAATTAAAAGCAGTAGAAATAAACTAACTCATCAACATCATTCACTCCAATATACGTGCAAAGCACGTGCATATATACTAGTATATATAAACCCTAGGTACACTTATATATACAACATATATATATAGACATATACACATATAGTCACACACCTATACATAAACTCAATATACACTATTATATACTCTATATAATATATAGATAGCGTATATATAGATAAATACACATGCACGTATAGGAAAAAGAGCCAAACAACAAACACATGGAGTGCACCACACCCGTATCACACTTTCTCTATGATACCCTTGCGATACGGCTCCAACACACAACCAAACGCATCCCGGAGGACACGAGCAAGTCTAATACATAAATTATGAATAATACGTATAGTATTTAGAGTGTCTACGTGTCCGTGTCACAATGTGATATGCACAAGACCCCGTGTCGAAGGAAAACCCCAAAAATTAATCCGTTTCGTCAAATTGACGAGATACGGCCTACACGTATCCAATTATGGACACAAAACTAGTCATAAACAAGTAATCAAGTATTAATTAGATCTATTAGACCCAATGACAAGTACTACATGTGCCAATCTCGGAATTCTTCCAAAATTGGCACTAAATTGGTCATAACTTCCGCCGTAGGTCTCCGATGAACCTAAAACTAATTGCTATGGGTAGCCTATGCATGTGGGTTAGTTTTTCATGGTTAAATATCAGATCTAGAGTCTAATAGAAGGGGAAAAACTGAAATGTATCTATTAGAAGATGGATTCCCAATGAAAAAGTTTCCAATTGTCAAGTAGCTCCTTTCCTTGTAGATCTTGGCCTCCTCCTCCTTGCTCCTTGCTTCTTGCTTTCTTCTTGTAGATCCTTGGTGTAGCAACCTCAATGATGAATTTGGGAAGAGATTGGTGATGAATTTGTGAAGAATTGATGAGGGAATTGAGGGAATTAGAAGAGGAAAAATTGTAGATATAGAATTTGGGGAATTATAAAATGAGAGCACTCTCTCTCCTCCTACTAAGGGCCGGCCATGTAACCCCCTCCCCAAGAAATGTACAAAGTCACAAATACCCCTTGGGGCCTCTCATGAAGAAATTAATTAGGGAGGGAAGGTTCTAGTCTAATGGTTTCTCTAATTAATTAAGCCTCCTAATCCATGGGCCTAATTCATGGGCTCAACTTAGTCTCAACTAAAAGTTGGTTCATGCATTCTAAATAAATGGGTTAGGTCTACTACACATCTAAAATAAAGCTACAACTAGCAAACAATAAATAATTAAATAATCATGCATGCACAAATATTAAATACAATACATACTAAAATTAAATTACCCATTGTCAATTACCAAACTACCCTTGAGTGAAAAAGTGAGGGTGACACAGTGTTCTACCAGGCTGCTTGAGGTTAAAAAACTATTGTTGTAACTCAAACTGGGCCATGACTCCAAAATACTTCATTTTGAACCGAATCCTAAAATTATCCTAAGAAATAAGCTGCCTCAAGCCAACCTTCTCTTCCGCCCACCAGTCCCTCGTGAGATCCTGAAGCTGCAACTGAACTTGGTCAACCTGTTCCTCAACTGGAACCTTGGTTGCTGCCAAAATACCCTCAATATCTTGGAGCCAATCATTTGTCCTGATGGCATCTTCCGTACGATCAAAGTACCGGGGGTTAAGTCGACAGAATCTAACCGACGTCCCTGAATCTATTATTTTGCCTCTTTCTAGACCTGTTTGCAACCCTTGGTTCAACAATATATTCTGTTCCTGCTGCTGGAGTTGCTGATGTTGCTGTACCGCCATCTGATGATGCTGTGCGGCCATCATTTCCATAATGAAATCTAATAAAGCAGGGTATCAAGTGATGCTAGCATTGCTGGCACGACTGGGGGAGCCAGAACCTTTGGAGCAGGTTGCTCGATATTTTCTGCCACTATCTCACCTGGTGGCCCAACCACTGGCTCAATCCGAACTGGATCCTAGAAAAATACTGCCTCACGCTGCTGTCCCATCTCGCCCGGACCTACTGGTTGCCTCTATGCCCCTGATGCTCCGACAACCGAAGATGGGGCCCTGAAAGAAAAGTACAAAAGACATCAAGAACAGGACAGAAAGGAACATAGAAATAATCAATCAGATGGTTCAAGCTGAGTTTCGAGAAGAACGAATTCAGGAATTCAAGGAGAAACATGTTTGACTGAGACTCCTATGATCATGACACTCCATAATTCCGAAAAATTAGACCTACATGGGCTACCACAAAAACCTTGTCACATCCTAGTACCGGAATACGGAGGCGGACATGGCCAACTCTCCCAACAAGGTATAAAACGTCGTACGGCGGTCACGACTGTAGAAAGACAAGGGGTGCATGCTACAATTAAGTCTCCTAGGCTCTCAGAACACCTATGTCTCAATCATTCAAGTAAGTAACAACATCATAGAATATATGGGACAAAGCCATAAGCGTCCCAAATGTTCCATCAAAATGTTCTAGAGATCTAGCCATCAAAATATTGGGCTAGCGGAATGTCAATAGTTACACAACCGAGATCAGCTGTAGTCTAATTATATTACAGTTATGTAAAAGGGAACTGATATCCAGACAAGCTGGCTAACAAGTGTTGGTAGCTAACTGCCTAAAAGAGTAGAATGTTCAAGATGAGTAGTGATCAAGAAACCTATTCGTGCCCTTCAGCGACCATTCGTCTGGTGCGCATCATTGTAAGGGGGATAAGCTGTATCCTCTAGTGTTGGCTCTAAATCTGGCCATACAAAACAGTGAAATTAGACCCCAAATAGCAAGTACCATAAGGAAGCACTAATGAAGAAACAAAAACCAGATCAAGCATATAGTGCAAGAGCTAAAAATTATTGGCGCGTGCCCCATCTTTGGGATAACATGGCACTCCTTTACCAAATAAGGACATAAAATGCCATGCCACCCAAGATAAGGTACGTCCCATGATTATGGTCAAGCTAGGATTCTGTGTCATAGTTCAGTCCATATTCCATCATAGCATAATGACTCAACTCCCCAACCAAACAAGGACATAAGTTGAACACCATACTATGACAGTCCATGTCCCTAAGCTACTAGCAGAATTACAATCACAACTAAGTCACGTTAGAACAACCAAATAATGTTATGGCTTGTTATGTGGAGTCAGGGATTATCCCAAATAATAATAATAAGCATCCTCAGATAGTGCTATGTCAAGCAGGGCTAACCGAGCCAATATTATATAAGCAGAAAATCATGATTGCACCAGTTCCGTGTAGGCCCCCCGCGCTAATTAATCAGTAACAGTTCCAACCTTCCTATAGAGAAAATATTGATTCGGTCTTAAATATAAAAATGTCGAATATTGTACTCCACTACATGCGGATGATATACAATATCGTGGTGGCCAGACTTGCACACTATGAAAATTATCACTGGGAGACCCATCACGCACGATCTCAGGATGCCATTCCTTCCTTATGTTCTAATCAGCTTTTATGTTACCTAATTGACCCTACAATGATATGTAATTCCCTACCGTCGGCACAGGAACCTTCCCGTTAATGATGTCCTACAGAGTACAAACACATTTGATATAAATTTATTTAATATAAGAAGTCAAGTCTGGATTCACCCAAATGTAGATGCAATATTCAAACAAGAAATAACCTAGCCATGCCATGGTTCTGACCCATTATCATTTTCGTGCCAAGAATTCAGAAATATAATATTATGCACCGAGCAGGAATTAACTTGTCACATTTAGTGTACATGTTGGCCAATATCCCACACTCAGTGTACAATATAGCGTTTATAAACAGACGAGAAAGACAAGTGTATCAATACGAACAATAACCAAGTTAGGATACCAAACCTATTGGTTGGTCACATTAATCATATTTTGATCAAGTCAGGAGTCATAATTAATTAGGAATATCATATCTCATATGACCGAGTCACGGTCATGAATACCTCATTAATTCCTCAAATTCTGGGGTTATAGATCGTTAATCATGGTCAAGCTCAACTAATCTAGAATAGGCATCAAGTGCACAACAGAACCCATGCATGCAAAATCAATCACAAGATATCCTGGGTCAGCGCACTTTGCAAATGCCAATATAGACTATTAAGGAATAATAGCGTACTATGCACGAGCAAGCCACTATATGGCGCACAAACCTATAATACTAGGTCATAGAAGTCATGGCACTTAAGTCTATAACATGGCACATAAATCGATAATAGAGCAGCAGGAAGATATGACGCACAAATCAAGAATTACAGGAATAGGCGCATTCTATACATAAAAGCAAATTGGAGCACAAAGCAAGAGTTACGAGTAAGAGAAGTGGCGCACTATAAGTGAGCAAGCAACTACAAGACAAAATACGAGTCCCCAGGCGACGTGATATTCGAGGGAACGATAGTCGAGGGCCTCGAGAATCGAGATGTGCTAAAGTCAAGGCTCGCTTATCAAGGCTGAATCGAGCAAGAGTGTGACAAGAGTTAACAAGTGTGCCAGATTATTAACTCATCAAAAGTACGCAAACCGTTGAGCGTCAAAAAAATGTGCCACGGATTATATGTATAAGAGCGATGCACTTTTGATAGTTAATGCATAATGTGTCAATTGTGCGCCGGTCTCCTGATTTGGTTAAAAAGTGCGCCAAGAAGGAAGTTGATCAGAAGTGTGCTGAAAAGTATACTGGCGCACTTTTTCTTGGTTCGTTCGATAATACATCAATTATGCACCAGAGGCTAAAATCTTCCAAAAGTGCGCCAAGAACGATTTTTCCAAAAAATTATCCCCTTGACATACCTTTATAAGAAATTGGTAGTACTCTTAAAGTACCCACGATTATGGAATGCATGTCACATTTAACATGCACCCATGGACTGTAGGCTACACTCAACATTCTCCCATAGTGCAAATCCTTTTGTGTACTTCTTGTCACTGTTCTTCTTCTCGAACCAACCCGCCACTAACGCACTCAGAGCTCAAGCTCGAGACTATGACAGTGCTCCATTCCTCAAGCAACAAAAATCAGAAATTAAGAAAAAATTTCAAGCTCGAAATCAGGAATCATCTTTTAAAAATATCTCATTTTTTGGGGGATCATTCCCTGGAAAAATATACTCATAAAAACCCTCATAATAAAATTAAGATAAAATCATTAACCACCTCAAATATAAAAACTGCAAGAACTAACTATAATCAGAACACTCCTAGAAACTAATTACAACAACAAATACTAAGAATAAAACTATGGCCGATCATGTTTCTTCATATTTGCAAGATGTACTTTCCTATGAAGAAAACCAGGAGCAAAATAAGAGAAATAAACAAGTGAGGAGAGATAATTAGAACAAGGATATATATATAGGCAAGGGGTTGATTGACCCCGTTTGAGGTATTATGGTGATTCATAAACTAGAACTCTTGAGATTTTTGCTAGTAGCTTGTTCAACTTCGCTATCACTAAGTTGGTTGAATGCATATATTTGAGGAACGCCTCGAACATGCGCACGATCCAAGACTCAGTGATATGCTGAACTCGAGTACAAAGACTTCGCTATTGCTAAGTTGGTTGAAATACATATGTTTGAGGGATGTCTTGAATATGTGCATGATCCAGACTCGCGATATGCTGATCTCGAATGCTAGTTCAAGTGAATATGTTGCATGGACGAGTATAACAATTTGAATAAGTTGGCCTCAGTCTAAGATTATCGTACACAATATATCCTTCCCCGTGTTAACCGATATAAGTTTCGCACTAAGGCGTAGTGAAGACAGAGTGAGAGAATACGATGTTCAAGTAATATACCTAACTTGTATTGAGCGATAGAGTCATTCTAATGGAACGGACTAAGAACGTGTGCGATACGAATATGAGAAAAGGAGTAGGAAGTTGTGTTCGAATGGGTCTAAATGATAAAGAGTGACATGCTTGAGATATATTCGATAGTGTGCGATAGAACGATTCGCACTCAGGAAGTCTCGATGATAAGACTTGTTCCAAGTGGCATAAAATATAATGACCTGCTCCGTATCAATAAGGATAGTCGATTCAAATGGGACAAGTGCAATGATCCGACCTGCCTTGCTCTGTGAGAAGACTCGCTTGAGGCAAATGATTCAGACTTGGCCCTTCAAGAGTTTAAAGTTAGACTTTCAAATATGCGCTTGGAGTATCGCTCGACCAAGGCGAATCATTACTACGGTGGGTAGCTATGATGAATCTGTCTTTTCTTAGCCTGCACACTTAAAAATATGGACGATACATGCTAGTCGCTAGGCGAATCACCCATTGCATGCTAATAAGAATACAACGCACCTAGATAAGGGAATAATCCCATCTTGTATTGCTTGTGTTAGAATATGGAAATAAAGCTTGGCTTATAGTTAGACCCTCGCATGCTACTTTAGCTTCGTGCAAGTAGACTTCGCTAATGCTTCGAGTAGATCATTATATACTCTTTCTAGTGCACTACTTCACATGTTTACACTGCTCATCTTATAGATTATGTCGCGATTCAATGACACTTTCGTGCTCATGCTAAGTCGTACTGCTTATGTTTCGAGTAGACTATGATTTGATCAAATATAGTGTTTCACCCATATATGTGCCATGCTTATCTTGTAGACTTGTACTACGGCCTGGAACACGACTCAGAACATGATTTACTTCGTTTGGCCGGAAGACTATCAAATAGTTATTTCGTACAAATTTGAAGATGAAAGTATTCAGGACCGTTAGGTCACCATGGCAGTTCCCGAACTAGGGGACTGCAACATGACAATTTGAGTAAGAGTTATGATCAGACAGCTCGAAAAGCAATATTTGTTCAAGACTAGACCAGGCGGCTCCGGAAGCCAATTCGTTTGTGAACATGGATAATATTTGAGCAAGTTTGTGATATGTGATTTGTGATCCGATCAATTTTATGATAGGTGATTTGTGATTCGATCAAGTTTCTGATATGTGATCTGGAAGATTTGTGTTTGCGCGGCCACGGACAACCTGTGCACATGGTATTTTTTGTTCCTGCGGACAGTACGCTGGGGCACCTAGGCCAATCCGATCCGGACGGAATAATTTTGATAGCCGTTCTTTTCGGGCGTGATGGTGCAGATAGCTCATGGTTCCAACGTTGCAGCCATCCGTCCAGAGGCTATAACTAATCCTTTATAGCTATGCTAGTGACCTTTTGCTCATATAGACTAAGTTTGGCTAAATTAAAGCAATCCGTGTGCGAGTTCATTTGCATTGAAATGAGTAACCTGTACATTCGAACACATTTAAGTAAATCTAAGTAAAATATTTAATACTTGTGATAAAAGAAATTACTGTACACTACTTTGTACTTAGGGATATGGATGCATGATAAATTTTTAGTGCAAGCATAACGCTTTTGAGGCAAGGACTCGTTTGTGACACTAAGATTTGTTTGTTCACTATTTTGATTCATATATTATATGCTGGTTAACTTGGTTTCATGGTTTTGACACGGAAAGAAGAATGGTAAGTTGGTAAGTTTCGCTGTGTTAATCTTCTATCGCACGATACACTGCCACATGAGTTAGGCTTTGTACATTATGCCATAAAACTGATCCTAAGGCAAGACTAGAAAGATAACTTAATAGTTTGTGCACGGAACTAATTGAACGTGTTTGGATTTATTGAGCGGGCGAGAAGCCTCCCCACCAGTGCATTCATGTACTAATAACCCACCAGATTACTTGCAGGGTATGGGAGAACCTCATTCAATGCAGAGTATTCTCTCATGCGCTCTAAGGCATGGAGTTCGCTCTGGAGCCTTGGGGTGTTGCATCCGGAGCTGAAGAACATATATAGGACATAATGTTGGAACATCGCCTATGGATTATCCCATGTTGTAAGCCGCTTGGAACGCTTGTATTATTTTATGAGAGAGAGAGAGAGAGATAGTAAGAGAGAGAGCCGAGCGACTTATAATCTCGTCCTAGTATCGTTTGTAATAATTCTTGATTATCAAAAAAGAGCTTGTTATTATTTCATAATTATGTTCATTCAATGCTTCCGCTATGACGACTCTGTGAACTTGTTATCTATCGCCTGTTCGGTTTATTATTCTGCCGCATTCGGACTATTTGTGCGACTTTATAGATTAGCTATTTCTCTGCCTGTTTGGATCATAGCCTTGTGCGGGTGTAGCTTGGGATCATGTGGCATAACGTCATAATGGGAACGATCGTCCTGCGAGAGCGCTGGCGCTGTAATTTACGCCTAGCGGTGACGGCCAATCCTGCGGGAGATCGGGGCATGACAGAAAAGAAAGAGAGAAATTATAAGTATACTACTTCTATAACTATTATAAGTGTAATACAAATGTGAACAGTATATGGGCACATGACTACCTGATAAAGTCGAATAAAAACAAGTAGCTCTGTAGCGAGTCTAAAGTCTATAGTACCATGCCTCAGTAGCGAGTCTATAGCCTATAGTCTATCTATCGTTCCTCAGTATCAAAGAGAGTCTTCGATAGATAGGATAGTCAACGTCCAATCATGTTCTCTCCACCTAATGTCTTATATTAGTCATGTCCAAGTAATACGGAGACACAGTATCACGTCAAGTCATATGCATAAGTTAGAGCATATATCAAATACGTGATAAAAAATAGTGAATAGCAGCATATATGGAAGGCAAATAGTATACGTGCATGTGAAATAAGAAAATAAGACTAGAGCAGCATGTGACAAATCAAATATGACAAAGAGCATGAAGAAACTATATACGACAAGAAAATATTAATTGAAAAGAAAAGCATGCAAATACTGTACAAGAGTTGGCAAGGTTGTCACTACCATATTTTCTAGGAAAGGGTATTTTGATAATTTTATAATTAATTAAATATTGTGCATGTTGAATAATTATTTATTATATTATTTGATTATTATTAGATGTTATTTTATTATTTTTGACTTGTGTTAGTGGACCTAACTAGTTTAGTTTAGACCCATGGACCAACATCTATAATTAGTTAGAATTGAGCCCAATTAGAAGCCCATTCATTAGGAGGATGATTAATTTAATTAAATTATTAGACTAGAACCTTCCCTCCTTAATTATTTTTTTATGAGAGGTCCTGAGGAGTATATTAGATATTATATAGTAGCTTGAGGGAGGGGCTAAGGGGGCGGCGGGGGGGGGGGGGGGGCGCTATTTAAAAGAGGGGGGGATTTTTCTCTCCTCTTTTTATTTCAAATCTAGATCTAGAATTTTTCTCAACCAAATTCTTTCATTCCCACATCAATTTCCTACCAAATTTTTTTCCAAATCCTTTCCAAATCACCATTGGAGGCAAACAGAGTAAGGATCTAGAAGTAGGAAGCAAGGATCTACAAAGAGGAGCAAGGATCTACAAGTTGGAGGCTAATTTCATCAAATTTGGAGGTTGCATTGGGAATCCATCTCCCAATATATATAATTCAAATTTTACCCTTTAATTAGATTCTAAATCTGAGATTTAACCATGAGAAACCACCCCACATGCATAGGCTACCCATAAGAAGTGGAATTAGGTTCATAGAAGGCCTATTAAGAAAGTTATGGTATATTTTGTGTCAATTTTGGGGGAATTCCGAGATTGACACATGTTGTGGTTGTCAATTAGTCAATTAGACCAAATTGATATGTGTTTGATTGTTTGTGGCTAGTGTCGTATCCACAATTGGGTACGTGTAGGTCGTATCCCAATAATTTGGTGATATGTGTTGATTTGGGAGTTTTTTTTTGACACGGGACTGTGTATGTCACATTTTGACACGGACACGTAGATATGTAATTGACTCTTCATATTGTTCATAAATAGTATTCTAGACTTGCTCGTGTCCTTTGGGGTATGTTTGATTGTGTGGTGGACTCGTATCGCAAGCATATCATAGATCTAATGTGATACGGGTGCGATGCACTCCACGTATTTGTTTCGTTACTCTTTAATTTGAAGTGACTTGTGTATATATATTAGTACGAGATATATTAGTATGATATATATGTATAAGTGTATGTATCTATAGTATATTATATAGGTATGCATATATATAGCTAGGTGTCTATGTGTTGAGTGTGTTGATATACCTATATGTATATATGTAAGTTGAATATATATGTATATGTGTATGTGATGCTATATATATGTATAGAATACTATATATATATATATATATATATATATATATATATATATATATATATATATATATATATGTGTGTGTGTGTGTGTGTGTGTGTGTGTGTGTGTGTGTGTAAGATTATATATATATATATATTATATAGATGAGGGTATGTGTATATTGATATTTTGTATCTAGTAGTATATGGTTATGAATGTATATAAGTGTGTATCTATGTATATATATAGATGTATCCATATGCAAATGTATCTAGTTATATATGTATGTATATATATTTGAGGTTATGTATGTGCTAAGAGGGGGGGGGGGGGGGGGGCTCGGAACAGCAACAACAACAGTAACAGGAACAACAACAATAACAGTAACAGGAACAACAACAACAAACAATGACAGCAACAGCAAACAACAACAGCGACAACAAACAGCCCGAGCAGCAGCAACAGGTACAAGCCAAGCAGCAGCAGCAGCGGGTATCGGGGGGGGGGGGGGGGTAGCAAGGGTGAGTTAGCTAGTTGGGTTAGTGGTTGCTTAGTAGTGAGTTCAGTAAGTTTAATTGGTTAGTAGTTATATGCATTGTTAGTTTGATAAGTTAGTTTCTCTAGTTATCCAGTTAGTTAGTATTTATATAAAATACTTATTGATTAGTTAGTAGTTAGATATATATACATACCTACTTATGTATCTCTATTTATGTGTGTAGGTATATGGGGGTATACGTATTAGTTGCATTGATGGTTAGTATAGCATGGTGGTTAGTATCTAATATGCATATTAGTATATACTAGTAGTTGGTATTAGTATATACTAGAAGTTATATTAGATTGATATATACATATTAGTATATAGTTAGTGGGGGTAGTTAACTATATGCTAGAGTGACATTACCTAAAGATACCAAGGTAAATGTCAAGGTATTGAGGGATACTCAAGGTATTTGAGTTGGGTATCGAGATGAGTGTTTAGTGGTGTGATACCAAGTTGGTTCAAAGCCAAGGTATCCACATAGCAATAGTAATTAGGATTAGTATATTTATTATTGATTGAATATGCATAATATGATATTCTTTATCTAATTATTTGCATATCTTGCAATACAGTATTAGTATCTTAAAATAACTAAGTGTGGCCTAATTTCATAGTATATGAACCCAATATCCTAGAGAGACTCATGCAACATAGAAATAGCTAGTTTGACCAATTTAACTTAGAGTTGACCTAGTTTGACTGTTTTGACTTAAAAATGGCTCTTTGACCTAGATGTTGACTATTTTAACTTATTTTTATTCTAAAATCTTGTATTGATGTAATATTTCATATTTAGGTCTTCGAGATACCGTACCGGACATCTGTGATACTGTGTACCAGATTTCAGGCAAGTACATTCTCTGATAGTTTTTCATTTATCATATCCTCTATGTTCCTTGTATCTAGTGTAGATATCCTTGATTTCTTGACACGATGGTTACACAGATTAGTATATCTGGATATCGTCATGAGATATTATCCCTTGGTATATATGGTGTATCTTGTGCAAGCCTTGTTCCTTGTTCTTCTTGTACATGTACAGACTCTGATTCTCGGGAAGGCTTGCTACCTTCCTAGAGAATCCTGTGCCATAACGTACCATGGTTGGATCCACTATACCAGTCGGGGGTGGAGAGTATTTTAGTGTAGATATGTGATCATACCCTCCTTGTGCATGTCTTGTTCCTTGTGAGTGTTGATCATACACCGCACGTATGATTAGCCAGGCCCTTATCCTTATGCAAGTTCCTTGTGCAAGTTCCCACGCTGATCACATGTTAAAGCTAGTACTCACACACTTAGTCATTAGTATTCTTGTTCATTGCCATATTGTTTATTCTTGTATTTATTTTTAGTATTTTCTTTATTGTATATCTCTTGTATCTATTGTTGCATCTTGTATATTCACATCTATTTACTGTTACATAGTTTATATCATTGATTAGAACTGTTGTTAGAGATGTACTCTGCTCATTTCTTGACTGGATATATTTTTTTCTAGATGACACTGAGGAGTGGTATCCTACTCATTATGGGCCTCAAAATATTGTGGTCTTAGAGCCAGAGACCCTGGCTCAGGAGGGACTTATCCCGACTGAGACAGATGACCCGGGACTTGTAGCTTCTTAGTTATTCTCTTGTACTGGATTTGTCTCCAGCTTACTGTTTAGTATTTTTTTAGACTCATTGATGTTATTATTATTGACTCATAAGTTGTATTATGACTATTCTTTTCTTTTATCATATTCTTGCTATTCTCTATCATAGATCTGTGATTGAGTATATGTATATTGTTTGTGTCTTATTATATTAATTAGATAGATTATCCAAACAGTATTTTATCGTTGATGCTGCGGCGTAGGCTGGGCGTTGTTTCCGACTTGCATCCCTACACCGGATGTAGGTCATGACAAAGGTATCTTGCCTGTTTTCATAGGTGGTGTAATCAGAATCTCAAGACGCACAATCCCATATACTAGCTATCCAATCACGTCATCACGTCGCGTACCCCATCGGACAAAATTTAGCACAAGTTAGATCTATAATTTCTACGAATAACTGATGATCCTAAACAATCAATTTTCCTAAATTATTTACTAATAATTCTAAATAAAATCAATTATAATCTTATTTTTCCTATATTAAGTTCTGATTTATTTATTAAATATGAATTTTAAGCCATTAGGGTCAAGTTTGCAAACATTGGATTCGTGGTACACAAATCGAGACATTCAGTTGACCAAAAAGTCAACCGACATAAAACCTAGATTTTTTGTCAAATTCTATAGATTATAGCGCTACATGAATTATGAAATCGACGGTTTCATCGAATCTCGAATCAGTAAAAAGTTACGGACGATATGACCTACAAATGATAATTTATGCGGCTTATTAGTGAACCATATGTTCTACTAATTAAACAGAATATTAAACTACTCTATTAAGTTCTGGAAATATATATGTTATAATTTATCGTGTCAGATTTTTGAAAATTCAAACGGATCATGATTCCGAGTTCGGAATCTCTCGAAATCTCGAAAACACCAAAATGTGTCTGATTTCGGACAACTGGCACTCCACGAATTTTACAGAATTTGGGGTTCAAAATAAATTAAAATAAGTTTAATATTCAGTAACTATACCGTAAGAAATATGGACGCGTTTGGAGTCTGTAACTAGGAGTTATGGCCTCGCGAAACCCTAGATAAAACCTGCTCAAAGTCTCTCTGTCTCCTATAATTTCTGCAAAAATAATGAAACCTGCTCAAAGTCTCTCTCTCCTCTAATTTCTGCAAAAATTATAAAATCCTATATATACACACATGTATATAGGCAGTAGCCGACAGGTGGCCCAAGCGGGTAGGTTAGGGCTAACTGTGTATGTTGACTGGGTATTTAAATAGGTTTTCATATCCAAAAATTTATTTATTAATTAGTTTTGACCTAACTAACTCTTCTAAAAATGTAAAATACCATTATAAACCCTAAAAAATACTCTGGAGCAAATTATGCTCCTTGACTTGCACAATAAATTTTAGAATTCCTATAAAATTAGTATTTAGCCTATTTTAAAACCAAATAAATCCAATTAAATTACAGAAAATTCTAAATAAATTACATAAAATATATTTAAGTATTTTAACCCTAAAATATATGTTTGGTAAAAAATATGCAAGTATGGTCTCACAGAAAATCATGAAAGCACTAAAAAATTACGTTTCCTAGGTTTTAATTATCTAAAATTCTCAAAAATTCTAAAATATTGTAAATAAATTTATAAGGCTATATTTGAGTCTCTATGAAGTATACATAGTATAGTATTACATATTTTTGGACGGTGTGATCAAGGTGTAACATGGGTTTATTCTATAACTCAATAAATTGCCAAATAATCGTTTAAATTAAATTAATAAAAAAGTACTAATTACATAATAACCCTATATAAAAAATTTGGGTCCTCACAACGGTCCTTGGGAGCAATGTGTCGGTTTTAGCAACCCAGGTCCGACGGGTCTTCTTAGGCTTTACTAGCCTCGTTGAGGGGCTTGAGTCCCCTAGGAGCATGTCTTCGAAGCGAGCGACCAACATCCTCTGGGTTGAACCTAGATTCTCGTATAGGACAGCGTCACAACCTTCTCGTCAATGGAGAAGTTGGTCCCCAGCAGAGTCGCCACCTTTGTTGCCATCACAAAAAAGAAAGTTTTGCTAACTTTTGAATTTAAGCGAATTACAACAAAGAAAGTACAAGAAAAAAAAAATCCTAACACTGAGAATTATAAGTACAAAAAGAAAAGGATCTGGAAAAGTATGACGATGGAGATCGAGATGTACAACTAATTCCTTTACCCCGTTGACATTCGACCGACGAAAGAAAATTGTAAATCTCTGGTTCATTGGCGAGAGGATAACAATTTGGCTTTCTTGACAGAATGGTTCTACCCCTATGTGTGTTGGAAAGCACATATTCATGCTATATATAACCATTTGCACTAAAATGGCCATGCGTACGCAGAATCTGGGTTGACACATGACCTCCTTAACAGAATGCGGTTGTAACCGTGTGCGCATATCACGGTTCAGCTGCTTAATAGCATTAGTTAGGGGAAACAACTGCTGAAATCTTAGATCATGCCCACGTAATCTAGGCTATTACACCCGTTGCATGCATGACCCTGTCAACTTGATATGTGGCATACGTTAGCTGTTGAGGATCCTACGAGTACTTTGTCGTATGAAGGCTCAAGGGAATGTTGTCATATGAAGGCTCATGGAAAAGCTGTCGCATTAAGGCACATGGGAACGTTGCCACATGAAGCCTTGTCATTTCAGAGACACGTGGCATAACACGTCTGTGATTGATACAAGTAATCGTGATGGTGGCGTAAGCACTGACGTCCATCGTCTGCACCGATTATATGTATATCTTATGTTGCTAGCTTGTATACGCCTGGACCCTCTACCGCATAGCTAACATTGTCGCATGCTCTTAGGGCCACTGCATGTGCCGCATAGACGAGAATTTTGCTGCATTTAGGCTGTATGCGTCCTAAGCTCCATTCCGCATAGTTTTTGAGTACTTTAGTGTTATGCGGCCTGACTTTACTGACATAAGAATTTGCCACATAGTCCTGGATTTTTTTATGCTTTTACACCTAGCAATCATGTGTGTTCAAGCGGAGCTGAAGTTGGGAACAAGCGACTCCCTTTGACTCATCCATGCCCAGTAGCTTGAAGTGATCCTCCAGTCCAGTCAACCAATCTAACACCACGGAGGGATCCTCAGTCCCCCTGAAAGTTGAATTACACATCTTTTTAAACTCCAAAATATCGAGGGCGGGGCTCTTATCTTTTGTAGCCTGGGGCTCCTCGGGCCCACGATCTTGGCTATCACTAGCACAGTCGCGACGACCGTTGATGCAAAATGATTGTTGGTGACTAGAGTTTGTAAATTTGTTGTCGGGTATCCATCTTTTTCTGCTGTTACTTGGCGTGACTATTGTGCTTGAAATTGTACCTCGATTCTTGCGTCGAACTAGCTTTGACGTGCCTCATCTTGCTTCTGTTGAGCCACAACCCGTTCTTGTTGCGCTTCTAACATGTGCATCATCCTCTCGAACGGGTCGGTGGAGGCTTCTCCTTGAGTATTGTAGCACCCACTTGCCGAATATACTAATAATAAAATATTAAATAATAATACATACACCTTTAGGATTTATAAACCAATAAGTGAACAATAGATCTTTAGTACTCATTGAAGCTCATTCAGGGTTTAGAACCATGGTTAGGCAATTTGGATTTTTTTAGAAATTTTCTGTAATTTTTATTAATTAAAATCTAGCTCTCTAGGACTTCTAAAAATTTTAGTGGGACACCTAGAGGACAAATTTGATCCCAAGTATTTTTTTAGGGATAATAATTTTATTTTATATATTCTAGGATTTTTGAGAAATTTTTTGATATTTTTACATATTTATTTGGAGTTATTAGGTGAAAAATTGATTAATAAATAATTTATGTTAATTAAAAACCGGTTTTTAATTAATTACCCAGTCAGCTGATCGGGCCCGCATGTCAGCAAAGCGGACCAACCATGGGCCCAACTGTCAGTGAAAGCGGGAGAGGGGTGCAGCCCAATCGGGTCTCCGAGCCGTACTCGGACTCCTAAGCCGAGCTGGATTTGGTTTAAGCCGAGCTGCCTTTCCCCTGTCCGTCCGACCTCGAGCGAGCAGCCGTTGGATGTCTGCCATATGGCAGAATGAGCCGCTTATATATATATATATATATATATATATATATATATATATATATATAGTTTAGGGTTATTTTTATTTAGCCGATTTTTGAGAGATTTTTCATATAGGGTTCTTGAACTTAGTTGTCTGAAATCTGACACATTTTGGTATTTTTGAGATTTCGGGAGTTCCCAAACTCGGAATCATGAACCATTTGAAGTTTCGAAAACCTGACACGATAAAACATGACATATATTTTTATTAGAACTAAATATTCTATTTTACTATTCAGTAAAATTTATGCAACCTAGATGTAGTCAGAGAATCGATAAAATTGTCATCTGAGTGCCATATTAGCCATAACTTTTACCAACTTGTGAGTTTGTGAATATGTCGATTCCAACGTTCAAGTAGCACTAAAATCTACAGGAATCTATGTAAAAATTTAGATTTTATGTCAGTTGACTTTTTGGTCAATATTACGTCTGTATTTGCGTGCCACGAGTCTCAAGTTGGCAAATTCGATTTCTTTGGACAAAAATTGAGATTTAATCTAAATTTAGACTAATAGAATTAAAATAAGATATTAGACTAATTATTTCAGAATTTAAATAAATTATCTTTTGATGTGGTAATTCGTACTACATAAGCAATTTGGACTCTGATTTGGGACCTGATTTGTACCACAGCTAAGGACCATAGGAAAGTACATTTCTGTAATTACTTTTAGTACTTGATAGTCTCTATAATACATGATTAGTATTGATTATTTAATTCTTGACACTCGTTACACGGATTCGTAAATGGTGGATTCTTGTATGAGATTTGTGACTTTCTGAACTATTGTTATTTTATCGTGTTTGGTTTGGAATTCATGTCGTACTAGTCGAAAGGAAAAATACTTAGTGGACGTGTAACATACCCTTTCCACCCCATGGTCTTACTGAAATAATAGCAGCCATGCATGACACGTGTGGTTTGCCGAATTTTATCCTTAGTCGTTCACATGCCGACAAGGTATTTTAAATTATGTAGATTAGTTTATTTCTATTTATTTCCCCCATACTTGCAGTTATTTTCTATAGTCGCTTTTGATTATTGTACCTCATTGACATGACAGGACTTCAGCAGTAAGTTATTCTGGTTGTCTTATTGTGATTTTAGTTTTGTTTCCATAATATATTCTTTACTATTTATTGTTGTATAGCTTCTAACATGTGTTGGAACTATTTTCAAAGTGAAGTACTCATTCCAATCCCGACTGGATAATAATATTTTAGGTGACTAAGATGATGATGAGATTCCTACAGATTTGGCGACATAGCTGAGCCTGATCTTGCCCCTCTGGAGGATCATTGAGAGTTAGCAGCTCAGACCTCGGCTGCGATCGAGTAGTTTAGTAAAGTGGTTGTTTTAGTTAGTTGTTTGGAACCGGATTATTCTCTAGGATTTTTAGTTATATTTTAGATATGATCATTTGGATCTTTAGTATTATTTGGGAGACTATTTTGGACCATGATTTTGAGACTATTATTTGATTATCTCCTTATGATTTTATTATCTCAGTGTTTGTGGTTGAGTTTAGTGTGGATATGTATATATGTTGTGAGTTTTAGATTATACTTGTGGCTTATGGTACAACGTTCTACCGCCGACACTGCGGCGTAGGCTGGGCGTGCCTATAACTCATGCCCAAATTCAGGGTGTGGGTCATGACATTTTGGCAGAGGATTAGAGAGTCCAAGTAGATATGGGCCTTCGGATCAAGAGGAACCGGGATGCTTTCAGCGGTAATAGTAGTCAAGGGCCGGCAAAGCGCCTACAGTTTCCACAAAGGACCTTCTTGCAATAGCAACAATATCGTACCCCAGTTAGAGCCTCATCTCAGTAGGTGCAGCAGCAGCTACAGAGGCAAGTGCAACAAGCTTCCTCATGCAACTATTGTAAGAAGCCAGGGCACTCATAGGAGGTCTGCAGGAAGAGATTGGGTGTGTGCTTATTCTGTGGATCGCCTGCACATCAGATGAAAGAGTGTCCTATCGCACTCATATAGGTGGAGCCTCGGGCCATAGAGGACAAATTGGACCGCCAGTGGCCCCGCAGCCGAGGGAACCACCACTTCCTACGCAGCAACAACAGTTACCCAACACCAACAGAGAGGAGCTCCCACCGAGCTTTTGCAATGACGGTCGAGGAGACAGAACCCATGGGTGATGTTATAGCAGGTTCTATTCTTCTTGACTCATTTTCTGCAACTGCTTTATTCAATCTGGTGCATCGTATAGCTTAATATTTGTATCCTTTGTGCTTAAGCATAGTTTAGTAATATAACCCTTGGGTAGGAGTTGCAAGATCACGACTGGTGGAGGCATTATCTTAGTCAGTGATACTTGCAAGGGGAGTCTTGTTACCTTGCGAGGCCATAATTTAGATGCTAGTTTACTCGTAATGCCACTTTTAATTTTTGATATTGTCCTCGGAATGGATTGGTTGAGTAGGCAGCATGCTAGCATAGACTGTCATGGAGGATGTGTGATGTTCTGCCCTACAAGAGAGCCAGAATTTGAGTTTGTTTGAGGAGAAGTAGAACATGGTGATGTGATTATTTGTGGAGACAAGGTATAAGAGAAAGGATTTCCATATACCATTATTGCGGAGTTCCTAGATGTGTTTCCCGAGGAATTTCTAGGATTTCCACCAGATAGAGATCTAGAATTATCTATTGACTTAGTACCGGGAGCAGAGCCGGTGACGCAACATGTCTACCGGATCAACAATAGCGAGCTACCAGAGCTAAAGAAGCAGGTTGATAAATTGCTAGACAAGGGTTTTATTTGATCGAGTTCCTCGCCTTGGGGAGCCCCGGTCATATTTGTACCAAAGAAGGATGGGTCGGTGCGAATGTGCATCGACTATAGGGCCCTGAATAAGCTCACCATCAAGAACAAATATCCGCTACCAAGGATAGACGATCTTTTCGATCAGTTGAGCGGTGCAAGAGTATTTTTGAAGATTGACTTGAGGTCTGGTTATCATCAGCTGAAGGTGAAGAAGGAAGATATTCTGAAAACTGTATTTCAGACAAGATACGGCCAGTATGAGTTTATGGTGATGTCGTTTGGGTTGACCAATGTTCCGACAGTCTTCATAAACTTGATGAACAAGGTGTTCCACCAATACCTTGACAAATTCATGGTGGTGTTCAAATATGATATTCTCGTCTATTCAAAGATGCCAAAGGAGCACGAGGAACATCTGAGGATTATGTTGGAGACCCTCATGAAGGAGAAGCTCTATGGGAAGCTCTCAAAATATGAGTTTTTCCTGGATAAGGTAGAGTTCCTTGGGCATGTGGTAACTGGAGACGGAATATCGGTGGATCCAAAGAAGATTCCTGCTGAAAAATCTTGGACCACTTCGAGTTCTATTACAGAGATCAGAAGTTTCTTAGGATTGTCGAATATTACAGGAAATTTGTGAAGGATTTTTCTTGGATCGTAGAGCCGTTGACTAGACTCACTAAGAAGGATATGGAGTTCGTGTGGAATGAGGAATGTCATGCTGTATTTGATGAGCTAAAGAAGAGGTTGACCACAATACCTGTCTTGACAGTGCCATCAGGAACAGGTGGATTTGTTATCTATAACAATGCTTCGAAAAAGATTTGGGATGTGTTTTAGAGAAGAACAAAAAGGTAGTGGCGTATGCTTCTAGACAATTGTGGCCACATGAGAAGAACTATCTTACTCATGACTTGGAATTAGCAGCGGTGATCTTCACTTTAAAGCTGTGGAGGCATTACATGTACGGAGAGCGTGTGGAAATATTCATGACCACAAAAGTTTGAAGTACGTCTTTACGCAAAAAGAGATGAATATGAGGCAACACGGGTGGCTAGAACTGATGAAGGTTTTTAATATTTTACTACAGTATCATCCATGGAAGGCCAACGTAGTTGTTAATGCCTTGAGCATGTATCTAGTAGCTATGTACCTGACGACGGATCACCACTTGCTAGCAGACTTGGATATTTTGGACATTGAGGTTTGTATTCCGGGAGTGGAGACTCAAATGATGGGCATGCAGATTCAGTCTGGGTTAATGAACGAGGTCCGGGAGATGCATTATCAGGATGAGAGTCTGCGAAGCATTAGAGCTCAGGTGCAGGCATAATTATTGGAGGATTTTGCTATTGTAGAGGATGGTTCACCGAGGTACGAGACTAGGCTATGTGTGCCTAGTGGTGACCTGCGGGAAGATAACATGCAGGAGCCTCATCGTTCCCAGTATTCTATATATCCGGGAGCCAACAAGATGTACAAGGATATGAGGGAACACATGTGGTGGTATGGGATAAAGAGAGAGGTGGCACGCTTTGGCTCCAGGTGTCTAGTATGCCAGCAAGTCAAAGCTGAGAGACAGAGACCAGAAGGGTAACTCCAACCACTATCGATTCCCGAGTAAAAATAGGAACATATCACAATGGATTTCGTTTTCGGACTTCCACGCACTCCAGGAGGGAATGACGCAATTTGGGTCATCGTTGACAGGTTGACCAAATTAGCCCATATTTTACCTCTCAAAGTGGAACTGTACACGGAGAAGTTCGTCGATTTATATGTGAGACAAATCGTCAGGCTGCATAGAGTTCCAGTAAGCCACATCTTTGATCGGGATAGCATATTTACATCCCTTTTGGAGGAGTATGCAGGCTAGCTTGGGTGCCCAACTCAAATTTAGCACTGCTTACCACCCTCAGATGGATGGACAGTCAGAGAGGACTATTTAGACACTCGAGGATATGCTTCGGACATGTGTACTAGATTTTGGTGGCTCTTGGGAGGACCATCTTTACCTGGTAGAGTTTGCATACAACAATAACTATCAGGCCAGTATCGAGATGTCTTCTTTCGATGCTCTGTATGGTAGAAAATGTCGTACTCTATTATCTTGGGAAGACGTAAGCGAGAGAGCACTTTTGGGACCAGAGATGGTAGTTGATGCTGCAGAAAAGGTGAACCAGATTAGAGAGAGACTTCGCGAGGCCCGGGACAGACAAAAGCAGTTGGCCGATAGCCGCCGGAGCTGTTAGAGTTCGAGCTTAGAAATTTGGTGTTCTTGAGGATTTCTCTAATACATGGAACGATTCATTTTGGTGGAAGTGGGAAGCTTAGTCCAAGGTTCATCGGACCCTTCGGTATTCAAGAGAAGGTCGCTGCCGTAGACTATCGACTAGACTTACCGCCTACATTAGAAGGAGTACACAACGTGTTTCACATATCACAGCTGAGGCGTTATGTGGCAGATCCTAGCCATGTACTGCACCATTCAGAGCTCGAGGTTGGACCAAGTCTCCGTTACCCGACGATTCTATTGGTTCGCATCGCTTGGCAGCATCACTCCCTCGGCGAGTCCACTTGGGAGAGGGAAGGTGAGATCCGTGAGCGTTACCCCAATCTTTTTGCACCATTAGGTATTTTTCCTTCTTGCACTTGTTCTACCTTAAATTTTGAGGACAAAATTTCTTTCAGGAGGGTAGGTTTGTGGCACCCATTTCCCAAATATACTAATAATAAAATATTAAATAATTATACGTACACCTATTGAATTTATACACCAATAAGGGAATATTAGATCTTTAGTACTCATTGAAGCTCATTATAGGGTTTGGAACCATAGTTAGGCCATTAGAATTTTTTTGTAATTTTTATTAATTAAAACGTAGCTCTCTAAGACTTCTAAAAAAAATTGTGGGACACCTAGAGGCCAAATTTGAACCCCAAGTATTTCTCTAGGCTTTATAATAATATTTTACATATTCTAGGATTTTTTGAAATTTTTGATATTTTTACATATTTATTTGGAGTTATTAGGTTAAAAAATGGTTAATAAATAATTTTTGCTAATTAAAACCCTATTTTCCTAATTAATTACCCAGTCAGTTGAACGGGCCTGCATGTCAAGCAAAAGAGGATCAACCGTGGGCCCAGTTGTCAGTGACAATGGGAGAGGGGTGCAGCCCAACCAGGTCTTCGAGCCGTGCTCAGACTCCTAAGTCCGGCCAAATTCGGCTTAAGCCAAGCCGCATTTCCCCAGTCCGTCCGATCTCGAGCGGGCAGCCGTTGGATGTCTGCCACATGGCAGAACGAGCCACAGCTCCTACCTCCCTCTCTCTCTCTCTCTCTCTCTCTCTCTCTCTCTCTCTATCTATCTATCTATCTATATATATATATATATATATATATATATATATAGTTTAGGGTTACTTTTATTCAGCCAATTTTTGAGAGATTTTTTATCTAGGGTTCTTGAACTTCGCGTAGCCATTGCGACTAGCTCCGGAGTCCAAAGGCATCCCCGTTTCTTGCGTTGGAACCGTATCGAGGTATTATTTCTGAATATAATTGTTTTTTCATAAATTCCGAAACTAATTCTCTGGAAAATTCGTGGAGTGCCAGTTGCCCGAAATCAGATATATTTTGGTGTCTTCGAGATTTCGGGAGATCCCGAACTCAGAATTATGAACCGTTTAAAGTTTTGAAAACCTGACATGATAAAACACGACTTATATTTTTATCAGAATTAAATATTCTATTTTACTATTCAGTAAAATTCGTGCAATATAAATGTAGTCAAGGAACCGACAAAACTGTCATCTAAGCGCCATATTGGCCATAACCTTTTACCAACTTGTGAGTTTGAGAATCCGTCGATTTCAGTATTCAAGTAGCTCTGAAATCTACAGAATATATATGAAAATCTAGATTTTATATCGTTGACATTTTGGTCAACAGGACGTCTCGATTTGCGTATTACGAGTCTCAAGTTGGCAAATTCGATTTCTTTGGACAAAAATTAAGATTTAATCTAAAATTTAGAATAATAGGATTAAAATAAGATATTAGACTAATTATTTCAAAATTTAAATAAATTATCTTTTGATGTGGTAATTCATACTACATAGACGATTTTGACTTTGATTTGGGACCTGATTCGTACCACAGCTATGAACCTCAAGAGAGTACATTTCCGTGATTACTTTAATTACTTGATAGTCTCTATAATAAATACTTAATATTTATTATTTGATTCTTGACATTTGTTATACGGATTAGTAAATGGTGGATTCTTGTATGAGATATGTGACTTTCTGGACTATGGTTATTTCATCGTGTTTGGTTTGGAATCCATGTTGTACTAGTTAGGAGGAATAATACTTAGTGGATGTGTGAACTACCCCTTTCCATCCCATGGTCTTACTGGAATAATGGCAGCCATGCACGATACGTGTGGTTTGTCAGATTTTACCCTTAGTCGTTCATATGTCGACAAGGTGTTTTAAATCACGTAGATTAGTTTATTCCTATTTGATTCTCCCATACTTGCAGTTATTTTCTATGGCCGTTTCTGATTATTGTACCTCATTGCCATGAAAGGACTTTAGCAATTAGTTATTCTGGATACCTTATTATGATTTTAGTTTTGTTGCCATCATATATTTTTTACTATTTATTGCCGTATAGCTTCTACCATGTATTGGAACTGTTCTCACTGTGATGCACTCGTTACAATCCTGACTGGATAACAATATTTTAGGTGACTACGATGAGGATGAGATCTCTACACATTATGGACCGTATGTTGGCGACGTAGCTGAGCCTGATCTTGCCCCTAAGGAGGATCATGGAGAGTTAGCAGCTCAGACCCCAGCTGCGATCGAGTAGTTTAGTAAAGTAGTTTTTTAGTTAGTTGTTTGGGACCAGATTGTTCTCCGAGATTTCTAGTTATATTTTGGATATGATCATTTGGATCTTTAGTATTATTTGGGAGACTATTTTGGACCCATAATTTTGAGACTATTATTTGATTATCTCCTTATGATTTTATTGTCTCAGTGTCTGTGATTGAGTTTAGTATGGATATGTATATATGTTATCAGTTGTAGATTATACTTGTGGCTTATGGTATAGCATTCCGACACTGCGACGTAGGCTGGGAGTGCCCATGACTTATGCCCAAATTCAGGGTACCAGTCGTGACAAGTGCCACCTGAGCTGCCTGAACTGCCCTAACTGCTCTCGTTCGCCATTTCTGCAAAAGTGAGTAACTCATATCAGTCTTATAAAGTATTATGGAATCACTGTATTGAATTATCTTATTTTACAATATGAGATCAAGGGTTCGACTCAAGAAGACTAGACCCAAGGAAGTAAAGCTACGCTTTGATACCAAAATGTCAAGTCCGGATTCCATAGAATCGATAGACGTCTCCCGTTCGCACGAATCTAAGTTGCGATCACACAAGGAATAAATGTCAAGTTTTAATTATCATAAGTTACATAGAGCACAACAACAAAGTGACATAGAGAAATTGAATCACATATTGGACAGAAGAAAATATTCTTTCATTTATAATGAATATTGATTACATGAGTCTTTGAGTAGAAGTAAAGGGTTGTTTTGCGAGCTTACAATTTAGTACAAAATGAAATATTTATTCCATACATTACATCCCTTTACTAGAAATAAAATATAAGTACACAATTGGCAAGAGTCTTTGGCCACAACCGGAAGCTCCAGAAGAGTTATCAGCATGCTTATGTCAATGAACTAGGCTGGTCTTCAGCAACTTGCTGCACCTCCTTGATGTGTCGAACCTGTGAAAATGTGGGTCAGTACATTTGAAATGCACTGGTGAGGGCGAGTTAACACAACTCACCAAATCTACACATTATTCATGTGAAGAAGAGTATTATTATTATTATTATTATTATTATTATTATTATTATTATTATTATTATTATTATTATTATTATTATTATTATTATTTTGTGGTTTTACTATCTTTCCTTAGCTCAATTTTACAAGCATGTGATATAAAAGTAACGACAATATAATACATGTAACTGAATGGTGACTCTTACCCACAGCCGATTTTCTTCCGTGCAATGAGTCTTACAATGTTTCTCCCTGTCAAGAAGACATTGTTATCTTGAACAGTTTAAGTAAACGTAAAGGGACACAAGCACCACAAGCCATTGTGGATTTTGGATGAGACGATTGCCTTTCCAGCTAGGTAGCTAGCCCTACTAGATGTTCTGACCCAACCCATGCTAGGACTTCATCTAACATTTTCCACCTAGGTCGAAGTGGTCTCAGTACCCAGCGACCGTTCGTATAACTTGTGGAGCCAAACCGAAGGAAGAGCAAAAGACCATATTCTTTTGCACAAGTTGTCCATGACCACACAAGTCTAAAAACTACGTTAATAAACTAGCATGCAATACAACATTATTCGAGTATTGATGAGAAAGTATTTATAATATCATAATCTACCTGCCACAAGTTATCACATTGCAAAATCTATATTACTTAGTGGAACAATTATAATGCATCAATTCTATATAAGCTGCAACAGATATACATGTATGACAAACAAGCAAAGAAGTAATATTTTTATCATTTTCCATTTCTATGTGACAAGTAGTGTTATTCAAGATTACTCTTCTTTTTTATCTGGGTTCTCTTTTCTTAAGGTATCGTTGATCGAGCATGCAAAAGGAGAGTCATTTTGTTAAGTGTGAAGACACGAAATGAAGGGTCAAAAGCTACTCACAGGTTGGTGAATTGCTAAGAGAGAGAGAGAGAGAGAGAGAGAGAGATAGGTCTTCAATGTTCCTCTCGCGCGTCGCCTACATGATCACCTACATTGGCACCAACAGACGATCAATACCTTCTCTTCTCTTTCTCCCAAAATTTGATACGAATGCGAAGTTCAAAGAAAGCAAGCAATAAAATCCATTGAAAACATTCACCAACATGAAAGAAGCAAAGCGGCAACAAAAATGACAACGAAAACCAAATAGTGGAAAGGTCCCTCGCGACTCTCTGCCGCAAGGTCCTTTCTCAAGACACAATCCACTGAATATGGGGCCTAATTTCGAAAAAACTAATCCATAATGAGGAAAGAATCTTGATTCAATTTGTCATAATCAATCGATACCGACAATATTCCATAACTGCGCTTCCCGTGCAAGGAGCATGGCACTACTGGGCAGTGGCAGATCCAGGATTATAATCCACTGAGGGCACATTCATAAGGGGGTACGGGGCAACATCCCCAAATTTTTTAGGTATAATAATATAATATTATATTAAACAGTACTATTTTTATGTAATAAAGTACATCTCACAATTGTTCTCTATGAGTTTTCATACTTTAAAAGCGTTTAACTATAACATCATTTGTAATACCACTAAGCAACTCTTTTTCTATAAAGCATACTTTCTAAAAAATACTAAGCGTTTGATTTTTTTTAGTATTTGTTATATTCCAAAGTATGCTTCTATAAGTTAATTAGAAGGAATTCAGGTGTTTGTTATATGTCCAGATAATTATTCTAATTTAGCATACATTAGAAGCATAAATTTAAAGTATGCAATAATATGCTTCTATGAATTCCTTCAAATTAAAAATTATAGCCAATAAATTTGGAGTGGACATATAATAAATACTAAATTTTGGAAAAAAATGAGTCCATTTTTCTTCACCCACCAAAACTATGGTGTTTGTTTACCCTCTACTAAAAAATAACACGTGTCAATTTAGCCAACATAAAATCACTTTGGGAGTGGTTTTGTTCACCCACCAAAGTGGTTTTCACCTTTAATTTGACACATGTTAATTTTTTAGTAGAGGATAAACAAACACCATGGTTTTGGTGGGTGAACAAAAATTGACTCAAAAATAATTTCCACGTGGATCCTCCTCTTGGGGGGGGGGGGGGGGTGCCAAGAGAAGCTCAATACCGGAGATTTTATGGAGCAAGTCCACAAGAAATATAAAAGAAAATCCATATCTTGCTTTTAGAGTTCGCCATCCAAGACACTTGGAAGAAAAGATCTGTTTGGAGAGTCATCATTTCATTTAGTGAGATTACTACGGGATTTGGGTGAGTGATTTCATTGTATTCTTTGTCTTTCTTTTTGGGTTCGATGAGGGAGTTGAATCTTTAGACAAATGGTTCAACATATTTATTCAGTCTTGTATCTTTTCTGAAGTTATAGGCCTAACGTTTATGGCGATACGAGTGATGGTCCTAGCATAGTTCAATGCTTCGAGTGGGAGCGGGTTAGGGAGGAGGAGGTGGACTTGGCGGATGGGAAGGGGGTAAAATTGTGCAAGGTGGTTCCTTTGGAGGCCATATACAAGTCATGCCAAGTCGTGATCGATGTGTTGTCTAATGTTTGAAGTTTGAGTTTGAAACAAATTGGACACCTGGTCTAATTTTAGACCTTATGTCAGAATAATGTTATGATTATTTTTATAAAATTTGGGACTAGATTTACTTCTTTATCAATAAAATATTTTTTAATAATAATTTTAGGATATTTCTAAAAATAAATCCCCTATGCTATATTTTTAAATAAATCACCAAATCTTATTATTTCCTAAAAGCTGTTTGATGGGTGATGAATAAATTATCCTTAATCTTCTTCCAATTCTTTGATGGGTTACTCTTTGTATGAACCCTATATTCCTGAATATATACCTGGTACTTCCTTGTTTTTGGCTCTTCTCATTCTGTATGTCTCCTCCCCCAACTCTTAAGATTTTCTTCCGGTATGCAGAAGGACAGGGTATCAGCCGTTCAGATACTTCAAGCAGACCATATTTTATCTACGATTGGCCTAACATTGGATGATGTTTGGCAGCCAAGTATAAATCTGAACCTTCTTCCTTCTTATCTTGATTTGTGAAGTCAATGGAGGCCGGATAGATCCGAAGTAATCGAATATGTGAATCGATGTTTATCTTTTGCAGGCGGTAGTCACTTGTCCAATATTATGAAAGGGAAAGAAAACTCCATCCTTGCATGTAAGACTAGACCTTTCATTATTCCTTTTATTTTCTTTCCTTTTTCGTATGTCATTTTAAATACTTTCTTCTTGTAGCGGAGCAACATGGAATGTCAATGATGATGGGAAATGACTCAGCCTGTGTTGACAATGACCTCCATCATGTTCCTTCTGTATCTACCAAGATTGTAGAGATAGGACAATATCCTGGTCAAGTGTCAAAGACTTGAGAATATGTACAAGTTATGCCCCCCAACAGCCCCTAATCATATAATGAACAGTAAATTCGGAGTGTAACTTCCTATTATGTGGGCGGTTACAACAATAATCCCCTAATAAGTGGGCAGTTACAAAAACTGAAACTCCCATATTGAAGCACATGAACAAGTTGCGCACACTCGTGCCCGAAGCATACGTACGAAGTATAAAGTGCACCATCAAAGTGTCACTTTGCACCTATTGCCCACGTCCATGCCTACACTCGATTCCGAGTCGCTAGGCCCCTTTAGGGCCTAGCTCTAAAGAAAAATTCTCAAAAAATGGGTGACAAAACAAATATTTTTTGAAGGATTTGAACATTGCCCTCTAGTAGAACACCCTACTATACCAACAACATGGACTACAACTTTCTATATGTATACGTCAATAAAAAAATAATCTTATATTAAAATACACACTTAGGGTTCGCTACATGGATATGAGACCACTTTCTAAAGAATAATTTTAATAAACCTTAACAATTCTCCACATATTTCAATATATGAAGTGAGCGTTAATTTCCCCACAATGACTCTACATCACGCATTAGGATAGATGTCGCATACAACTTGAATCTTTCAGTATAGTTCATACAACAATACGGTGTAGAATAGACTACGTCTTAAATTCAGTACCATAACTGCTATCATTTCCACTCATAATGACGTCAACTATGTCATTGGTAACACATTAAAGGCCATGTGCTGAAATGGTATCTGTGTACATATCTTGGGTGTCTATAAGTTTAACCTCAAAAGATGACCTACTTTTATGTTCATACACATAGGTGAGTTCTTAGAGAGTTTTAAATTTTCTAGCATGAGGCCTTTCGCCTCCTTGCGGTGCTATGATACTATAATATGGCTCAAAGACGAGGTCTAACCTTTTGGTGGTGTTATACCATTAGAGCAAGAGGTCCTACCCTCTTTGTAGTACTGAACTACTACTCTCTGTCTTTCAACATGAGGTTACATGTCTCTATGCGGTACCACACCACTATGACATAGCCCAAAGCGGAGGTCCAACCTTATGGTGACATGCTACGATAGCATGGACTACTATCCCCTTTTATAGTGTTGAGCTAATCGTTCTTCCTCTAAACCACATTAAGCATTCCAAATGCTCAAGAACTCATTAAGGCATAAAATCATCCTCACTTGTTCTATACAAAGAGCAAATAGTATACCATAGAGGTTCAAGAATGCAATTCCAATAATGCCCCTAAGGAATAATATATGTACTTGATATTTTCTCAGTTAATGATCCTACCTTGAACTAAAGGCAAGATACCTAATAGATTTCTCTTTGAACTAATAACATAATAATTTATGGTAGAATTACAAAAATATAGCATCAACATTCTTTCAAGCATATTTTATTTGTTGTGTCCTCGACCAGCTCGCACTTGAGGCCTTTGGTGAACAGATTGTCATATTCTTCTGGCTCCGAATATACCACTGTAATGATGCCACACTTGATACTCTCATTCTTTGTTGTGTGAGAAAGTCTCACAGTTCTCTTATTATCATTGAAGAGATCATTAGATGTTACTGCTACGGTCTTTATTTTTTGTAGTATATCGATGTAGCCAGAGTATGTGCCCCAACTAGAGAAAGATCAGACATGATCTTCCGAAACCATTCTGCTTCATATGTTGCAGCCGCTGGAGCATAAACTCAAGCTCCATAGATAAGTGAGAGACCAAAGTTTGCTTCTTCGACTTTCATCTTTACTTGTGAAGAAGATATATCCTCCTGTGGACCTTTCGCTCTCTTTTTTTAAGCACCAAATTGTATTAATGAATACTTCCACCAAAGCCGGATAATCTTTTTAGCAAAATACAAATTTTTTAGTCAATTTGAGATATCTTATAACTTTTTTCATACATTTCCAATGTTCCGTACTGGATTGCTCGTGGACTGACTTAGCTTCTCCATGACGAAAGTAATGTCAGGTCTAGTGGCACTAATAGCATGCATTAAGCTTCTGATGATGCTTGAGTACTCCAACTGATTATCACTTCTCCTGGAGTTGGATTCATCTTCTTGTCACACTAATAAGAAGAATTAATCCAAGAAAGATTTTGATATCCATAGAATATGAGCATTTTCTTTATGTCGTGAGCTTGTGATAGTGCAAGCTTAGCTCCGTTTGGTTGATCTTTATTCCAAGGATAACATTAGCATATTAGATGTTATTTATACTAAATTTGGATGAGAGAGACTTTGTTGTCTTAGTGACATTATCTAAATCCGTACCCAAGACTAGCATATTGTCTACACAGACATACAATAATCCCTCTGCTATTATCAAACTTGAAATATACACACTTGTCTATCTCGATGGTACAATATCCATTTGGTCTAATGATTTTATCTAATGTCTCGTGCAACATCTTGGAAGCCTACTTTAAACTGTACAGAGGTTTCACTAACTTGGCACACTTTGTCTTCAAGCTCCTTGACGATAAACCTTCTTATTGTTGCTTTATGTAAATCTCTTCAGTCAAATCCCCAATCAGAAATATTATTTTAACATCGATATGATGAACCGCACGCCTGTAAATTGTACCTAGAGCAATACACATCCTAATACTTGTCATTTGCGCACCTGGTGTATAGGTATCAAAATAGTCGATCACTTTTTTCTGAGAAAATCCGTTATCTATCACTATAGCCTTGAACTTATCGATAGTTTTGTCAACCTTCATTTTCTTCTTGAAGATCTATTTACATTCGATGGATTTTGCTCCTTCATGTAGATTAACTAACACTTAAGCATTATAGGATGTTATGGAGGTAGGTAATTCCATCATTGATTTGTCTTCTTCCAAAAAATAGTACCTCTGGTCTTCATGACCTAATCATAGATAAGCAGATTTGTTTTTATATGATAAGTGACAAAGTCTTCTCAACCGATCCCTTTATTAATCAAAGAAGGCTCCCAAGAACCCTGCAAACAATGAAAAAAAACCCACGAAAGCTATTGCGAGCACACCTTCAGCGAATCAGCCTCTCATGGCTGGTAAGCTCGTAATAGATCTTTGGATATTTGTTAAGACTTCGATCTTTTGTCAAACTTATCTTCAAATGGTTGTAGTCTTCACTACTTCAGCATATGTTTTGGAGTTTTCCCCTTCATCGTGCTTTGACTCAATAAAAACTCGAATGGCTTTAAGCCAATATAAATTGAGATTAACTGATTCAGTGCCTTGCTTCTGGAGCGATTAATTTCGCATTCAGCAACATGCTGTTCAGTAGGTTCTGTATAATCTTTCTTTAATTCATGTAGTCACTACTCAGCATGTTCCGGTTGGACAAGTCGTGTGTTACGCGGGAACACTTCACTTTGACTAATGATTTTACATTTTAATTTTTGCAATTTACTTCTCCAATGCTCGTCTTCCATGTGAGGACTTTGATGGGCTCATACGCTAGCATAGCATAAACAAGAGTTAGAGCATCTCTAACCCTATTGTAACTTGGAAAAGTATTTCTTGGGGGGGGGGGGGGGGGGGGGGGGGGTGGGGTGGTTAGAAGCACACTTCTGATTTTGGAAGAAAAGTTGTTGACACATAAGAATAAAAAGTTTTCATTTAAAAAGTCATTCTTCAATACAAATGTCAAATAATTTATGAAGGTGACATAACATGACATGATATGACAAAGACATTGTGAAGTTGGTTGTCAAGTTCTAGACAATGTACTTGACAATGATTTTAACTCAACATCATTAATTATGAATAAAAAAAGAGTAGACGTTGTCTTGAAGTTGAAAATAAGTACTTTTTATTATGTTATAATAATTTTGTATTAGAGAAGATTTTTCTACTTTGTTGTCTTTTATGAATATAATCTTGGCACCTATGAAAGACATTATCTCGTGTCTCATACCACCTAAGAAACGATAGGGATGGTAAAGCTCTTACAACCTCCACTTTGAAATAGTTATACTGTCACGACCCGAACCCGGATGATCGGACACGAGTATGTGAAAACGTCCTACCTACGTCGCATCATCGGCGGTAGAACGATATTTAGGTCATGACTATATAACTAACTATCAATCTCACACATATCCAACTCCATAAGGAGAATAATGATATATAGTAATAACAATACTCAATCACAAAAATCTAGTGGCACGATAAAGCACGATATGATAAAAGAGATAGAAATGCAATCACAAGTTTTAACAGGTCTAAATATCAACAACAAGCCTAAAAGCTAAACATAACATCCCAAGTCTCAAGTAGTTGCTGGAGAAAAATCCGGTACCAAAAATACTAATAAAGGAAACTAAGATATATAATAATTTCGGTTAGACCTCCCGGCAATCACCTCAAGCTACGCTTGTGCTACATGGTCCAAATCTATACCCTCAACCTCCTGGGGTCCGTAGAAAGTATGACACAACTCCTCGAGACAGTGCCCTAAAAATGTTATCCAGTCAGGATGGAACGAGTACAACTCTAACAACAGTTCCAATACATGGTAGAAACTATAAGACAATAAATAGTAAATAAATACATGATGAGATAAGCAATATGGTATCAGAGCAGGATAAGCAGTGAAAAAATTAGTAGACAGGTACAATATGACAATAGACAATAATGTGGAATAAAATAGGAAAGACTGTATCTAACTGACTAAGTGTTTTGGATTACTGCTTTCAATATGTGATCAATCATCAATGATACTATAAGATGTCTACAATAGTACATCTCAATCATACGGGTAGGGTATGATTAGCTATCAAACGATGTCTACGATAGTACTACTCAATAACATACATTATTGGCTATCAAACAATGTCTATAATGGTTGATCACATATCTACTTAGCACTCCTCCACCAAGACTAGTACAATGAATTCTATCATGACACATCACGACAAATGGAACACATTGCGATGTCTAAATATGAACACGGTGATCAATGTCTACAATACAATGTGAGAAGCAATATATCTTGACTAAAATCCATAACATACCAATCTGCGAAACCATCGTGTCAGGAATCAAGTAAGATATCACCAAATACATTCATTATAATAACTATCAAATAAAAGAAACTATCAGAGAATGTACTCGCCTGAAATCTGGTGCTGAATATCAAATAGTGTCCGAAACGGTTCCTCGAAAACCTACATATGAGTTTTTATGTCAAAAGGTATTTTGGAATCATAAATATGATTAAATAGGTCTAGGTGAGGCTTGTAGTTCAAAACTAGGTTATTTTGGGTTAACTAGTCAATTACCTAATTTTAGGTTCCATATTACCAATCTAGTTAGATTATGAAGTAATATTAGTCAATATCTTGTTAATCCTAGGTTTCTAGGTCAATACCTTTGATAAATAGCTATACTAGATATTAGGCACAATATATATATATACTCATATATAATTAGTATCATAACGTATCTAATCAATATCTTAGTATTATAAAGTATCTTAACCTTTGGATAATACTCTTCATATGCTCCAAAACTAGAATACTGGAGAGCGGGACTGACAAGGCCAGCTATGTATACTTAGAGCACACCGGTACTCCACATATACGGTTAAGCTGTAAGACATGAGGGGTCACTACTGTCACGTCCCAATTCTGTGGAATCGATCGTCGTCCCCCGGGCGTGACGCCGTGCGTGCCTAGGTTGCGCATCGCACAAGGCCAAGGTATTTTTGAATAACGAGCACATATTCAGAGTACGCAGATAATTGAAACACAATATTGAAACATGAAAAAGTTCTCTTTATTGATAATGAACATCTTTTACAAACTCTTGAACGAGTCAGATAATTGTCGCACGGGCTTACAAAAGTGGACACAAAATGATATAGTCGTCCTGTACATTACATCATTTTACTAAAACTTCAAAAGAATAGACCTCCAGCGGAGCTATCGCATTTCCACGAAGCTGCATAAGTTATGTGTGCGAGCTCCTGGACCATCAAAATGCTTCTACTAAGGCACGATCAAGGCGTGCCGGCAGGTGGACTGGATTGGGAGTCGCTCTAGCTTCTTTGCAAGATCGTCTTAGTGAGGAGAACATGTTTCAACGAGAGTCAGTACATCAAAATGTACTGGTGAAGGTGAGCTAACCCAACTATACCAATCAATACGTTGTTTATATAAAGCATGCGAGTTAATTTGTGGTCTTTCTATTTTGTATTATTTTATTTTACAAGCAAGCATTAGACATGGACTTTACTGAAATAAATATGCCACCATTCGGTGACTTTTACCTGCACGTCCGAACCACCTGCACAATACTTACCATGACCTTCCCTGACACGAAGACATAGTTAGCTTGCACAGTATAAACATACGAAGGGATCACTGGCATGTTGCCATAGTGGACGAGTTATAGTCTCGGGAGGGGATGACATGCAACGCATAGAGCAGGGGCATCATAGGCCATCCCGTCCAAAGAAGACGACTATCAGGGAGTTCCGTCCGGATCGGATCGGTACCAGTGCCCCAGCGACCGTCCGCAAGAACTAAGACCTTGTGCATAAGTTGTCCGTGATCAAACGACATCTATACTAAGTTATCAATTTATGTTGTTTAAGGCAACACGAGCACAAGACAAGTAATATGGCAGGATCTGTTTTGCATAGTCTCCATGATCAGTTTATTGCATAGCAAGATGTATTCTATACATAGCACAATTTATAGAAGAAGTATACATTCTAACTAAAATTAAAGCATCATGAAGAACATTCTAAACGGACTAGCATGCAACAAGGTAATCGTTCACAAGTTGATTGACAAGCATAAGTAATCCAAGTCTATTTCTTTGATCCTGACATCTTTTAGTTATTTTGGTATCATTTGATCGGAACAATCAAGAAGGCAAGATTTTAGATGTGAAGACTTGGAAGAAGGGTCAACTGAATCGAATATAGCCACTTATAAGTTGGTTGGAGAAAGAAAAGAGGTGCTTTAAGACTCCGCTCGCACGTCGTCTACTGCACGATCACCTGCATTGCCACGAACAGATGATCAATACCTCTTGTACTCTTTCCAAGCTCAGAATGGAATGCAATTCAATGAACGAAAGTAATAAAATCCATCAAAACCGACAAGAAATGCAAATCCAAAAATTAACTCAAAAGCACGAAAGCAACAAGGCGACAATAAAAACTTGGCAAGAAAACTTGTAGCGGAGAGGTCCCTCTTGACTCTGCCGCTAAGTCCATCCTTGGGGCATTGTCCACTAAATATGGGAATCGATTCCGAAGAAGCAAATCCATAACGAGGATAAGATCTTGATTCAATCTATCCCGATCGAACGATATCGATTTGTATTTCTTAGCTGCGCTCCCCGAATAGGGGGAACGCGGCACCACATCCTAACCAACTAATAGGAAGTTTTGTTAACGAAAATTAGGAATATAACCTACTACTATGAAACAATGAAGGAAACTTTTCCTTCATCTCAGACTCAAGCTCCCAAGTCGATTCTTCGATCGAATAATTTTGCCGAAGCACGCGTACGATAGGAACCAAACGACTTTGGAGCAACTTCTCTTTGTAATCCAAGATCCGCACAGGATGTTCAACATACGTCAAGTCTACCTTTAAGTCCAGTTGATCAAGATCCACCACATGACTCAGGTTGTACACATACTTCCTAAGCTGTGAAACATGGAAGATATCATGCACTTCAGATAGTGACGGTGGCAAGGCAATCTGATATGCGACTGAGGCGACTCGCTTTAGTATCTCGAACGGGCCGACGAATCTTGGACTTAGCTTCACCTTTTCTCCAAATCTGGTAACTCATAGGATGAGCGAGACTTTAAGAAATACTCGATCACCTTCTAAGAACTCAAGAAGTCGACGGTACATGTCTGAGTAGCTTTTCTGACGACTCTGTGCTACCTTCAGCCGTTCACGGATCAAGCGAATCTTCTGGACAGTTTGTTCTACGAGTTCCGGGCCAAGAATTTGTCGTTCACCAACTTCATCCCAACAGATCGGAGATCTGCACTTCCGTCCATATAACGCCTCATACGACGCCATTTGAATGCTGGATTGATAGCTATTGTTATATGCAAATTCGGCTAACGGTAGATGCATGTCCCAACTTGTCTTTAAGTCTAAGGCACAGAGCCGTAGCATGTCTTCGAGGATTTGTCTGACCCGCTCTGTCTGGCCGTCTGTCTGAGGATGGTAGGCAGAGCTTAACTTCAACTTTGTCTCAATTGCTGACTGAAGGCTCTCCCAGAAGCGTGATAAGAATCGTCCATCTCGACCGGAGACAATGGATACGGGAACGCCGTGGAGTCGAACGATCTCGTTGAGGTAGATCTGAGCCAGGCGGTCGGCACTCCAAGTAACTTTGATAGGCAGAAAGTGAGCTGACTTGGTGAGTCGATCGACGATGACACAGACGATATCGTTTTCCCGTTGCGTCTTTGGAAAACCAACAATAAAATCCATCGTTACGTGTTCCCATTTCCACTCTGGTCTAGCAAGGTTCTGCATCTCTCCGCCCGCTTATGGTACTCGGCCTTTACTCTCTGACAAGCCATGCATTGCGACACAAACAACGCCACATCCCTTTTCATGCCATGCCACCAAAATGTCGTGTGGAGGTCTCGATACATCTTTGTGCTTCCTGGATGTAAAGTGTAACTCACATAGTGGGCCTCGGTGAGTATCTCCTTTCTGAGGTTTGTATCGTTAGGGACACACAATCTTTCCTTCACACGCATCATTCCATCCGTGCCTACCGCAAAGTCGGTCACCTTTCCTTCTGAGATAAGATTATACATTTTCTCTAGGATTATGTCGTCCTTCTGAGCGGACTTAACTTTCTCCAACAAGTCTGGTTCAAGGCGCAGCTGAGCCACTTGTGCCCCCTTTTTGTATCTGATTTGGAGTGTAATGCCCAAACTTTCGAGATCCCGTCGCAGTCTGTCATCGAGAGCCAAGCTCCTAACTAACATTCGACTCAGTGCATCAGCAACAACGTTACCCTTGCCCTGTGTGTATCTGATCATCAAGTCAAAGTCGCTAAGGAGTTCATGCCAGTGTCGTTGTCGTAGATTCAAATCCTTTTGAGTATAGAGATATTTTAGGATTTTGTGAGCCGTGAAGATCTCGCACGACACACCATAGAGGTAATGCCGCCACAACTTTAGCGCGAACACCACCGCTGCAAGTTCCAGGTCGTGTGTTGGATAGTTCCTTTCGTGAGACTTTAATTGCCTCGACGCAAAGGCTATCACTTTGTTCCACTGCATAATGACACATCCTAAACCCTTTCATGAGGTGCCGCTATAGATCTTAAAATTATCGGGTCCATCCGGAAGGGTAAGAATTGGTGCTGAGACAAGTCGCTGCTTTAACTCCATAAATGAAGCTTCACAGTCGTCCGTCCATGCGAACGTTACTTCCTTCCAAGTGAGATGAGTCAGAGGCGAGGCGATCCTTGCAAAATCTTTTATAAATCTTCTGTAGTAGCCTGCTAGACCAAGGAAGCTCCGAATGTCGCTAGCTGACTCAGGCTTTTTTTACTTCACGATGGCTTCCACTTTCTTCGGGTCGACTGAGATGCCCTTCGCGGAAATAATGTGCCCGAGGAAGGATATGCTGTCCAACCAGAACTCACACTTGCTTAGCTTCGCGTACAACCTATTGTCTCGATGAGTTTGAAGCACCATCCGCAGGTGTCCTGCGTGTTCATCCTTATTCTTCGAGTACACTAAGATGTCGTCTATAAATACTACCACAAACTTGTCGAGAAATGGTCGGAACACATGATTCATCAAATTCATGAATGAGACAGGGGCATTCATCAGTCCAAACGGCATAGCAGAAAACTCATAATGGCCATAGCGGGTTCGAAATGCTGACTTCGACATGTCCTCTGGCTTAATCTTCAATTGGTGTTAGCCAGAGCAAAGATCGATTTTTGAAAACACTAATGCTCCTTGCAACTGATCAAAGAGGTCGTCTATCCTGGGCAGGGGATACTTGTTTCTGATAGTGACCTTATTTAGCTCCCGATAGTCTATGCATAGTCACAATGTTCCGTCCTTCTTCTTTATGAAGAGCACAGGCGAGCCCCAAGGAGACACGCTCGGACGAATGTATCCACGGTCAAGCAATTCTTGTAGTTGGCACTTTAACATTTAGTTCAGCAGGGGCCATTCTGGACGGGGCTTTGGAAATTGGTTAGGTATTTGGGAAGATGTTGATGGTGAACTCGATTTTACGGTCGGGTGGCATGCCAGGTAGTTCGTAAAAAAATACATCAGGGAACTCTTCCACAACGGAAGAAGACTAAACATTTGCGTAATCCAGCTGCGTGTCCCGAACCGACGCTAAGTATCCCTCGCATCCAGAGTGTAGCATCCGCCGACCTGACATCGCAGAAATCACCATGCAGGCTCTTGACGCTTCTATTGCTGAACCACTCGTGTAGCAGAATTCGGCCTCTCCAGGTAGACGAAAGATGACTCGTTTATCTGCACATTCGATAGTTGCCGAGCAAGCGCCGAGCCAATCCATCCCCAAAATGATATCGTAATCCCGAACATCTAGGACTAACACATCGAGCAAGAGTTTTCTTCCCTTGATACAGACGTGACCACCCTGACATACTAAACGAACATGTATCTTTGTGCCCCATGGGGTGCTAATACTAAGGTCTAGATATAATGGTGTCATTTCTATCATATTTTTCACGACAAAATTGGTGGATATAAAGCTATGCATTGCACCAGAATCAAATAGCACACGAGCAAGTATGTTATTGAAAAGAAATATACCTGACACAACGGTGTCCGATGCCAGGGCTTCTTCCCGTGTCATAGTGTACATCCGGTCTTGAGCTTAACGACGCCCTTGCTGCGGCACAGCTCGGTTGGCTTGGGGTGTTGTGGCAGGATTTAGATGTTGTGGGGGAAGCTGGGAGGGGATCGGACAGTTACTAATCTTATGGGTTGGATCACCACAACGGAGGCATGACCCTATCCTTCGGCGACAGTTGTTTTCAGTGTGCCCTCCTTTGTTGCAGTAGGTACAACGTTGCCCTGGATTTTCTTTCGGAGGACCGCCGTTGTTTGGACGCTTTGGAGCGGTATTTTCTCCCGTGTTGCTATGGCGCTTGTGATTGGAAGTATACACAGTGCCGGCAGCAACTGGAGGATACTGCGGTTCAAGAGAAAGGGCATGGTTGAGAACTTCCCGCATAGTCAGGTATTGGAGAACGACTACGTGCACATGGATGGCAGGTCAAAGGCCGCCTTCAAATTGTCTCGCACGACTCGCCGCCTCAGGTAAATATGAACTTGCAAATTTGGCGAGCCGGTTGAATTCAGCGGAGTACTACTTCACTGTCATATTGCCTTGGCGGAGCTACACGTACTCGTTCTCCTACTGCCGACGAACGGGAGGGGGTATGAACTGCTCTTCAAACGCGCTACGGAAGGTAGCCCACGCGATCATCTCACCTTCTTCATTTACGAAGAGAGACCTTTGGTGCACGTCCCACCAATCGTGTGCGTTCAAACGAAGCTGTAGTTGGGCACACGCGACACGCTTCTCCTCAAGTACCTATAGCAGTTTGAAGTGATCCTCAAGCTCTGTCAGCCAATCTAGAGCCATAACTGGATCTTCAGTCCCTTTGAATTGCGTGTTACAGACCATCTTGAAGTCGGCAAAGTCGAAGGTAGTCACTTCCTTCTTCTTTGGAGTTTGAGGCATTTCGACTTCAGGCATGGGTTGCTCCATCGGTGTCGCTGTTGTCGCTGCGGAATGGTTAGAGGCCAAGGTCTGAAAGATATGTTGTAGGGTATCTACCTGCTTTTGTTGGACTGCAAATTGGGCTTCTAGATTGCCTTCAAACTTGCTCAGTCGTTCTTCCGCCCGCTTCTCGGCTCGTTCATAACCAGCCTCATGTAACACGCTGTTCCGCTCAAGCGAACTGCCGTCTCAAACGGCAATAGTGGAACTGTCCCGACCCGCTTTGCCACAAACAAGAAGCAAAGGATATCCAGACTTGTCCCTACAGGAATCCTGCTTAGGCTTTCAGAGGCTCGCTTGACGTATCGCTCTACCGAGGCGAATCATCGCTAAGGTGAGTGGCTACGGTGAACTTGTCTTTGCTTAGCCATCACACATAAAATATGAATATTTTATGCTAGTTGCTAGGTGATTCACCCCCTGCATGCTAATAAGAATTTAACGCACCTAGCTAAGGGAATAATCCCAACTTGTATTGCTTATTCTAGAACATGGAAATTGAAATACTGCTTATATTCAGACCCTCGCATGCTAAGTCCCTAACGGTTTCATCTCTCGGCTTACCTTCGGGTCCGAGCAAACGTGTTTACTTATGTTCCTTAGAAACGCATGCTTGTCTGTTTATGAATGTCTAACATTATTGTATTGTGCATTCATTCTTGTTAGCCAGGAGACTATCAAATAGTCCTTCTGTATAATTGAACCTGCAAGTATTCGGGACCATTGGGTCGCCAAGGCAATCCCCGAACCAGGGGCACGCATCAGGGCAAATGAATATTGAACGAGAATCATGTCACGTGCAACTGAATGATAATCCCATCAAGTTTATATCTGAACGAGAATCACGTCATGCAACAAATCCACGAATCTCAGCTCTTGGAGCAAACGCTCGTTTCAGATCACGAATCATGGATTATCATATCAAGTTATGGATTTGGAATGGCCCTGACCTGCATGTCGCGGACAACTTGGAAACAAGGTCATTCGGTTTCACGGGCGGTCACCGGGGCACTGGGACCGTTCCGATCCGGATGGAACTGCACGATAGTCTCACGTGCGGACAGGATGGCGTGTAGCACCTCACGTGCTTCGTTGCATACCATCCTTGTTCAAGACTATAAACGGTCCTTTATGGCTATGCCAGCGACTCATGTTCATATAGATAAGTCATCCTCGCTTAGCGGCTATCCGCGTGCGAGTCATTGTATCGCATCAATGAACAACTGAACACCTGAACGATCATGATACAACGACTCTCGTGTTGCATATGCTATTGGCTTGGTTTTCATTATGAATGCCCCTGAATGTTTATACTTGCCCGTGCTTGAATTAACAATGTTTGCCTTGGACAAGAAAAGCCAAATGGTAAGGTTCGTCGTGTTTTCTCTCATGTCGCATGGCGCACTGCCACACGAGTTAGGCTATTCAATATTTGCATAAAATTGATCCTAAGGTAACTAGAAAGACAACTTAATAGTTGGTGCACAGAACTTATATTACGTGTTTAGATTTGTCGAGCGGGCGAGTAGCCTCCCCACCAGTGCATTCAATGTACTGATAATCCACCAGTTTGTATGCAGGGTACGGGAGAACCTCGTTCGGTGCGGATGCCTCCATCGTGCGTGCTTAGGCGTAAAGATCACTCCGAAGCAACGATGCGTCCGGAACAAAAGCACATATAGAAGACATAATGTTGGAACTTGCCTGAACATCGCCTGTACAATTATTCCACAATTGTAGCCACTTGGCACGCTTTTACTGTTTCTGAGAGAGAGGCTTGAGCGACTTGTAATCTCGTCCAAGTGCCGCATGTAACACTTGTTTATATCAATAAAGAGCTTGCTTTACTTCAACTTGTGTTTCAATGCTTCCGCTATATTGTCAACTCAGTGAACTTGTTATCGATCGCCTATGCGTTCATGACTCCGCTGCACTCGGACAATCTGTGCGACTCTGTGGCTTAGAACTCTTATCGCTAGCCAATGGACCACGGCCTTGCACGGGCGTGGCTCACGCTCGTGCGGCATCACGCCCAGTTGGGTCAAATCGATCGTTCCGCGGGAGCGCTGGCGAGGGTGATTCCTGCCTAGCGGGGACGGCTGAAATAGCCTGCGGGAGATCGGGGTGTGACATAGTGGTATCAGAGCTGGCGGTAAGAGCTACGGTGAACTTGTCTTTGCTTAACCAGCACATATAAAATCTGGAATGTTCATGCTAGTCGCTAGGTGATTCACCCCCTGCATGGTAATAAGAATCCAACGCACCTAGCTAAGGGAATAATCCCAACTTGTATTGCTTATGCTAGAACATGGAAATGAAACATTGCTTTTATATATGTTCAGACCCTCGCATGCTACTCTAGAACGTGTCGCTCGGGAAGTCCCCTAACGATCTAACTCTCGGCTTACCTTCGGGTCCGAGCAAACGTGTTTGCTTATGTTCCTTAGAAACGCATGCTTGCCTGCTTACGAATGTCTAACGTTATTGTATTGTGCAATGTATAAGCTTAATCCTGAATGCATGAATTGAACGTAGATGCAATATAAATGAATCATGCGATACTGCTTGTCTTATACTCACGTAGCCTCCGGGCGATATTCACGTAGCCTCCGGGCGATAATCACGTAGACTCCGGGCGGATATTTACGTAGCCTCCGGGCGGATCACGTAGCCTTCGGCAGAATGAATGTTATTGTTCGATCACGGACAACTTGTGCACAAGGTATAGTTCCTGCGGGCGGCTGCTGGGGCACTGGCACCGTTCCGGCTCCGGACGGAACTCACGTTTAGTCTTACGTACTTGGACGGGATGGTATGCGGCACCTCTCGTATTTGCACATAGCAAACCATCTTCGTCACAGACTAATGTCCTTTAGGGCAATCAAGCCAGTGATCATCATGTATATTTGAACCTATTGCATATTAACTTGTGTCTTCGTGGCAGGGAAGGCATGGTAAGTTGTGCAGGTGATTCAGATAGTCAGGTAAAAGACATCGAACGGTGTCAAGTATATTTCAAGTAAATCATTGTATGCAACACACCTGATACTCCTATAAATTGTATACTTGTAACGTGATCTTGCCCACAATATCGTGTTTGCATATGCTATGCCTCTTGAATGTTATACTTGCCCGTGCATAAATTGTTAATGTTTACCTTGGACAGGGAAGGTCAAATGGTAAGTTGGTAAGTCTCCTCGTGTTTCCACTCATGTCGTACGGCGCACTGCCACAAGAGTTAGGCTATTCAATGTTTGCATAAAACTGATCCTAAGGCAACTAGAAAGACAACTTAATAGTTGTGCACGGAACCTGTATTACGTGTTTGGATTTGTCGACCGGGCGAGTAGCCTCCCCACCAGTGCATTCAATGTACTGATAATCCACCAGTTTGTATGCAGGGTGTGGGAGAACCTCGTTCGGTGCGGATGCCTCCTTCGTGCTTGCTTAGGCGTGAAGATCACTCCGAAGCAACGATGCATCCGGAACTGAAGCACATATACAAGACATAATGTTGGAACTTGCCTGAACATCACCTGTACAAATCATTCCACTATTGTAGCCACTTGGCACTCTTTTACTGTTTCAGAGAGAGAGGCTTGAGCGAATTGTAATCTCGGCTATACGCCGCCTGTAACACATGTTATATCAATAAAGAGATTGCTTTACTTCAACTTGTGTTTCAATGCTTCCGCTATATTGTCAACTCAGTGAACTTGTTACCGATCGCCTATGCATTTATGACTCCGCTGCACTCGGACAATCTGTGCGACTCTCGATATGCTGATTTTGATGCTTGTGCAAGTGAATATCCAAATAAACAAGTACAACGACTTGTCTAGGATTGCCTCAACCCTAGATTACTGCTTGTCCTCAGTAAGTCTCGAGGACGAGATTTTTTCTGAGTTGGGTAGGATGTAACACCCCGTTCCGCTCAAGCGGACTGCCGTCTCAAACGGCAATAGTGCAACTGTCCTGACCCGCTTTGCCACAAACAAGAAGCAAAGGATATCCAGACTTGTTCCTACAGGAATCCTGCTTAGGCTTTCAGAGGCTCGCTTGACGTATCGCTCTACCGAGACGAATCATCGCTAAGGTGGGTGGCTACGGTGAACTTGTCTTTGCTTAGCCAGCACACATAAAATATGAATATTTTATGCTAGTTGCTAGGTGATTCACCCCCTGCATGCTAATAAGAATTCAACGCACCTAGCTAAGGGAATAATCCCAACTTGTATTGCTTATGCTAGAACATGAAATTTGAAATACTGCTTATATTCAGACCCTCGCATGCTAAGTCCCTAACGGTTTCATCTTTCGACTTACCTTCGGGTCCGAGCAAACGTGTTTACTTATGTTCCTTAGAAACACATGCTTGTCTGCTTATGAATGTCTAACGTTATTGTATAGTGCATTCATTCTTGTTAGCCAGAAGACTATCAAATAGTCCTTCTGTGCAATTGAACCTGCAAGTATTCGGGACCATTGGATCGCCAAGGCAATCCCCGAACCAGAGGCACGCATCAGGGCAAATGAATATTGAACGAGAATCATGTCACGTGCAACTGAATGATAATCCCATCAAGTTTATATCTGAACGAGAATCACGTCATGTAACAAATCCACGAATCTCAGCTCTTGGAGCAAACGCTCGTTTCAGATCACGAATCATGGATTATCATATCAAGTTATGGATTTGGAATGGCCCTGACCTGCATGTCGCGGACAACTTGGAAACAAGGTCATTCGGTTCCACGGGCGGTCACCGGGGCACTGGGACCGTTCCGATCCGGATGGAACTGCACGATAGTCTCACGTGCGGACAGGATGGCGTGTAGCGCCTCACGTGCTTCGTTGCATACCATCCTTGTTCAAGACTATAAACGGTCCTTTATGGCTATGCCAGCGACTCATGTTCATATAGATAAGTCATCCTCGCTTAGCGGCTATCCGCGTGCGAGTCATTGCATTGCATCAATGAACAACTGAACACCTGAACGATCATGATACAACGACTCTCGTGTTGCATATGCTATTGGCTTGGTTTTCATTATGAATGCCCCTGAATGTTTATACTTGCCCGTGCTTGAATTAACAATGTTTGCCTTGGACATGGAAGGCCAAATGGTAAGGTTCGCCGTGTTTCCTCTCATGTCGCACGGCGCACTGCCACATGAGTTAGGCTATTCAATGTTTGCATGAAACTGATCCTAAGGCAACTAGAAAGACAACTTAATAGCTGGTGCACAGAACTTATATTACGTGTTTGGATTTGTCGAGCGGGCGAGTAGCCTCCCCACCAGTGCATTCAATGTACTGATAATCCACCAGTTTGTATGCAGGGTACGAGAGAACCTCGTTCGGTGCGGATGCCTCCATCGTGCGCGCTTAGGCGTGAAGATCACTCCGAAGCAATGGTGCGTTCGGAACTGAAGCACATATAGAAGACATAATGTTGGATCTTGCCTGAACATCGCCTGTACAATTATTCCACAATTGTAGCCACTTGGCACGCTTTTACTATTTCTGAGAGAGAGGCTTGAGTGACTTGTAATCTCGGCCAAGTGTCACGCCCCGGTCCCGCAGGGCCGTTCGTCCTTGCTTTGGTCCCTACGGAACCAATCGTCCTCGCTCGGGCGTGATGCCGTGCAAGCCTAAGATGCGCTTGCACAAGGCCAAAGCTTTGATACAAGGGCAAGTAAGCTATTCGATACTGAAGCAGCGGCACATAACATTGCAGAAAAGTAAAGAACACAATGGCATAAGAAAACAGGCTCTTTTATTGATAATCAAAATTGTTACAAGCGGCGCATGGCCGAGGTTACAATTCGCTCAAGCACTCTTCTCTCGATTACAATTATACCGTTCCATACATTATGTCCCTTTATACAAAGCAACTCAAAGCAGGCACAACTCGATGCGGCTCCAGGCATCGACTCCAGATTTTCGGTTCCTTGGGATGAGGCACGGCTATCGCTTCCTCGGACGAACGGGCACCTGAGAACAAGCAGACTGTTGGTGGGTCAGCACTTTATGCAAGTACTGGTGAGATAAAACAACTGAACAGAAGCTACACCCCCTGAAACCCACACTAAGTAATCATGTGGCAAAATATTGCATTACTAGTGATCTTGCTACTTTTTACCTAAGTTTATTTCATGCAGTTCAGAACTATTAGTCAGATTACATCTTTTTGAAAACATAACTTTGAAACAGTTTTGCACATTCAAACTATAAGCATACGAATTGGGACAGTGCGATATCGTGTAGTGCGCAGCATATATTGTGCAACACAAAACTAACTCTTGGGGCAAAGCTTATCTAGCAGACTGAACATATTGAATCGAGGCAAACATATCATGTATTTATTAGCACATAAGCAGACACATCTATATGATTTCGGTCCCCGAGAAACTCAGGATTGGCAGCGGTAATCCAGCTATCCAATGACTCACATTCTGATTCTATTAGCAGCTGTGACCGAGGTTCAGCTTTGCACTAATAGTCATTGTCTGACCGATGCAATGCATGAAGCACTAACATATAATCTCTACGATGCAGACAAAATGAACGAGCAGACTTAAGCACAAACTTATATTTCTTACCCCATAGCCGAACGGTTATCCCTGCAGCAGACACACAAGTTAGCCACATTTGCATATTCATAACTTATGTATCAAAACACTTGGTGTCATAAATCAATAGGTATGCAAGAAGGTAAACCTAGCATGCGCCCTATCTATATGACGGTCCATGGGTTGCCCCATGATTAGCAGCAGTTGCCCAAGGTTCAGCTCTTCACTAGCACGCGCGGGTGTCGGCAGCTGTGACTCAAGGTTCAGCTCTTCACCAACACACCCGAGTGCAAGCAGCTGTGACATCATGGGTTCTGCACAACACTAATAGACATATCGCCCCACTAGACCCCCTTACGAGCCGTATACCTTAGGGCGATCCAAAAATCTCTTCCGGACCGAGCGGTTCCCAGTGCCCCAGGAACCGTTCGAGAGACAAGACCTTGTGCACAAGTTGTCCGAGACCAATGCAATGACATAAACACATAGTTCAAGCAAAACAATGATCAAGCAAAACATATGCAGTCTAGCGAAACACATCTTATCGAAACGAAGCACATCTTATCACATTACTAATAGCACACCCCACTAGACCCTTGCGAGCCGTATCCTCAGGGCGTACTATTAGTCACAGCACTCACACATTTTCTTAGCAGATCGATATAGCAGACAGACAAACGAAACATATAAAGGCAAGCACGATTGATTCATATCTTAGTATGCAAAAACTATCTCATTCTTAGCATATTCAAGGGACATATTCGAATAATTTATTTACTTAACTTTCTTAGCATAGCGAAGGTTCGTTCAATAGCTGTGTCGGTGTTTCTAAGCATGCATCATTACTTATTCTCTTTAGCATAGCAATGGTTCTATCTTATTCTGACAAGCATTCATATTCTCTTAGTTAGGCAGCAGATTCGTTTCGATGACAAGCTATGTGAGTTCTCTTTTAGCATACTGAGTCGGTTCTATCAATCTCTTATGAAAACATTCTTCTTAAGCAAACAAGCATTCAAAAACTCAGATTCATTATTAAATCGTGCAAGAATCAGAGAATGCAGTTCTGCCCACTCACCTTTATCAATCGGTCGAGAATTCTCCGAGAAGACTTCCGTTCGAGCAAGCAAGGCGAATCACTTGTACATAGCGTCGTCGCAGAGCGGGACGCTACACCAAGCGCCGCCTGTAACACTTGTTTATATCAATAAAGAGCTTGCTTTACTTCAACTTGTGTTTCAATGCTTCCGCTATATTGTCAACTCAGTGAACTTGTTACTGATCGCCTATGCGTTCATGACTCCGCTGCACTCGGACAATCTGTGCGAATCTGTCGCTTAGAACTCTTACCGCCAGCCAATGGACCACGGCCTTGCACGGGCGTGGCTCACGCTCGTGTGGCATCACGCCTAGTTGGTTCAAATCGATCGTCCCGCGGGAGCGCTGGCGAGGGTGATTCCCGCCTAGCGGGGACGGCCGAAATAGCCTGCGGAAGATCAGGATGTGACACCTCATCCCTCTGTTGGCTAGCTTCAAGCATCTGCATCATTTGTTCAATCGGGTCAACACGGGGCATGGCTCGCTGGCTTCTGGAACTTTTTGAGGTGCCAGAACTACTTTCTTGGGCTTGTACCTCACCTTGTGCTAGCGCTGATGCTTGCGCTTGTGTCATTCCTTCAAAAGAAGGTAACTTATATCAGGCTCATAATGTATTATGGACTCACTATATGGAACATATCTCATTTGGGCCAAACGAGTTCAAGAGTTCGCATAAGGAATAGATCGTTAAAGGAACTTTCCGACATGAGAGTCAAAGGAACTTGAAGCTGTGCTCTGAAACCAATATGTCACGTCCCCATTCCGTGGAATCAATAGTCGTCCCCCAGGCGTGACGCCGTGAGTGCCTAGGTTGCGCATCGCACAAGGCCAAGGTATTTTTGCATAATGAGCACATATTCAGAGTGCGCAGATAATTGAAACACAATATTAAAATATGAAAAAAAAATTCTTTATTGATAATGAACATCTTTTATAAACTCTTGAACGAGTCAGATAATTGCCGCACGGGCTAACAAAAGTGGACACAAAATGAGATAGTCGTCCTGTACATTACATCATTTTACAAAAACTTCAAAAGTATAGGCCTCCAGACGGAGCTATCGCCTTTCCATGGAGCTGTATAAGTTATATGTGCGAGCTCCTGGATCTTCAAAACGCTTCTACTAAGGCACGATCAAGGCGTGCCGGCAGGTGGACTGGAATGGGAGTCGCTCTAGCTTCCTCGCAAGATCGTCTTAGTACGGGAAACCTATTTCAACGAGGGTCAGTACATCGAAATGTACTGGTGAAGGCGAGCTAACCCAACAATACCAATCAGCACGTTATTTATATGAAGAATGCAAGTTAATTTATGGTCTTTCTATCTTGCCTTAGTTCATTTTACAAGCAAGCATTAGACATGGAATTTATTGAAATAAATATGCCACCGTTCGGTGACTTTTACCTGCCCGTCTGAACCACCTGTACAATACTTACCATGGTCTTCCCTGACACGAAGACATAGTTAGCTTGCACAGTTTAATATACGAGGGGATCATTGGCACGTTGCCATAGTGGACGAGTTATATTATTGGGAGGGGATGACATGCAACGCATAGAACAAGGGCGTCATAGGCCATCCAGTCCGAAGCAGACGACTATCAGAGAGTTTTGTCCGGATCGGATCGGTGCCAGTGCCCCAGCGATCGTCCACAAGAACTAAGACCTTGTGTACAATTTATCCGTGATCAAACGACGTCTATACTATGTTATCAATTTATGCAATTTAAGGCAACATGAGCACAAGACAAGTAACATGTTAGGATCTGTTTTGCATAGTCTCCCTGATCAGTTTATTGCATAGCAAGGTGTATTCTATACATAGCACAATTTATAGAAGAAGTATACATTTCAACTAAAATTGAAGCATCATGAAGAACATTCTAAATGGACTAGCATGCAACAAGGTAACCGTTCATAAGTTGATTGACAATCATAAGTAATCCAAGGTTATTTCTTTGATCTTGACATCTTTTAGTTATTTTGGTATCGTTTGATCGGAACAATCAAGAAGGCAAGATTTTAGATGTGAAAACTTGGAAGAAGGGTCAACTGAATCGAATATAGCCACTCACAAGTTGGTTGGAGAAAGGAAAAGAAAGAGGTGCTTCAAGACTCCGCTCGCACGACGTCTACTGCACGATCACCTGCATTGCCACGAATAGCCGATCAATACCTCTTCTACTCTTTCTAAGCTCGGAATGGAATGCAATTCAACGAACGAAAGCAATAAAATCCATTGAAACCGTTCAAGAAAACGCAAATCCAAAAACCAACTCAAAAGCACGAAAGCAACAAGGCGACAACAAAAACTAGGCAAGAAAACTTGCAGCGGAGAAGTCCCTCTTGACTCTGACGCTAAGTCCATCCTCGGGGAACGGTCCACTGAATATGGGAATCTATTCCGAACAAGCAAATCCATAACGAGGATAAGATCTTGATTCTTTCTATCATTATCGTACTTTAGTGATTTGTATTTCTTAGCTGTGCTCCCCGAATAGGGGGAACGCGGCACCACATCCTAACCAACTAATAGGAAGTTTCGTCAACGAAAATTAGGAATAGAACATACCACTATGAAACAATGAAGGGAACATTTTCATCATCTCAGACTCAAGCTCCCAAGTCGATTCTTTTACCGAATAATTTTACCAAAGCACGCGCACGAGAGGAACCGAATGACTTCGAAGCAGCTTCTCTTTGTAATCCAAGATCCGCACAGGATGTTCAACATACGTCAAGTCTGTCTTTAAGCCCAATTGATCAAGATCCACCACATGACTCGGGTCGTACACATACTTTCTAAGCTATGAAACATGGAAGATATCGTGCACTTCAGATAGTGACGGTGGCATGGCAATCTGATATGCGACTGAGGTGACTCGCTTTAGTATCTCGAACGGGCCGACGAATCTTGGACTTAGCTTACCCTTTGCTCCAAATCTGGTAACTCCTCGCATGAGCAAGACTTTGAGAAATACTCGATCACCTTCTAAAAACTCAAGAGGTCGGCAGTGCGTGTCTGAGTAGCTTTTCTGACGACTCTGTGCTACATTCAGCCGTTCACGGATCAAGCGAATCTTCTGGACGGTTTGTTCTACAAGTTCCGGGCCAAGAATTTGTCGTTCACCAACTTCATTCCAACAGATCGGAGATCTGCACTTCCGTCCATATAACGCCTCATACGGCGCCATTTGAATGCTGGATTGATAGCTATTGTTATATGTAAATTCGGCAAACGGTAGATGCATGTCCTAACTTGTCTTCAAGTCCAAGGCGCAGACTCGTAGCATATCTTCGAGGATTTGGTTGACCTGCTCTGTCTGGCCGTCTGTCTGAGGATGGTAGGCAGAGATGAACTTCAACTTTGTCCCAATTGCTGACTGAAGTCTCTCCCAAAAGCGTGATAAGAATCGTCCATCTCGATCGGAGACAATGGATACTGGAACTCCGTGGAGTCGAACGATCTCGTTGAGGTAGATCTGAGCCAGGCGGTCGGCACTCCAAGTAACTTTGATAGGTAAAAAGTGAGCTGACTTGATGAGTTAGTCGACGATGACCCGACGATATCGTTTTCCCGTTACGTCTTTGGCAAACCAACAATAAAATCCATCGTTACGTGTTCCCATTTCCACTCCGGTATAGCAAGGTTCTGCATCTCTCTGCCCGGCTTATGGTGCTCGGCCTTTACTATCTGACAAGCCATGCATTGCGACACATACAGCGCCATATCCCTTTTTATGTCGTGCCACCAAAATGTCGTACGGAGGTCTCGATATATCTTTGTGCTTCCTGGATGTAAAGTGTAACTCGCATATTGAGCTTCAGTGAGTATCTCCTTTCTGAGGTTTGCATCGTTAGGAACACACAATCTTCTCTTCACTCGCATCATTTCATTCGTGCCTACCACAAAGTCGGCCGCCTTTCATTCTGAGATAAGATTATGCATTTTCTCTAGGAACAGGTCGTCCTTCTGAGCGGACTTAACTTTCTCCAACAAGTCTGGTTCGAGGCGTAGTTGAGCCACTTGCGTCCCATTTTTATATCTAATTCGGAGTGTAATGCCCAAACTTTTGAGATCCCGTAGCAGCCTATCATCGATAGCCAAGCTCCCAACGAACACTCGACCCAGTGCATCAACAACAACGCTGGCCTTGCCCGGTGTGTATCTGATCATCAAGTCAAAGTCGCTAAGGAGTTCAAGCCAACGTCGTTGTCGTAGATTCAAATACTTTTGAGTATAGAGATATTTTAGGCTTTTGTGATCCATGAAGATCTCGCACGAAACACCATAGAGGTAATGTCGCCCCAACTTCAGCGCGAACACCACCGCTGCAAGTTCCAGGTCGTGCATTGGATAGTTCTTTTCCTGAGGCTTTAACTACCTCGACGCAAAGGCTATCAATTTGTCCCACTGCATAAGGACACATCCTTAACCCTTTCCTGAAGCGTCGCTATAGATCTTAAAATTATCGGGTCCGTCAAGAAGGGTAAAATTTGGTTTTGAGACAAGTCGCTGCTTTAACTCCATAAATGAAGCTTCACAGTCGTCCGTCTACGTGAACGTTACTCCCTTCCGAGTGAGATGAGTCATAGGCAAGGCGATCCTTGCAAAATCTTTTATAAATCTCCTGTAGTAGCCTGCTAGACCAAGGAAGCTCCGAATGTCGCTAGCTGACTCAGGCTTTTTCCACTTCACGATGGCTTCCACTTTCTTTGGGTCGACTGAGATGCCCTTTGCGGAAATGATGTGACCGAGAAAGGATATGTTGTCCAACCAGAACTCGCACTTGCTCAGCTTCGCGTACAACTTATTATCTCAAAGAGTTTGAAGCACCATCCGTAGGTGTCCTGCGTGTTCATCCTTATTCTTCGAGTACACTAAGTTGTCATCTATAAATACTACCACAAACTTGTCGAGAAATGGTCGGAACACACGGTTCATCAAATCCATGAATGCGGCAGGGGCATTCATTAGTCCAAACGTCATAACAGAAACTCATAATGGCCATAGCGGGTTCGAAATGCTGACTTCGACATGTCCTCTGGCTTAATCTTCAATTGGTGGTAGCCAGAGCGAAGATCGATTTTTAAAAACATCGATGCTCCTTGCAACTGATCAAAGAGGTCGTCTATCATGGGCAGGGGATACTTGTTCCTGATAGTGACCTTATTTAGCTCCCGATGGTCTATGCAGAGTCATAACATTCCGTCCTTCTTCTTTACGAAGAGCACAGGCGCACCCCAAGGAGACACGCTCGGACGAATGTATCCACGGTCAAGCAATTCTTGTAGTTGGCACTTTAACTCATTTAGTTCAGCAGGGGCCATTCTGTACGGGTCTTTGAAAATCGGTTGGGTATTTGGGAAGGTGTCGATAGTGAACTCGAATTCTCTGTCGGGTGGCATGCCAGGTAGTTTATTCGAAAATACATCAGGGAATTTCGCCACAACGGAAGAAGACTCAACGTTTGCGTAATCCAGCTGCGTGTCCCGAACCGACGCTAAGTATCCCTCGCATCCAAAGTGTAGCATCCGTCGAACTGACATCGCAGAAATCACCATGCAGGCTCTTGACGCTTCTATTGCTGAACAACTCGTGTAGCAGAATTCGACCTCTCCAAGTAGATGGAAGATGACTCGTTTGTCTGCACATTCGATAGTTGCCGAGCAAGCGTCGAGCCAATCCATCCCCAAAATGATGTCGTAATCCCGGCAATGAGATATATCATGAACTGATAAGCAAAATAGAATAACAAGTATATAAAATAAAGGTGTGATCATGTAAAGACTAGACAAACCATCATCCATCAATCACGGCAAATCATATAAGTACGGCTTAATAATTTAACTAACTAAGGTTATCACAATCCTAATTACTAACATTTATAATGCAACGTGATACTAGGGTTTCTTCTGATTGCATGCCACTACAGTCTGTCCGGGATATCCATACGCACAAACCAGCCGCGGATACTCCACAAGATACGCTACATGATACTCCACAAGATACTCCACAAGATAACCATATGAATAACCGGTACTGCATGCAATCTAGGAAAATCCATAGCCATGTACTAAGTGAATCTCTAGTTAATAACCCCTAGCTTTTTCTTGTATGAATCCGGGTATGGCATTCCGTAGAATCCATCATAGACAGGATGCAACAAAACAAGTTCTAATAGTAATATAAACAAGTTTTAATATACATTGCACAAACGGACTCATGTAAGCCACGATAACAACCAAGCCATGTGAAACCAAGTGAAGCCATGTGAAGCCAGGTAAAGCTATATACAACCATGTAAAGCCAAGTCCATCCAGGTGAAGCCAAGTGAAACCAAGTCAAGCCATGTCCGATGAAGCTATGTAAAGTCATGCCAAGTCAAGTCCAGTCAATCATGTCATCACGTGTAGCCGGGCAAAGCGAGGTAAAACTGAGTAAAGCCAAGTTAAGTCATCTGAAGCCATGTAAGTTCATGTCTAGTCAGGTCAAGTCATCGCACATCTGAGCAAAATCCAGAAGAATAAAAATGAAATCACGAAAAACCAAGAATTTCTAAAAAAAGAGCACGATCGGTATACCGTCGGTACAATCTAATACACTGTCGGTATACCGGTCCAGAGATAGAAAAAACACAACAAGTCTGGATTCTAACAAATCGGTATACCGTCGGTACACTGTAGTATACCGTCGATATGTCGTTCCAAGTAGGCAAGAAAGGTTCTGGAAAACAAAGTTCCACAAATCAGTACTGTCGGTATACTGTAGTATATCGTCGGTATGCCGACCAAGACAAATATCCTGAAGTCGGCTAACAATGTCAGCAAGGATCGGTATACCGTCGGTACACTGTAGTATACCATTGGTATGCCGATAAGGTTCACAGAAAATATCTAAAAATCTAGGTCGGTCAAAATCGGTATACCGTCAGTATACTGTAGTATATCGTCGGTATGACGGGTTTGAAGGTAAAACTAGGCAAAGTCAAATCTGATTTTCGGGACCCAAATCAAACCCAAAAAATTACCAGAACCAAGTCTAACAAGAAGTCAAGTCTAGGGTAAGTCTCATATCACAATATGGACTAAATCTCACGGTCACAACTCTGGTACCATTTTCGCTACCGAGTTACCAAAAAGGAACGAAACAATATCTTACCTGAAATCAAAACTGAAACAGTCAAAAGGATAGAAATTACAATATGAACAACTATAGTAAGCAAGTCTAAGCTAAAAATAACAACCAAATCTCCAGGAAAATAAAATGAAAGAAAGTAAAAGAAGCTCACAAAATCGGCAATGTGTACTTGTCTAAAGCGAGCTCCCAACCCAAACCTTCTAGTTCACCACCACGTAGGGGTTCAGAAACCACACTTCAGGTCTCAAGACCAAGCTCCAAGCTCAAGAGAAAAAGGGTGAAGAGAATAGAGAAAGAGAAATGAAAAATGAAAAGAAAAGAAAAATTAAGGGCTATTTATATAGAAATTCTCGAAAATATTTCGAAAAGTAAAACATATATATGTCAGAAAGTATACCGTCGGTATACTGTATTATATCGTTGGTATACTGGTCAAGTAGTAAAGTTTCAATTTTTTTAGAATTTCTGAGTTTCCTCGAGAACCAATATAATGCAATAAATTGCAAAAAAAACGTATCCGCTTCAAATACGAATATTATGAGACAAGTCTCACAACCCTAGCCTATATTTATTGCCTTACCCAATCCATACCTTAGTATGTAGTCTATACCTTGGTATCAACTCATTACCCAACTAGGATACCAACATACACCCTCAAACTTAACTTAACTAATGTACCCAAAACCCATACGCACAATCACTGGTACATGCTAACCCTCTCTCACACTAATACCAATTCACTGACACCCTCACACTATCACCTCCACACTAACCTCAACTGTACACACACCAACTGGCACACTTAATTGTGTGATACCAACACACACTGATACCCTGGATGCAAATAGTTACCATATATATATATATATATATATATATATATATATATATATATATATATGTGTGTGTGTGTGTGTGTGTGTGTGTGTGTGTGTGTGTGTGTGTGTGTGTGCGCGCGCACTTGTGCGCAGTCACTACAACTGCCCTTACTTCAAACTCCTACATGCAGACTTGCAAATAAACCTACACAAATATACAATACCTCATAATCCTTCAATTGAATGTAATTGAACCCTGCATTTACGCCCATTCCCATTTCCACACATCAGCAAGTACTGAGCTTGTTGTCTCACTAAGCCAGAACCTGAGACCTCACCTCATTTCCTGTAACTCTGCTAGCAAAACCCAGAACTCCAACACTGCAGACTCATAAGTCCTCATGTTGCACTCCTCATGAACCCTCAAGTGAACCTAGTACTGCACCTACCCAAGTACAACCCCATGGCAACCTGCACCTAGTTCTGTAGGAACAACTTGCTTCTCTACTTACCCACTGGTTTAGCACCACACTGACCCTGCAGAACCCTACCCGACTATAACTGCACTAAATTTCCCAATCTCCTGCACTGCCCAAGATTGGCACAAGCCTGCAAACTCTTCACATAAGTGTACAAGACACTGCCACACTCCTCTTCTGCATGATACTCTTATGATACGCAATCCAAACTCAAGATACACCATCAAAACTCTATGAATCAACTCATAAGAAATATATACATCTCAAATATATGAATGAATAATATAATTAGAGAGAATTATAAATAATTTGTACCAATTGCTCAAAATTACTAAATAGACCATGATACGAAGAACAAATACCCAAAGCTCCATGAATCTGATATCAAAACTATGTAGAACATAATTAATACATAGAATGTGACTAGAAATTAGGTGTACAAAGTAAATTAGAGTTAAAATAGAGTTTGGACACCAAATGGATACAAAGACACCCAAAATACCATTTTTTCTTACCCGTATCATGGCGTATCATGATACAACCTCTATGTATCCATTTGTGGACACAATTCGGATTTTCAAATTGTCCACAAAATACCTAGAACTATCAAATTAAAGGTCATTACTACCTAATTCTTCCCCTTTTAGATTTTTTTCTAGCCATGGATGGGTTCCTAGAGGTTTAATATGACAATTTAACATAGAAATTGATATAGAAAAAAGATTATACCTATTGGAAGTTGGAATCCAAATAAAACTCCTCCAATTGACACAAAATGGATGTGAACACAACTCCTCCTAGCCAAGCTCTTCTCCAATGTCCTCCTTGCTCTCCAAGGCTTCTAGATCTCCATGGGGATTGGTATAAAAAGGAATTAGTGGAATTGGTTGGAAAAAATTGGTAGCGATTGAATGAATTAGGGATTTAGAGTTTTTGGAAAGATGGAGGGTAATAATATGAATGGGTGGATGAACTAACCCTAATTAGAGCATGCCTCTTATAGTAGGGTTAAGGTTGATTTAAGATGTCCAAAATTCTTCTCTCTATTCTCTAATAGTTGTCATAAATGAAATCTTTAAAATAATGGAAAGGTATCTACGTTAAACAAAGGAAATATTCTATTTATACACTATCCTTATTAATTATATATGACTAAGTCATGATTAATAGTAACCAACACTAACTAACACTAGCTAACACTAATTAATGCAAACTATTTCTAACTAACACTTAATTAATCTAGTCAACTAAGTCATGAGCAAAGATAAATGGCACTAGCTAACTATAACTAACACTTAGTCCATTCTAATTAGCTAGTACACTATCCAGTTCCAATTTTAATATAACTATATAAATATAAATATAATATCAACAAATAGTGAAATGACAAAAATTATCCCTCTCCCAGAACTAAGTGGTTATAATCCTACCCCCCTAGAATAATTTTATCCTCGAAATTAAAAGACGAAACTAGTACAAAATAGAACAAGCACAATCAAGAAGGAAGATACCTCACTTTTCAAGATAGGGTATTGCCCACTCATCCAGTCTTCTCTTTCCTAGATAGTCATAACATATTCATCACAATCTTCTCTATGGTCACAACTCCGATCTATTCATGGTCTAAGGAAGTCCTATCTAAAATCAAACAACATAAAACTCTATAAAATGAATAATCCATTATTAATAACATGCATGGTAATAATCCTACAAGTCATGATATTGCAGTCTCTATCAACGGTTACTATTGATTATATTCCAGCATAAAAATCACTGATGCACACTATAAGGTACTAAGGAATCAAACAAATCAATAGATGAAAAGGAAAGTAAGAAAAAGAATAGAACAACATCTACTAACCCATTACCTGTAGTATCAGTCTCCTCAACCGTCATCACAAAAGTCCCGCCCTGCTGTGGTGTCTCCCTCTGCAGGTGCTGGGATATTTGCTATGCCACAGGTGGTGTCACGCCTCGATATCCCGCAAGATCGATCGCCCCCGCTGGACGCGAATCACCGCCCAAACGCTCCCACAGGACAACCGTTTCCATCAGGACGTGATGCCGCGCGAGCCTGGAGTTGCGCCCGCGCAAGGCAAATACCGAAACAACCATTGATAACTAGTTCGCAGAGTCTTCATAGCGGAAACATAGAATAAACACAAGTATTGAATCCAAAACAAACTCTTTATTGATTTAAAGTAAAGATTACAAGCTGCGCTAGGCCGAGATTACAAGTCGCTCGTGCTCTCTCTCTAATTATAATGAATATGCCCTTAGGCTTACAACTGAATCAAACACTCTGGATTATGATGTTCCCACACATTACGTCTCATATATGTGACTCCAGGTCCGTATGTCACGCTCCAAGATGCCAAGTGTGGTCCAACACCTCGATGCGTCAAGCGATCTCCGTAACCGTGTGAGTTCTCCCTGCACCCTGCATGTGATCTGGTTGGGTATCAGTACATTGAATGCACTGGTGGGGAGGCCTCTCGTCCGTACCACAAAACAAGTACATTCATTAGTTATGTGTGCTGACTAATTATGTTGTCTTTCTAGTCTTTGCCTTAGGATCAGTTTTATGACAATATAATGAAAGTAATATATGTGTCTGAATCAAGAGTGTCATACTGTAATTACTGAGTTCGCCTTACCCTTTTCTTACCATTCGGCCTTCCCTGTCATTTGCAGCAATATAATCAATAATCTACTAACTAATGAAGAACATCTATTAATTTCAAGTGTTATTGATTGTGTCTCTGTCTCATACATGTTTTACTCGAACTATGTCATATAGCGTACATCTATTCTAAATGTGCAAAGTGCCTTGGATTATACTCCTCCATGCTACTCCTCTTCCGAATGCGGATCACCGTTATGCATGCATGACTTATCTATAAGAAGGTCACTGGCTCTGTTAGCCATATTGGACATAATCTGGGATGGAACGGCTGTCTTTCCAGCTCGGTTGCGAGCCTTACTGGACGTCCCGAACCATCCGACGAGTTGGCTATCTTTTCAGGTCGGTAGCAAGCCTTGCTGGACGTCCCGCACTCGCCTGCTAGTACTTCAGCTAGTTATTACCAGGACTACACTGGCATAGTCCTCTCGGGCTGACACGATTCGGATGCCTCAGCAATCGTGTCGAAGAATCTTTCTCTACCTGGTGCGCAATCAGTTGTCCGTGACCTTGCAACTACTTCACCGCTTCCATCATAGCTGAAAACTTCCTGCTCGATTTCTTCTATCCGAGGACTACTCTGGGATCATTCTCTTATCTGAGGACTTCAGCTTGGTTGATTCTTCTCTGTGCAACTCCCTGATCGGAGACTGCCTTGATGATCTGTATATCCCAAGTAATTTCGCTTCTTTTCTTCTCCTGACTCGGAACGACTACTTGATAGTCTTTCTTGTCTATATATGCAATATGATTCTACTCTAACTCCGTTTTATATTCCGTGCGATACAGTACATCGATATTGTAAACGAGATCTACTTTATGGCACAACATATGAAACTTACTCCATGTAGATCAATACTCTAAGTTACGCACTAGCAAGACAGAGTTTCCATATTCTATACACATGATAAGGATGGACCGACTTCTTGCAGCAGGGCATCGAGAGTGCTCATCAGCTTGCTCGTGCCATAGTAGAGAGAGGAGTTCCTGTCCAGCAGCAGGTTGCTCCTCAGGTTGCTCAGCTTCGGCCAGGCAACATTCAGGACTTCAAGAAGCTGGAGCCTAGGGTCTTCAAGGGGACGGAGGGCATCGTCTATGTTAATGATTGGCTCGAGGACATTGAGCGTCTTATAAGTGTGTCCCGTCTTTCTGAGGATCTGAAGATTGAGGCGGTAGGACTTTAACTGTTCGACGTTGCCCGCACTTGGTTCAGGAATGAGCAAATTCTTGTTGACACAGGACAGTCTTGGGAGGTGTTCAAGGACCTCTTCAAGAAGAAGTTCTTCGCTCGGGCAGACAGGTTAAACTTGGGGAGGCAGTTTGAGGGCTTCATTCAGGGGAGCATGTCTGTGTAGGAATACGATGTAGAGTTCGGCAGACTGAGCCGATTTGCAGAGTATTTGGTGAGAGAGCCGGAGGTTCAGGCTATTCGATTTTGCGAGGGTCTAAACTGGGAAGTGAAGATCCTTATTCCGTCTTTTTATGAGACATACTCAAAGATACTTGCGGAGGCACGCAAGGTTGAGCGAGAGTTGGATTTGAAGCCCAAGAGGGATCGCAATTCTTTTCTGGGGGCCAACAGCAGTACAGTATCTGCCAAACGTCCTCATTTTCAGTCCGGGCCTTTTCAGCAGCCGCAGCAACACCAGACTCCAGCTAGGGCACCGTTTCACCAGGCACCACAGCAGCAGAGACAGTTACAGCAAACTTCCTGCCACTACTGCAAGAAGCCCGGCCATATCTGGAAAGTTTGCAGGAGGAGGCTGGGAGTTTGTTTGTATTGTGGTACCGAAGGGCATCAACTGAGAGAGTGTCCTTCCAATCCTCGTCGAGCAGTTCAGGGAGCAACTCCAGCTCCGAGGACACAGGCGAGACCACCTGCAGTACAGCCGAGGGGACCGCCGCTTCCGACCCAGCAGCAGCGTTATGTCCAACATCAGCATCAGGGAGGTGCACGACAGGCACGAGCGTTTGCTACGACTGTCGAGGAGGACGCGCCCACCAGAGATGTCACCGCAGGTTCTGTTCTTCTTGATTCTATTCCAGCTTTAGCTTTGTTTGATATTGGTGCTTCCCATAGTTTTGTATTTGTTTCTTTTTCTCTAAAGCATGGTTTGGTAGCTGAGTCTTTGCTTAGGACTTACAAGATCATGACCGGGGGAGACATTATCCTGGTTAATGATATTTGCAAGGATCGGAGAGTTACTCTGGAAGGCCGGGAGCTGAGTGTGTGTCTACTTATAATGCCACTTTCGAGTTACGATATTGTACTCGGGATGGATTGGTTGAGTAGGCACCGTGCTAGTATAGATTGTAGAGGAGGTAGAGTTTTGTTTGGTCCGCCAGGAGAGCCAGAGTTCGAGTTTGCTAGAGGAGCTGCAGAGCAGGGAGAAGGCATTATTTGTGGAGCTATGGTGGAAGACAAGGAGTTGCCGCATCCGTTGATAGCAAAGTTCTTGGATGTGTTTCCTGAGGAATTGCCATGATTGCCGCTAGATCTAGATGTTGAATTCTCTATAGACTTGGTGCCAGGTGCAGAACCAATTTTACAACATGTCTATAGAGTAAACAACAGCGAGCTGGTCGAGATGAAGAAGCAGGTGGACGAATTATAGGATAAGGAGTTTATCGGATCGAGTTCTTCACCGTGGGGAGCCCCGGTATTGTTTGTACCGAAGAAGGATGTATCAGTGCGCATGTGCATTGATTACAGGGCATTGAATAATCTCACTATCAAGAACAAATACCCTTTGCCACGGATTGATGACTTGTTCGATCAGTTGAGTGGTGCCAAGATATTTTCTAAGATAGACTTGAGATCAGGCTACCACCAGGTGAAAGTGAAGCCGGAGGACATACCGAAGACTGCTTTTAGAACTCGGTATGGTCAGTATGAGTTTATGGTGATGCCGTTTGGGTTGACTAATGTCCCGGCGGTATTTATGAATTTGATGAACAAGGTGTTTCATCAGTACCTTGACAAGTTCATGGTGGTGTTCATCGACGACATACTCATTTACTCGAAGACACCGGAGGAGCACGAGGAGCATTTGCGAATTGTGTTGGATATGCTGAGGAAGGAGAAGCTGTATGAAAAACTGTCCAAGTATGAGTTCTTCCTGGACAAGGTGGAGTTCCTGGGACATGTTGTGACTGGTGATGGTATTTCAGTGGATCCGAAGAAGATCGCAGCAGTGGAGTCTTGGAAGACCCCGACTTCGGTAGCAGAGATCAGGAGTTTCTTGGGATTGGCAGGCTACTACAGGAAGTTTGTGCAAGATTTTTAGAGGATTGTCGAGCCGATGACCAGACTCACCAGGAAGGATGTAGAGTTTGTTTGGACAGAGGATTGCCAGGTTGCTTTTGAGGAATTGAAGAAGAGGTTAACGTCTGCTCCTATTTTGACGTTGCCATTAGGGTCAGGAGGTTTCACTATTTATACTGATGCATCGGGGAAAGGTTTGGATTGTGTTCTTCAGCAAAATAGGAAAGTGATTGCCTATGCATCCAGGCAATTGCGTCCTCATGAGAAGAACTATCCTACCCATGATTTGGAGTTGACAGTAGTCATCTTTGCCCTGAAATTGTGGAAACACTATTTGTACGGAGAGTGTGTGGAGATCTTCACAGACCACAATAGCTTGAAGTACGTTTTTACACAGAAGGAGTTGAATATGAGGCAGCGTCGGTGGCTGGAACTGATGAAGGATTTTGACATATCTTTGCAGTATCATCCCGGGAAAGCCAATGTAGTTGCCGATGCCTTGAGCAGGTATCCGATAGCTATGTTCTTAACGCATGATCGATATTTGTTGGTGGACTTGAAGAGCTTGGGCATTGAGGTGATAGTTCCAGATTTTGCTATGCAGATGTGGGGATTGCAGATACACTCAGATTTGATGGATAGGATCAAAGCAGCCCAGTATGAGAATGTATCTCTGAGGAGCATCAGAGCTCAGGTGAGGGCAGGATTGGAGGATGATTTCACCATTGCTGAGGATGGTTCTTTGCGGCATGGTGTTAGATTGTGTGTGCCTAGTGGGGAGCTGTGTGAGGAGGTGTTGCAGGAAGCGCATCGCTCTCAGTATTCCATACATCCAGGTGCCAACAAGATGTATCGGGATATACGAGAGAGTGTGTGGTGGTATGGCATAACGAGGGAAGTAGCACAGTTTGTATCCAGATGCTTAGTGTGCCAACAGGTGAAAGCTGAGAGGCAGAGGCCAGGAGGTTTACTTCAGCCATTACCCATTCCAGAGTGGAAGTGGGAGCACATTACTATGGATTTTGTGTCCGGACTTCCACGATCTCCAGGAGAAAAAGAAGCAATTTGGGTCATAGTTGACAGGTTGACCAAGTCGGCTCACTTTTTGCCTTTCAAGGTGGGTTTGTCTACGGAGAAGCTGGCAGAGATGTATGTGATACAGATCGTCAGGATACATAGAGTTCCCGTCAGCATAGTCTCGAATCGGTATAGTCGTTTCACTTCTCATTTCTAGAGGAGTTTGCAGGCAAGTTTGGGCACCCAGCTCAAGTTCAGTACTGCATATCATCCCCAGACAGATGGGCAGTCAGAGAGGACTATTCAGACTCTCAAGGATATGTTGCGCACTTGTATACTAGATTTCGGAGGATCTTGGAAGGACCATCTCCATTTGGTAGAGTTTGCTTACAACAACAACTATCAAGCTAGTATAGAGATGTCACCATTTGAGGGTCTGTACAGTCGGAGATGTCGTACTCCCTTGTCACGGGATGATGTTGGAGAGAGAGTTTTGCTTGGGCCAGAGATGGTTGTGGATGCAGCGGAGAAGGTTAAGCTGATCAGAGACAGACTTCGAGTGGCGCAGGACAGACAACGGCATTGGGCCGATAGCCACTGAAGACCTTTGGAGTTTGAGGTATAGTTTTAGATTTTGTTTTGTGCTTGTATTGGTTGTTTGTTATAGATTAAGTTCTTAATGTGGTATTTTGTTCTAGGTGAGTGGTTTGGTATTTCTGAGAATTTCTCCGACACGAGGCACGATTCGCTTCGGTAGAGGCGAGAAGCTTAGTCCGCGATTCATCGGACCTTTCACTATTCTAGAAAGGGTCGGTGCAGTTGCCTATAGACTAGACTTGCCACCTGCATTGGAGGGAGTGCACGAAGTGTTTTAAGTGTCGCAGTTGAGACGGTACGTGGCGGATCCTAGTCACGTGTTGGATCACTCGGAGATAGAGGTGGGCCCTACCCTTAGCTATCCATAGCAGCCAGTTGAGATTCCGGATCGGAGAGAGAAGGTGCTGAGGAACCAGACTATTCCTTTGGTACGCGTCGCATGGAGGCATTACTCTCCGGGGGAGTCTACCTGGGAGAGAGAGGATGAAATATGAGAGCATTATCCATATTTGTTTGTGCCTTGAGGTATGTTCTTTCCTAATTCTGTTATGTTCCTTTGTTCTGTTCTGTTATTTTCTAAGGTAGTTTTCGTCTTTGAATTTCGATGACTTATTTTAAGGAGGGTAGACTTGTCACTACCACAATTTCTAGGAAAGTATTTTAGTCATTTCATAATTAATTAAATATTGTGCATGATGAATAATTGTTTATTGTAATATTTAATTATTTAATTATTGTTAGATGTTAGATTATTATTTCGGACTTGTGTTAGTAGACCTAACTAGTTTAGTTTAGACTCATGGACCAACAATATTAAATTGTTAGAATTGAGCCCAATTAGAAGCCCATTCTTTAGGAGGATGATTAATCTAATTAAACCATTAGACTAGAACCTTCCCTCCTTAATTATTTCTTCATGAGAGGCCCCAAGGGGTATAATGGACATTACATAGTAGCTTGAGGAAGGGGCAAGGGGGTCGGACTATTAAAAGAGGGAAAAAAAGTTTCGCTCTCCTCTTTTCATTTCAAATCTAGATCTAGAATTTTTCTCAACCAAATTCCTTCATTCCCACATCAATTTTCTACCAAATTTTATCCCAATTCCTTCCTAAATCACCATTGGAGGCTAGTAGAGCAAGGATCTAGAAGAAGAAAGCAAGGGTCTACAAAGAGGAACAAGGATCTACAAGTTGAAGGCCAATTTCATCCAATTTGGAGGTGGCATTGGGAATCCATCTCCCAATAGGTACAATTCAGTTTTTCTCCTTAATTTAGGTTCTAAATATGAGAATTAATCATGAGAAACCAACCCATATGCATAGGCTACCCATAGGAATTGGAATTGAATTCATATGAGACCTATTGAGAAAGTTATTGTACTTTTTGTGTCAATTTTGGGAAAATTTCGAGATTGACACTTGTTGTGTTTGTCAATTTATCCTATAGATCAAATTGGCATGTGTTTGTGGCTAGTGTCGTGTCCACAATTGGGTACATGTAAGTCATATCCCAACAAATTGGTGATACGTGTTATTTTGGGGGGTTTTCCTCCGACACGAGACTTTGTGCATGTCACGTTTTGACACGGATACGTAGATATGTGTTTGACTCTTCGTATTATTCATAAATAATATATTAGACTTGCTCGTGTCCTTCGGGGTACATTTGATTGTGTGGTGGACTCGTATCGCTAGCGTATCATAGATCAAGTGTAATACGGGTGCGATGCACTCCACGTGTTTGTTGCATTTCAATTCTAGATCCAATTTCCAATGTTCTTAGCTATTGGTAATATATGTATACATATGTATATAGACATAGTGTATTGTATATGTATAAGTATATGTAATTATATGATACCATATTGTTATATATGTATATAGCTATATGATTGTGTGTTTATATGCATATTGACATTATGTGTATCTATAGTATATGGTAGGCATAATTATATATAAACTAGTTATATATTCTTATGTATATATGTATGGATTTATGTATGAAGTTGTGGATATACTAGTGTATCTAGTATCTATTTGCAAGTGTGCTTATATATATATATATATATATATATATATATATATATATATATATATATATATATATATATATATATATATATATATATATGTAGATATACAACTATATATATATCTATATGTTGGTTATGATATTGTAGTATATGTATGTTATATGTACATGTATATATATGTAGGTGATGCTATCTATTTGTATATATGAGTGTTGGTATATATATATATATATATATATATATATATATATATATATATATATATATATATATATATATTAAGGGAGGAGGGTGTTTATGCATATGTTATACGTATATATGCAGTATAGATGTATATGCATAGGGGTTGTGTTTGTGTGTGTGTGTTGTATGCTCGTATGGATGCCGGACAAAGGAAAGAGCAGCAGCAGTAGCAAAGGAAAGAGCAGCAGCAGTAGCTAATAGAAAGAGCAGCAGCAGTAGCTAATAGAAAGAGCAGCAAGAGCAATAAAAGAGAATAGCAGCAGCAGTAGCAAAGGAAAGAGCAGCAGCAGTAGCAAATAGAAAGAGCAGCAGCAGCCGCAAAAGAGAGGGGAAGAAGCAGCAGCAGTAAAAGAGAGAGCAGCAACAGCAGCAGCAGTAAAAGAGAGAGCAGCAACAGCAGCTTCAGCGAGGTTTGGCTCAAGTAAGGTTAGCTATTTAGGTGGTTGGTTAATAGATAAGTTAGTTTCTTTAGTAATTAGTTTAATAATTAATTAGTTGTTAGTAGTTGGATATGTATACATATAGTTTAGCTAGTTGATAGATTAGTTAAATTACCTACTTTAGTTAGATAACTATATGTATATACTTGTGATTGATTAGTGAGATAGATCTACACATATATATTTATGTATCTTAGTTATCTATATATGTAGGTATGTGTATACATGTATATATGTATTAGCAGTTAGAGATTAGTATAGTAGGTGATATTGTATTAGATAAATACATATTAGCTTATGGTTTGAGTTTGGTAGCTAATGTATACTAGGTATTGCATTACCTTGAGATACTAAGATAAGTATCAAGATATTGAGAATACTCAAGGTATTGGGTTTGGGTTCCAAGATGGGGGTTTAATAGTGCGATATCAAGTTGGTTCAAAACCAAGGTATCCCTTTAGTAATTTTAATTAGGATTAGTATATTTAATATTGTTTGGATATGCATATATGCTATTTCATATCTTTTGTTTGTGTATCCTGAGATACGGTATCTTAGTATCCTAGATTTAGCTTGTATGGCTTAGTTCCTAAGTGTATGAACCCAATATCCTTGAGATAGACTCATACAACCTAGAAATATGTCGTTTGACCAAGTTTGACTTAGAGTTGACCTAGTTTGACTATTTTGACTTAGAAATGGCTCTTTGACCTAGATGTTGACTAGTTTAACCTTTTTTTCCGAAACCTTGTATTGATATTATATTCCATATCTAGGTCTTCGAGGCACTGTACCAGACATATGTGATATTATTCACCGGACTTCAGGCGAGTACATTCTCTGATAGTTTCTTATTGATGATATCCTTTATGTTCATTGTATCTATTGTAGATATCCATGATTTCTTGACACGATGGTTACACGGATTGGTATATCCGGATCTCCTCATGAGATGTTATTCCTTGGTATATATGGTGTATCTTGTGCAAGCCTTGTTTGTGTCACGCCCCGATCTCCCGCAGGAATCGGCCGTCCCCGCTAGGCACGAATCACCGCGCCAGCGCTCCCGCAGGACGTACGTTTCCATCGAGACGCGATGCCGCGCGAGCCTAGGGTTGCGCCCGCGCAAGGCAAATACCGAAACGGCCGTTGATAACTAGTTCACAGAGTCGTCATAGCGGAAATAATAAATGAACACAAGTATTGAATCCAAATCCAGCTCTTTATTGATATGAAGTGAAGATTACAAGCGGCGCTAGGCCGAGATTACAAATCGCTCATGCTCTCTCTCTCTCTTACACTGAATATGCCCTTAGGCTTAGAACCAACACAAATGATCTGGATGATGATGTTCCCATACATTATGTCTCATATATGCGAGCTTCAGGTCCGTGCGCCACGCTCCAAGACGCCAAGTGCGGTCCGGCGCCCCATTGCGTTAAGCGATCTCCGAATCCGTACGAGTTCCCCCTGCACCCTGCATGCAGACTGGTTGGGTATCAGTACATTGAATGCACTGGTGGGGAGGCCTCTCGCCCACGCCACAAAACAAGCACGTTCATTAGTTATGTGCACCGACTAGTTCCGTTGTCTTTCTATTCTTTTGCCTTAGGATCAGTTACATGGCAATATAAAGAAAGTAATCTCCGTGTCAGCTCAAGAGTGTCATATTCATGAACAATTGAGTTCACCTTACCATTCTTACCATTCGGCCTTCCCTGTCATATGCAGCAATATAAACAGTTATCTACGAAATAACAAGAAGCAACTATAAAACCCAAGTGTTATATCGTGCCTCTGCCTCATAAGACCCATTTTACTAGAACTATGTGTGATACCATGCATCCATTCTAATTATGCATAATGTCGTGTAAACACACTACTCCCCGTTTCTCCTTTTCTCAGTGCGGATAGCCGCTATGCAAACATGACTTATCTATATGAAGGTCACTGGCTCTGTTAGCCATATTGGACAATATCTGCGATGGACAGCTGCCTCCCCAGCTCGGTTGCTAGCCTTGCTGGGCCTCCAAGCCGTCTAACGAGTCGACGCCCATCCAGGTCGGTAGCAAGCCTTGCTGGATGCCTCGCTCTCGCCCGCTAGTCATCAGCTAGCGTATCGCCAGGACTACACTGGCACTCCGTCCTCCCGGGCCGACACGATTCGGATGCCTCAGCAATCGTGTCGAGGACTATCTCTACCTGGTGCGCAACCAGTTGTCCGTGACCATGCAACTACTCCCCCAACTTCCAATCCTAGCCGAGGACTACACTCGGATCTATCTTTGCCGAGGACTACACTCGGATCAATCCTTGCCGAGGACTACACTCGGATCTTTTCTTCTTTACGCAGCTCTCTGATTAGAGACCGCCTCGGCGATCTGCATATCCCGAGTACTTTCTTTCCCTTCCATCTCCTGACTCAGAACGACTACTTGATAGCCTTCCTCGTCTATGCATACAACATGATTTTACTCCGTTTCGTGTCATGTTCCGTGCGGTGCAACGCCTCAGCATGAACTCACACTACTTTACAGCATATATGAAGAAATTACTACATTCCAACCCAGCAATCTCGACTATGCAAATAGCAAGTAAAATCTCCATGTTCTATACGATGATAAGGCGGGGTTATCCCCTTAGCTATGTGCGTTCATCTCTTTTATTAGCATGCAAAGGTTATCGTCCATAAACTAGCATGTGATAATCATTTTCTTAGTGTGCAGCTAAGTAGAGACAGGTTCACCGGGGCCACCCACCTTAGCGATGTATCGCATTGGTCGAGCGAGACTCCGGACGCGCCTCTGATAGCCTAAGTCTGACTCCATTGAAGATCCCAGCATGAAAGCCTTTGCATCGAACGAGCCATCTCGCTGAGCAAGGCGGGTTGAATAGCTACACATGTGCCGTTTGAATCGGCCCTCCGGGTTGAGCGGAGCGGGTCGTTACATCATACACCACTCAGAACAAGTCTCGTCCTCGAGACTTCCTGAGCGCAACTCGTACTATCGCACATCTTCTAAACCCACTCTATACACCTTGCCTAACTTCCAAGGACTGTCTTAATACCACAATCATTTATTTTCTCACCATGCGTTACGCCAACGTTAGCCAATTCTCATCGAACGACTCTATCGTTCAATGCTATCGAGTTCTACTCAGCTCACTCGTTGCACTCCCGACTCAAAATCTACTGCACCTACCAATATGTCACGCCCCGATTTCGGCTAATCGATAATCGTCCCAGGGGCGTGATGCCGTACACGCGTAGGGCTATAATACCCAAGCACATGGTATTCTATAACTTAATGGGCACTTACAACTCATAATTGGGTGGACTTGTCCAACTTGTTATATTACCTCTCATAGGAACCAAATGCATCCGAACACATTCGACAGTTTACTTGACGTTGCCTATCGAAACCCATCGTTACGCCTAAACCAAAGGTTTGAATTTGGGCTAATTTTCCAATCTCGTTTGCATCACTCTCTTTGAGTCACCGTCCAATCTCGCTAAGTAAATCGCAACCAATCACCTACGTTTTCTGACTCAGTCTATATTGCGCCTTAGCGCAGAGCTAAATTGCCCACCTGGGGTACGCTCAAGTCCTTCGCACCTTTGGCTCAATCGAACTTAACTTCCTATCCGCTTTTACTCGTTCCGTTCGCCCGAGTGCTTAATCATTTTATCCGAATGATCCCTTCGTACAACTTATTGCATTCTCAAACTCAGTTTCTTGCTGCGCCTTAGCGCAGAACTATCTTGGTAGCACGGGGAACGATATAATCTTTCCTCTATGAAAATCTAGGTTGAGGCTAAGTCATTTCAGTTGCCACACTCATCCACGCGAATCCGAACATTTTCCTTTGCAGCTGCATCCGAGTTATGCATATCGCTAAGTCTGGATCGTACCCATATTCAAGGCGTCCCCCAAATATGTGTATTTCAACCAAGCTCAGTGACAGCTAAGTCTGACAAGCTACTCGTGAAAATCTTTCGAAACGCGGATCGTCCTGCTATACGAATGACCGAACTCTTGTTCGATCCTGCCATCGTCTTATCCTTTACCGTCACGTAACCTATCCAACCAAATCAATTATCACCCGAGTCCTATCTCGCATTGCGTTTGTTTCAACGCGAACGTTGCTAGTGTATATTCCCAATTCAAAATTCTAACTCTAAGTCTCGTTGCCCCAGTTCTATCGTTCTTCCCGAACGATACTCTGAAGTCAGCCACTCCAGTTTAACTCAAGGCACAAGGTCGTCTGCCTAGCCACTAGGTCAGCTCACACAGTCATAGGTACAACTCAAGTTTGCGACTCATCGCGCAACCGCGTTGCACAATGCTCGCCCCAAACACCCTAAGGTCAAACCATTGTTCCTTTACACGGGTATTCTACCCAAGCTCGTTTCACTCAGATTTCTAAACATCGAGCACAGTTCATCCTATCACACCAATACGCTCGTCCAACCGAACCCATGATACGCCCATGTTTCAGGGCGAACCCATCGATTCACACACACTATCTCTTCCATCACGTTGATAGAATTCACCATTCCATCCCTTTCTACACCTGTATCACTAAGCCACAATTCCATTATAAATCATCGATGTATATCATGAACTCTAAGTCGTCCAGCACAATCTACGTATCCGTTCATGAAAACATCCAACATCTCTTACTTCACGTTTCTAGACTAACTCCTCAAGAAAATCCTTAGACTCATTCTATCCTGAAACTTGTCTTATCGTATTAAACCACAAGTCAGAATGATCCCTCAATTGTCACATTCCGGTCTCCCGCTAGTTCAATCATCCCCGTCGGACGTGATATCACCACGCCAACGCTCCCGCGGAATGATCGTCCTAATCCGGACGCGACGCATGTGCGAATAAAAAGTTATACCCGCACAAGACAAGAAGGTCAATCGTTATGGTTATCCTCGAACGAACAGACACTTCATCATAAATTTTCGTTTTATCCCAAGTTGTACATCGATCCCTCAAGTCATGTTCTTCCAACTACCGTTCTTACTGCAACCAAAATTCGCTAAGTCGAAATATCCAACTTCAATACTACCATTTTGAACATTTCTTTGTCTACTCTTAGCATTCCTCAAACCACTAAGTTCAAATCCCAAAGCCCAAGTCTATCCCATTTGACACGTATCCATTCATCGTGTTCGTTTGGAATAATCACCGAAGCTATTCCCCCGAGTTCGATTATCCCCGCCGTACGTGAAATCACCACGCCGGCGCTCCCGCAAGATAATCGTTCTCTTTGGGACATATTTCGAATGTTATCTTCCCGAACTTGATTTCAAGATCGTTCTTCCAAACTCCAAGCCAAATCCATTACCGCTTAACTCGCTGCATCATACTCACCATTATACTGACTAGCATCAATCCATACTTATCTTCCAACCATTGCTATGGTCTAAATCTCCCAAAGTTGAAATTATCGCATTCGTAATCAAACCGAACTCTATCGAGCGATATCCTACTCAAATCCAAATTTTCCATGCACGCTTTCATTCGTTCGCTGCATTATTTCCAATTGCACTTACTCCGATCGCATCTCAGATTATTCAATCTCAACTCAAGTTTTTAATTCACTTGTTTCAACTCAAATCGCTCGTACAATCCTCTTAGTTTTTCCCGACCACGATATCAATTTCAATGGTCCTGAAATCCTATTCGATGCATGCCTTATCCCTCAATCAACTCATTGTAACTCGTTCGAACCAAATATTGCATGCTTTCTCCGAGTTCGCTTACTTGCTAGGCATTGCTTTATTTATACTAAGGCTTTACCCAAAAATCTCGTCGTTCGCCGCTAGACTCGCTTAACTCCGAATCTACGACTTCGTTCTAGCATTTCTAAGCCGACCAATACACCACTCAGGGTTCGAGTTATACTCCCTGAATCTTTACAACTCATTATATCCACCATTCGCATAATCGAACAGGGGACTATCGCATACACCACTCAGGAATCGAGTTATCCTAATAACTCCTGATTCGCGTTCGTATCCTTCACTCGTATACCCAATTCGTTCCTTAGAACTCCAACACAGTCCCTATTTATCGCCTTAGCGATCTTAGACTCGTACACGCCTTTATTCATAGTCCTCCATACAGACTATGCTTCAAATCATAACTTATCGCTATGAATAACCGTCCAACTATATCTGGAAATTCCATACACGATTCCAATTATTTGCCTTAGCGGCAATCCGATAAAGTCTCTATCGATTTCCCTCCCGAGTCAAACTTTATTCTTATCCAAACAACACCCAAATCTCGCTGCAACTCACTAGCACCAAGGGTCTTGGTGCACGGTACTCCACACAGCTTGGCCAAAAGGCCATGTGCAAGGACCACTGTCTGAACGATATACCGTCTCGCACCCTACTCGCTTGGTGTTTTCATATCGACATATAACTTGCCGATTATAACACGAGTTTACTCTCACAATGTCTTTCACAGGTTGGGACAAAAGCTCTCGCATCACAATCCCGTTCGAGCCATCGTATAATTCACACGCACTTTTTCGAAAATATTTAGACTTATTGTATGGGACATCCATCGAAGCATCGAGAGAGAGCATCTACCACTTCTTCAATAAACAAGTTCAAAACTAAGAGAATCGAAACGAATTCCAAGGACGTAAAGCCGTGCTCTGATACCAATATGTCACGCCCCGATCTCCCGCAGGAATCGGCCGTCCCCGCTAGGCACGAATCACCGCGCCAGCGCTCCCGCAGGACGTACGTTTCCATCGAGACGCGATGCCGCGCGAGCCTAGGGTTGCGCCCGCGCAAGGCAAATACCGAAACGGCCGTTGATAACTAGTTCACAGAGTCGTCATAGCGGAAATAATAAATGAACACAAGTATTGAATCCAAATCCAGCTCTTTATTGATATGAAGTGAAGATTACAAGCGGCGCTAGGCCGAGATTACAAATCGCTCATGCTCTCTCTCTCTCTTACACTGAATATGCCCTTAGGCTTAGAACCAACACAAATGATCTGGATGATGATGTTCCCATACATTATGTCTCATATATGCGAGCTTCAGGTCCGTGCGCCACGCTCCAAGACGCCAAGTGCGGTCCGGCGCCCCATTGCGTTAAGCGATCTCCGAATCCGTACGAGTTCCCCCTGCACCCTGCATGCAGACTGGTTGGGTATCAGTACATTGAATGCACTGGTGGGGAGGCCTCTCGCCCACGCCACAAAACAAGCACGTTCATTAGTTATGTGCACCGACTAGTTCCGTTGTCTTTCTATTCTTTTGCCTTAGGATCAGTTACATGGCAATATAAAGAAAGTAATCTCCGTGTCAGCTCAAGAGTGTCATATTCATGAACAATTGAGTTCACCTTACCATTCTTACCATTCGGCCTTCCCTGTCATATGCAGCAATATAAACAGTTATCTACGAAATAACAAGAAGCAACTATAAAACCCAAGTGTTATATCGTGCCTCTGCCTCATAAGACCCATTTTACTAGAACTATGTGTGATACCATGCATCCATTCTAATTATGCATAATGTCGTGTAAACACACTACTCCCCGTTTCTCCTTTTCTCAGTGCGGATAGCCGCTATGCAAACATGACTTATCTATATGAAGGTCACTGGCTCTGTTAGCCATATTGGACAATATCTGCGATGGACAGCTGCCTCCCCAGCTCGGTTGCTAGCCTTGCTGGGCCTCCAAGCCGTCTAACGAGTCGACGCCCATCCAGGTCGGTAGCAAGCCTTGCTGGATGCCTCGCTCTCGCCCGCTAGTCATCAGCTAGCGTATCGCCAGGACTACACTGGCACTCCGTCCTCCCGGGCCGACACGATTCGGATGCCTCAGCAATCGTGTCGAGGACTATTTCTACCTGGTGCGCAACCAGTTGTCCGTGACCATGCAACTACTCCCCCAACTTCCAATCCTAGCCGAGGACTACACTCGGATCTATCTTTGCCGAGGACTACACTCGGATCAATCATTGCCGAGGACTACACTCGGATCTTTTCTTCTTTACGCAGCTCTCTGATTAGAGACCGCCTCGGCGATCTGCATATCCCGAATACTTTCTTTCCCTTCCATCTCCTGACTCAGAACGACTACTTGATAGCCTTCCTCGTCTATGCATACAACATGATTTTACTCCGTTTCGTGTCATGTTCCGTGCGGTGCAACGCCTCAGCATGAACTCACACTACTTTACAGCATATATGAAGAAATTACTACATTCCAACCCAGCAATCTCGACTATGCAAATAGCAAGTAAAATCTCCATGTTCTATACGATGATAAGGCGGGGTTATCCCCTTAGCTATGTGCGTTCATCTCTTTTATTAGCATGCAAAGGTTATCGTCCATAAACTAGCATGTGATAATCATTTTCTTAGTGTGCAGCTAAGTAGAGACAGGTTCACCGGGGCCACCCACCTTAGCGATGTATCGCATTGGTCGAGCGAGACTCCGGACGCGCCTCTGATAGCCTAAGTCTGACTCCATTGAAGATCCCAGCATGAAAGCCTTTGCATCGAACGAGCCATCTCGCTGAGCAAGGCGGGTTGAATAGCTACACATGTGCCGTTTGAATCGGCCCTCCGGGTTGAGCGGAGCGGGTCGTTACAGTTTGTACATGTATAGACACTGATTCTCGGGAAGAGTCGCTATCTTCTTAGAGAATTCCGTGCCATAGCGTACCATGGTTGGATCCACTATACCAGTCGGGGTTGGGGAGTATGTAGTGTAGATATGTGATCATACCCTCCTTGTATAAAGTCTTGTTTATTGAATAGTGTTAATCATATACCACACGTATGATTAGCTAGGTCATATATCTTGTATCAAGTTCCCAAGTCGATCACATGTTAAAGCTGGTACTTACTCACTTAGTCATTAGTATTCTCGTTCATTGACATATTGTTCATTCTTGTATTTATTTCTGTTATTTCCTTTATTGTATATCACTTATATCTATTGTTGCATCTTGTATATTCACATCTAATTACTGTTACATAGTTTATATCATTGATTAGAATTGCTGCTGAGATGTACTCTGCTCCTTTCCTGACTGGATATATTTTTCCAAATGATACTAAGGAGTGGTACCCTACATATTACGGGCCTCAGGATGTTGTGGGCTTAGAGTCAGAGACCCTGGCTCAGAAGGGACTCATCCTGACTGAGACAGATGACCCGGGACTTATAGCTTCTTAGTATTCTCTTGTACTGGATTTGTCTCCAGCTTATTGTTTAGTATTTCTTCAGACTCATTGATGTTATTATTTTTGACTCATGAGTTGTATTATGACTATTCTATTCTTTATCATATTCATGCTCATTTCTATCTTAGATCTGTGATTGAGTATATTGATATTGTTGGTGGCTCATTATATTGCTAGATAGATTACCCAAACAATATTCTACCGCCGATTCTGCGGCGTAAGTTGGGCGTTGTTCCCAACTTGCATCCCTACACTGGGTGCGGGTCGTGACACGCTCTATCAGTGGGCACGCCTCCCTGAGCTGGATTTGCTGGAGGGACAGTTGATGAGACCTCCTAAGATACGAGAGGTATGGGTAGAGCACCATTTGCTCTGGAACCGTGTGCTCTGGTCTTGGGTAGCATTTTGAAGATAGGGGTGACAATAAGGAGTCAACTACTATGGTCTAACATTAAATAACTAAATGGGCACAAAAATTAGGCAATCATTGCTAACTAAAAGGAACAAAGGGACATTGTTAGAACGGTAGATGCAAACATATTGAAGAAAACATGGACATAATCAAGCTAGATGCATAAGAGAGACGAAGATAGAAGACTCATTGGGTTGGGAATCCTATTTGTGGATGATATAACTCTCATAAAGTTATTATAAATCATATCTTCAATTCTATTCGCAGGTTCACAACTAGTACTACTAAGTTGAAGTACTAGCCATGAGTTCGCAACCTTATGCAAAACTGAACATGCATGGGCCACCATAAAAACTTGTCACGACCCGCTCCCACTTTTGGGATATGAGTACATGCCCAAGCCCAGCCTACACCGAAACATCGGTGGTAGTACGATGTCTGTGATAAACAATGGTCTATAACAAGCACAAGATTCACATATCATCCACAAACTAAGTCATGACAAGAAAATTAAACTAATAGTCTTAATAAATAATTTAAAGAAATAATCCACTACAACTCAGATGGTCTCGGAAACAAATCCGGTAGAATTAAAATAAAAGCAACTAGAAACTAGAGTCCACTAGGCCTACTAGTTAAGAATAATATGAAGAAGCATGAGGAGGAATATGCTACTACACAGCTGTAGAAGCAACCGGCACATTGGTAACGTCGGTGTCATCAATGTACTCACCATAAATCTCGAGGCAAACCACGTCGTCTAAAGCTGATAAATAGTTATCCAGTCAAGATTGGAGCAAGTCACCATAACACTACATTAAACATTATAATATACAAGCAAAAAGGATACCAGTAAATAAAAGGTGAACTATAACATGATACTATATGACAAGAAGAGTACTACTATATCGCGGGAACAGTTTGAGAGTACGACTATGACATGGAAGAGTTGAGGGTACAACTATGTCACGAAAATAATATAAAGTACAACTAAGATAAGATGGACCACTAGACAAATATGGCAACATGAATCAAATTTCGTATACTGTGTGTTTTAGAATACAAGTTTTCCACATTTGGACGGCCATAGGTTTATACGTCAGTCATGGCGTGTAATACACGACTGATATACACAATACAATAAATTTTAGGAGTTGCACAATTCGTAGACCACATGCTTGCTCATTGTATTCCCCCGTCCGACTCGCTCACAATACATATTCTCAATAAAAAAATTAAAAGACGATATACAATAAAAAGATAAACAATAGGGTAGGTATCAACATGTGCAAATACTCTAATGATTCTAACACTCGTGCACAATTACTGTCATGGCGAATTAGGAATAAAGACAACATGTTATATGAAGAAGTAATGGTGACACAAGGTAAATGCTGCATAAAATAAAGGCAATATAGGTCACAGTGATACATGCCTGCTTCGGAAAAGGATGAAGTCGCAAACCAAGACGTCGTTCAATCTACCCGTCAAATAAATTAAAACAAGTTAGATCTACAAAAGTGGTTGAATCAGTTTTCTATTCTAATCTATTTTAACTCTGAAATAATTAATCTAAAATCCTATTTAATCCCAGTAATCTGATTTTTCGGTTAAATCTTAATTTTTGTCCAAGGAATCCAAAATTTACAAAATCGGTATCAGTGGCACGCAAATCGAGGCATCCTGTTTACCAAAAAGTCAACCGACACAAAACTCATTTGTGTGTGAACTCCTGTACATTTTAGTGTTTCATGAATGCTGGAATCAACAGTTTTACCGAATCTCGAGTCAGTAAAAAGTTGTCAATACGACGCACAGATTGCAGTTTCGTTGATTTTCAGTTTACATCTATGTTCAACGAATTAGATAGCATGCTAAACTACTCTATTAAATTCTGGAAAAAAATATAAGACTACATAGAGCCAGCCCACAAGAAGATTAGACACAAAATTTAGTTTGAACACTTAGTTCAAATTATACAGATCTCGTCCCTAATCGATTTAAAATCTAAAACGAAGAGAGAAACAGAGTCCTCTCTCTTTCGATACTGATACAGACACAATTTTGAGATCTCCACACTCTTGAGCAAAGAGTTTGTAACCTTGTGTCAAATTTGACACAAACACAGGCTCGATTACAGGGAGTTCATTCAAATGCTGAGCAGTCTCAGAGGATCGATCTTCATATCGATCTCAATTTCTAATAGGAATAAAGAGAATAGAGTTCAACGAATTCAATGAATAAGCACCTGAACGTTTGATCAAAATAGAATTCAATGAATCTGGAGAAAACGTTCCAAATCTTTTAATTGGAGAGGGATTCAGATTTCTTGGAGTTCACTGCGATATTTTATCGAGCAACTTATGAGCATCTAGAATATCAAATAAATTCTGATCCGTGCATCCATTGATCAACGTTGAATTTAATTGACAATGATCCCAGAGATTTGGATCACAGTGTGCACGAAATCAAAGAATTTATAGAGAGAAATTCTTACCTTAAATTGATGATGATCACCGTCGATCTGCGGATACTTGAACTCGTGCACCACGCTTCCTCAGTCGAAGAAGATGATCAGAGAATTTGAGTAACTTCGTTGATCCACTTGCAGACGAGGACTCGATCAACTCCAGGGCATAGAAATAGGATCACTAGAGTTCGAAACTCTTATTGTCAGAGGAATAAGGACGTGTGCCGATGAGGATCCGCCTTGAACTCGCTGGAATCTACCATGCTTGCGATTGGAGAAGACGGTGTAACTGCTTCTTGATTTGGAGGCGGGAAAAGTGGTTTGAAGATGGAGGAGACTCTCTCTCTCTCTCTCTCTCTGGATTTAAAGTTGATTAAGATTTGGGCCGAGAAAGGAAACAATGTTGGGATGATTTAAATTGGTTTTTAGAATAAAATATTAAGTAATAAATAGATCTCTATTTATAGATATAAGAAGAGGTCAATCTTGGCTGATGATAAAGGCACTACAAAATACACTCATGCTGACCCAATTTTTTTTACTAAATTTTTCACTTAAAATTATACTCGGGATTAGTCCAAAAATTTATTAAGGACTATCAAAATTTTGACAGTTCTTTCAATAGGTTGGACTGTCAAAATTTTGACAATCCATTGAATTGCATACATTATTTGGGACTGTCAAAATTTTAACAGTCCAAATTATTGGAAGGACTGTCAAAATTTTAACATTCCAAAATTTTGACAGTCCTAAATAAATTTTTGGACTAGCCCTGAGTAAAATTTTAAGTAAAAAATTTAGAAAAAAAAAATTGGAACAGCCCGAGTCATCTTTGCGTGTCTTTATCAAGAACCTCAATACTTTATTAAGCACATGACCTAATAGGATTACTTAGTTCGTTAGGTGGTGGTTAGAGAGTTGCTTAGAGTTGTTAGAGAGTTAGTTAGAGAGAATATTCTAGATGACTTAATTAATTATATGTTTAGATCTAAAAATATACAATTCTCTAGAAGTTTTCCTCAAACAATTTTCTAACTATTTACTAATTATGCCACTCCTTCTTTACTAATTACCCATTTGCCACTTAATTGATTTCCTAATTCATTCCTTTATTCTACAGATCCGATTTTACTAACATGTGGTTTGCCAAAATCCAATGGAGTGACATTGATTTCAGCAGTTCGAAGCTAGTGTGAAGATCAAGGTATACAACATACTAAATTCGAGGCAGGTGCATATCCATTTGCAAAGTTTCGGTGGAGCTGTGGGTCATCGACGACATGTACAGTTCACGATGCACTGCTCAAGGATGCATGTGTACGGTGGAGATTTCATGTCAAACACGAAGGTGGACAGGTTCAGAAGCTTGATACTTGAGGGAACTGCACCGCTCGCTTGCCTAGGCCAGCCAAGAGTAAAGAATCTCGATGGAACAAAAGCACATTCCGGTCGAAGATGGATGTCGAGGATAGGCAAACAAGATTTATGGTAAAGGATTGTCACGCCCCCGGCCCGGCAGGGCCTGAACATCTTCGCTTGGACGTGAGGCCGTGCTAGCCTAAGTTGCGTCCGCACAAGAACAGGTCAAAACAGGCGATTGATAACAAGTTTACAAGGTCGTTATAGCAGAAGCATTGAATAAACATAAATATGGAATAAAATTAAACTCTTTATTGATATTGAATATAATATTACAAGCGAGGCTAGGCCGAGATTACAAATCGCTCAAGCTCTCTCTCTCTCAAAACAATAAAATATGACATGCAGCTTACATCTGTGGAATGATAACATAGGCGATGATTCAATACATTATGTCTTGTATATGTGCTTCAGCTCTGGAAGGAACACTCCATGGCTCAAGAGCAAACTCCACGCCTTAGGGCATACGAGAAAAAACTCTGCACCGAATGAGGTTCTCCAGTACCTGCAAGCAATCTGGTGGATTAACAGTACATGAATGCACTAGTGGGGAGGCTTCTCGCCCGCTCAACAAAACCAAACACGTTATATAAGTTTCTTGCACCATCTATTAAGTTATTTTTCTAATCTTGCCTTAAGATTAGTTTCATGGCATATGATGAAAAGTCTAACTCGTGTTGCAGTTACAAAGTATCGCATAGGATATGAGTAGCATGGCGCGACTTACCAACTTACCATTCGTCCTTACCTGTCCAAAGATACAACCAAGTTAACCAAGTACGAATATATATATATATATATATATATATATATATATATATATATATATATATATATATAAAGAAACCAATGATCGCATAAGCAAACATAAGTGTTACGAGCGTTTTTCCGACTCAGGTGAACGATATACTTAGATTAATCAGATGTCTTATACTCAAATTATTGAGGCATGTTATATTTATTCAGGCATGTTATACTCAGATTATTCAAGTGTGTTCAGAGGTTCAGATTACTTGGTTCAATTAATGATCAGCACGCAGAGTGCACCGGGCATCCGTTACTTGCCTCAAGTCCATACGAGCCCAAACGCGGGTTGCCGCCACATATGCAATATACTTAACGATACATATTTGGTCTTTTGAACTGATGAGCCACCATAGAAAATTTATATTCACGGGATAGAAATGGGATGATACACAGGTAGCAAGCCCCGTTATACGCCTTCTCGTTTGAAGCAAACGACTATCAGAATATTCCTGTCCGGATCGGATTGGTCTCGGTTCTCCGGCGTTCCGTCCGCAAAAACCATAAGCCTGTGCACAGGTTGTCAATGACCAATAATGATCAAACACTAAGCTAACATACGAGGCATTTCAAGAAGCATGAATAGAATACATTGATTCAGTATAGGTCCATATCATAGTTTATCTATTCAAGTGATTGCATTATACAGTAAGTTCTACTCGTTGGACAAATTGTAGGTGGATGTACTCTAGCTACAATTGAAACATATTGCGAGCATATTCAGGGTAGACAAGCCTTACAATCATGCAATGATCGAACACTAAGTTAGCATGCAAGATAGTCTACTACTTGAAAGTGTAAGCCAATATACTTGGAATTTCTAAAGTAGTCGTGCGATGATCTAATTCTCGTGGCAGGTTCACTTTCCATGTTCTATTCAAGTAATACAAGATAGAATTATTTTCTTATCTAGGTGAGTTAAAATCATTATTAGCATACAAGGGTTATCGCCTAGCGATCTAACATGTATCGTCCGTATTTTAAATATGTAGGCTAAGCAAAGACAAGTTCATCGGAGCTACCAATCTTTAGCGATGTATCGCATCGGCCGAGCGAGACTCCGAGCGCGTCTTTGAAAAGTCTAAGTCTGAACTTCTGAATGGTCAAGTCTGAATACCTTTACATCAAACGAGTCATCTCGTCGAGCAAGGAAGGGAGGGTCGTTGCACTTGCGACGCTGTTTGAATCGGCTCTCCGGGATGAGCAGAGCGGGTCATTACATTATACACCACTCAAAACAAGTCTCGTCATTGAGACTTCCTGAGCGGAACTCATACTACTGTTCCACAATCTATATCGTGCTCCTACCTTAGTCCATTCCATCGAACAACTCTATCATTCAATGCTATCGAGCTATACCCAACTTAATCGATTCATTCTCCGACTCAATTTTTACTGCGCTTAGCGCAGAACCGCATCACTATCAAATCTAACTCAAGTATTTATCTTCGTATCCTTAGACCCATTCGAACACAACTTCCTATTTTATTTTTCCTTATTTTGTGTCACACGCGTACTTAGCCAGTTTATTGAATGACTCTATCACTCAGTTCGAGCTAACTATTTCTAGTTGATCATCGCGTTCTCTAACTCAGTCTCCATTGTGCCTTAGAACGGAGCTAAATTGCTCGACATGGGGTACGTTCTAATCCTTCACGCACAAAAATCTTAGGCTGAGGCCAACTTCTCCAAATCGCTGTACTCATCCATGCGCATCCAAACATCTTCACTTGCAGCTGCAGTTCAACATATTGTTGAGTCTGCATCGTACACATATTTAAGGTGTCTCCTAAACATATGTATTTCAACCAATCTTAGCGACAGCGCTAGCGAAGTCAAACAAGCTACTCGTGAAAAATATTACTTTTGAATTGATGATCGCTTAACTAACTCGACTAAACGAAATTCTAGATCGTTTTATTTTTATCCTTTTATCAATCCTCGATTTGACACAATTTATTTCTCAAGTTTTCTCGCCTTATGAAATCACAACGATACCTCAAGCGGATTCGATTAAAATCTAAGCCAATTCAATTCCAACTCTCATCAAGCAATGTACTACCATCAAGTACGTCTTCCAAGCAACGATTCAATTTGTTATCCCAACTTTACTCAAGCATCACTAATTCCTATCATAAGAATTCTAAGTCCTATCGTTCATTCCGATCATGATAAACATAATTTTACTAGCGCGCACTCCCAGTTCCAAGTCCTAACTCTAAGTCTTGTTGCCCCAGTTCTATGGTTTATCCATGCGATACTCTAAAGTCGGTCACACCAGTTCTTTCACTCGGTATAGGGTCATCTGACTAACCGTTAGGTCGGCTCACAAGGTCATAGGTACATTACCAGTTCACTTATTATAATGCAAATTCGTTGCACGACGCTCACCCTAATTTCTAAGGTCAAACCTTTGTTAGTTTTTACGGAATATTCTACCCAAGATTGCTTCACTCAATTTTTTAAACATTGAGCAATGATCATCCTACTTGTATTACGACATTTGTTGCACAAGGTCCGAGTCCGTTTAGCAAAGCCATTCCTAAGACACGTTCGTTCAGCCAAATTCTCGATATATCATGTCGTACGTCAGACCTAACGATTCGCATAGTCTATCTCCTAAAATATATTTTGATAGAAACCACATATTCATTATTTTTAAAAGTCTAGACCACCAAGTCACGATTTAATTTCTAAATCTTCGATCTAAATTATAAACTCTAAGTCGTCAAAAACAATTCATGTATTTGTTCACAATTCCATCGAACGTGCCTTACTTCACGTTCTAGACTATCTCATCCTCGAAATACTTTCGATTCAATTGTATCCTCAAACTCGCCTTATTGCATCAAACCACAAGTAAGAACGATCCTCCAATTATCATGCTCCGATCTTCAACAAGTTTGATCATCCCTGCTGTCACGATCCGCACCCGGAAATTCGGGCACGAGTGCGTGGGTACGTCCAGCCTACGCCGCAGAATCGGCGGTAGTACGCTGTCTAGGTCAAATCCAGATTTACTAACTAGCTCATTCACAAATAACATAGGCAAGATAATAATGAGAAATGAAACTTAAGATTGCAACTGAAATAAATATGACAACAGGTTCAAATATTTTAGTACAGGAATCAGAATGAAATCGGGGACAAACCCGATTGCTAGGATAAAGAGCAAAACTAAGATAACTACTGCTAACTACTCAGCAGGAGTAGCTTCCTGTGCGGGAACTGGCTCTGCAACTGTATCACCTGCTGCCTCATAGGGGCCATAATAGGTGGGGGCAAGGTTCTCATCATCGCCTAAACAACAGATCCAGTCAGGAAAGAAGCAAAGTACACAGTGCACAACAAGATTAAACTAAATATTTTATGACAATTAAGTATTGAATATCAAGTTAAGAAACTGCATAACAGAACATCATCATCTCAGAGTTTACTGTAAACAGGAATATGAGAAACAGAAATAAATGAAACAGGAAATGAAACTACAATAGCCAGCAAGAAATATAACATGACCAGAACTATCTGTGTGAACTTGTGTTTGTTTTTAGAATACATAGTTGGCATGCAGGGGTTTATAAGGCTAATCCGGCCGTCATAAACGGCTATTAGACAATATAATCGAGATCCGGCTGATGGACAGTCGTGTACCAACAGCTATTAGACAATCCAGGGGAAAGGGTAAACTGCATGCCTCCTTAGTATTCTCCCACCCGACACGAAAACAAGACATGAACTCCAGTATTCAAGACATGAAAATCCAGTGTTCTAACACTACGTGTAATCATCCAATGATGCTAGTAGAGCAAGGAATTAATTATCACAATATAAAGAATAAACTTGAAGTGCAGGTACTTGCCTGTTGTTTGGATCTGATTAAATTGGTTCTTGGGGGAAAAATCCAGAGATGAGTCCAAAAGCTGAACAGGACCGAAAAACCAGGTAAAATCGTGTCCGACACGACACAGGACACTGTGTCCTGTGTCCGACACAGTGAATTGGGAATTTGGGAATTAGGGTTTCGAACGCTGCAGGCGGCGGTCTGGCCGGAGGAGGGCGGCGCCGCTGCGGGGGAGGCCGGCCGGGTGCTGGGCGGCGCCGGCGAGGGCGGCACAGCGCGGTGGCAGGCGCCGGAGGCGGACTCGAGTAGCTGCTGCTGCGGCTGTCGTCGTCGAACGGGGAGGAGGAGAAGTGGGAGGGGCTGCCGTCGGTGGCGGAGGCGAGCGGGCAGCTGCGGGGTCGGCGAGGCGCTGGGAGGAGACGACGGCCGGGCGGAGGCGGAGGTCGGTGGAGGTCGATCGGGGGCTCGGGGAGATGGGTTTAAAAAGGGGCGGAGACGGTTGCGCGGGGCCGAGGGAGGCGGCGGCCAGCGCGGGGGGGTGGGGGCGCGTGGCCGCGGGCAGCGCGGGGGTCGGGGGTGGCGACGTGGCCGAGGGCGGGGCGGCAACCGCGGGAGGCGGCGGCTGACTCGGGCAGAGGGGAGGAACGGGTGAGCGGGTTAACGGGCGGCTAGCGGGTCGGGTTGCCTGACCCGACCCGACCCGGAAAGTCAGCGGGCTGGGAAGCTGGGCCGGCTGGGCTGGGCTTCGGCCCACTGGGCTGGGCCGGCCCAGGAAAAAGAAAATAAATATAATGAAAAATAATAATAATAATAAATAATAATAATAAATGAATTAATAAATAAATAAATAAATAAATAATTGTTTTAAGGTGTTTTAAATTAGGTCCGAGGCCCGATAAATTCTAGAAAAATTACCCTAAGTCCAGTTTTTCATTTTACACCCAAAAATATTATTTTCATAATATTTTAATGTTGTTTATTATCAATTAAAAATCATGTAATAATTCAAAACTCTGATTTTAATTTCAGAAAGTTCCCAGAAAATTCCAGAAAATTGTGAAAAATCCTTATTTTAATATTTTAAAAAATTAGGGGCTTACACCTGCTGGACGTGATATCACCACGCCAACGCTCCCGTAGTATAATCGCCCTCATCCGGGCATGACGCATGTGTGAGCCTGGAGTTGTGCTTGCATAAGACAAGAACGTCAAATGTTATGGTTATCATCGAAATGACCAAGACATTTTATCGTTACACTTCGTTTCATCCAAGTTATATATATAAATTCATCAAGTCATGTTCATCTAATAATCGTTTATGTTATGATCATAATTCGCCTAGCCAAATTATCCAACTTTAATATTACCATTCGATCAATCCGTAGTCTACCTCTAGCATTCCTCAAACAACTAAGTTCAAATCCTCTAGCCAAAGATTATTCACCTTTATTACGTTCTATTTTATCGAGTTCGTCTACATAATCATCGCACATGTTAGGCCCTGATCTCCCACGAGTTCGATCATCCCAGCTAGACGTGAAATTACCACACCAACGTTTCAGCGGGATAATCGTTCTTATTTGGGCCTGATGTCGAGTGAAAAATTCGAACTAGATTCAAGATCGTTCATCTAAATTCAAGATTAAATCCGTTATTGCCTACTTCAATTATTGAACCATAAATTCTTTAACTTGTATCAATCCATGCTATCTTCTAATTATCGATATCATATCAAGTCTTTCAAATTCGAAACTATAATTATCCATACTCGGGATAATTTCTATCGAGCGATATCCTACTAAACCCAATTTTCCATGTGCGATATCTCACATCGTGCTAACTCCAATTGCATCCTCAAGTACTCAATCACGATTAATTAAGTTTTAATTCATTCGATTCAATCCGAAGTCGCACGTACGATCTACTAAGTTTTCTCGACCAACATATCCATTATGTTACTTTGTTCTGAATCCTTATTCATTACTATTTTTGATTTGCACAACTCATTCTCAAAATATTCGAACGAACTCCATACGACACATTCATGACTAACTAAACCATACTCGTTTTAAGGCTTTGCATCAAACACATCGCTTGATGATCGACTCGTTGCTACCCCAAAAATCCTTGATTTATTCGAACATATCCAAGACGATCCATACACTACTCAGGGTTCGAGGTACTAGACAAATCCTCAAAACTCACTATATCTCAAATCGTTTATTCGTCCCTGAGGCTATCGTATACACCACTCAGGGATCAAGTCATCCAAATAAGTCCACCATTGTGTTCGCATCGCTCACTCGCATATCCATCCAATTCGTTCTTTAGAACTATCGCGTGATCCCTATGCTTCACCACAGTAATCTTATTCTCGTATATACCTCTATCTATAGTCATCCACACCACTATATATTTTTGATTTATATCTTATCGATACAAATATCCGACCGAACCATTCCTTAAATCCAAGCACGATCCTCTACCATCGCCTTAGAAATAATCCAATAATATCCCTACAGATTTACATTCTAAGTCCGACTTATACTGTCTGAATGATGTCTGAATCACGCTCGCAACTCGCTCACACCAAAGGTCTAGGTGCGCGATACTCAACACGACTTAGCCAAAATGCTATGTGCATAGCTATTTTTGTTCGAACGATATTCTAATCTCGTATACTAAACCGCTTAGTATTTGTGTATAAGTAGTCTGGTTTGCACGTAACTTACAAATACTTAGCACGAGTCTATTCCCATAAAGTCTGACATAGCTCGGCACAAAGGTCTTCGCATTTCTATCTTGTTCAACTAATCATCTGGATGTACTTTCAAAAATATTTAGACTCATTGTATGGAACATTCCAATGGGACAATGAGAGAGAGCGTTTATAACATAACCCACGAATGAGCTTTCAAAACTGAGAGAATCGATACGAAGTCCAAGGACGTAAAGTCGTACTCTGATACCATTATGTCACACGCCAGGCCCGGCAGGGCCGGAACATCCTCGTTTAGGCGTGATGTCGTGCGAGCCTAAGTTGAGCCCGCGTAATGCCAAGTCCGAACAGACGATTGATAACTAGTTCACAATATCGTCATAGCAGAAGCATTGAATAAACACAAGTATGGAATAAAATCAAACTCTTTATTGATATTGAATATAATGTTACAAGCAGTGCTAGGCCGATATTACAAATCGCTCAAGCTCTCTCCCTCTCTCTCTCTCTCGAAACAATAAAATGTGCCAAGCAGCTTACATCTGTAGAATGATAACATAGACGATGTTCCAATACGTTATGTCCTGTATATGTGCTTCAGCTCCGGACGCGATACTCCAAGGCTCCAGAGTGAACTCCATGCCTTAGCGCGCACAAGAAAAAACTCTGCAGCAAACGAGGTTCTCCGGTACCCTGCAATCAATCTTGTGGGTTATCAGTGCATAAATGCACAGTTGGAGAGGCTTCTCGCCCACTCAATAAAACCAAACATGTTATAAAAGTTTCGTGCACCATCTATTAAGTTGTCTTTCTAATCTTGCCTTATAATCAGTTACATGGTATATGATGAAAAGCCTAACTTGTGTTGCAGTTACAAAATATCGCATAGGATATGAGTAGCATGGCGCGACTTACCAACTTACCATTCGTTCTTCCCTGTCCAAAGATACAACCAAGTTAACCAAAAACGAATATGTATATAATGAAACCAAGAATCGCATAAGCAAACACAAGTGTTACAAGCGTGTTTCCGACTCAGGTGAACGATATACTCAGATTACTCAAATGTCTTATACTCAGATTATTCAGGCATGTTATACTTGTTCAGACATGTTATACTCAGATTATTCAAGTGTGTTCAGAGGTTCAGATTACTTGGTTCAATTAACGATATCCACGCAGAGTGCGTCGTGCATCCGTTACTTGCCTCAAGTCCAAACGAGCCCATACGCAGGTTGTCGCCACGTATGCAATATACTTTACGATACATATTTGGTCTTTTGACCTGATAAGCCGCCATTGACAATTTATATTCTCGAAACAGAAATATGATGCAACACAGGTAGCGAGATCCGCTACACGCCTTCACGTCCGAAGAAAACGACTATTAGAATATTCCTGTCCGGATCGGATCGGCCATGGTGCCCCGACGTACCGTCCGCAGAAACCATAAGCATGTGCACAGGTTATCCATGACCAATGATGATCAAATACTAAGCTAACATACGAGGTATTTCAAGAAAAATGAATGGAATACATTGATTTAGTATAGGTCCATATCATAGTTTATTTGTTCAAGTGATTGCATTATACAGTAAGTTCTACTCGTTGTACAGACTATAGGTGAATGTACTCTAGAAACACTTGAAACATAATACGACCATATTCAGGGCTGATAAGCCTTGCAATCATGCGAGGATCGAATACTAAGTTAGCATGCAAGATAGTCAACTACTTGAAAGTGTAAGCCAATATACTTAGAATTTCTAAAGTAGTCGTGTGATGATCTAATTCTCGTGGCAGGTTCACTTTTCATGTTCTATGCAAGTAATACAAGATGGGATTATTCCCTTAGCTAGGTACGTTGAACTCATTATTAGCATGCAAGGGTTATCGCCTAGCGGTCTAACAGGTATCGTTCATATTTTAAATGTGCAGGTTAAGCAAAGACAATTTCATCGGAGCCCCCACCTTAGCGATGTATCGCATCGGCTGAGCGAGACTCTGAGCGCATCTTTGAAAATTCTAAGTTTGAACTTCTGAAGGGCCAAGTCATCTCGTCGAGCAAGAAAGGGCGGGTCGTTGCACTTGCACCGTTTGAATCGGCTCTCCGGGCTGAGCGGAGCAGGTCGTTACAAGGATAAGCATAAGGGACTTCGGTCTTGACTGAGTTGTTAATGTCAATAGTATCTCATTTGTACAGAAGGTGCTACACATTACAGCTATCGTCGACATAGTGGTCGAAGAGCTAGAGATGAAGGAAGATGCACAACAGCTCGGATGTTCGGAGATCAACAACAAGAGAGAGCAGGAACTCTATAGCAGGACGACATGTATGGAGTATAATTGAGGAGCCACTCTCACCAGACTAGAGAGGGAATAATGTTAGGGTCCAGTCTGAGAAAGAAAGAAAAAAATAATAGGAACAACACAAGTACGGGCCCCCCAAATTAGCATCCAATATTCATGTGATTAAGTTTGGACGATCAGGATTAGAGCTAGGCTATTTTGGGGAATTTTTATAGATTTTCTCAACCTATATATATATATATATATATATATATATATATATATATATATATATATATATATATATGTGTGTGTGTGTGTGTGTGTGTGTGTGTGTGTGTGTGTGTGTGTGTGTGTGTGTGTGGTATGAGAAGCTCAATACGGGAGATTAAATGGTGCAAGTTCACATAAAATCTAAGAGAAAGTTCGTAATATCCTCTTAGGGATCGTCATTCGAGACAATTGGAAGATGAGATCTATTCGAAGAGTTTTCTTCTTCATTCAGGAAGATCACCACGGGGTTGGGTGAGCGATTTCAGTTGTATCTCTTTCGTTCTTCTTGTTTTTTGGTGAGGAGTTGAACTTGGGGTTCAACATTTTTATTCAGTTTTGTATCTTGTTGGAAGTTATATAGATTAGAATTTGTCCAGATGACATAATTACCCAAAATACTGTGTTTGATTTGTCTTGGTGTTTTTGTTAGACGTTGTTGACATCAATTTTACGTCTATGTTTGTGGACAACTCCTGTTCGGGTCACATCTTGTTCGCAACAGGAGATACAGCCCAGCATGTATTTTTAAAGAAGATAGGAATAACGAAAGAAGATAGGAATAACGAACGATAACATATGATAAAGACAAACAGCTTAATTGAGGGGTAGTTAGGTAAATTATCTCAAAATTCTCTTATATCTATCCATTTTTCTTTTAATTTTGGAGGAAAATTTTTAGTAGGATCACATGATTTTTTTTCTCAATTTTTTTTCCCTCATTTTTTCTCCCCCATTCAAAATACCTTCACTTTTGATTTATTTTTTTTCTATTTACACCTCCACTTTTTCCTCCCCTCTTTCTCTTTCCCTTTCCTTTATTTCCCTCTTCACAAACTGTATGTAAGTGAGGGATAGTACTAAACGTCTAAATTTTTCATAAAATATTAAAGGAATGACATTCACCATACCTATCTCACTTGTCACGAACAAAAAAAATGCCGGTCACATCCAAGAAAGTATTGCTCTTTTCTGGAGAGACTCCCAGAGAATCAAATGAATATTTTTAGCTATTGTAATTTGTTAACATAGAAAGTAGAAAGTAACATACTCCCGTAGCTTCATCCAGACCCTTGCTCCCAATGCTACAAAATAAGCCCTGTCAAGGCCAACATTTACACACTATCTAAATAAGGCAATTATGTAAGAAAAAGCAATATGCAATAGGGGCTATTTTGTTTGCAGATTTGGAACATGGATGTGGTCAAAATTTAAATTTTGAACCACCTCATGTGTTTAATTGGTTGGAAAATTTACAGACAAAATTTACTGTGATTTGACATAAATAGTAAATCTTGTGTACAACAAAATCAAAATTTTGACATCAGATTTTTTTCTTCTGAAGTAGAGCGAAAAAGTAGAAAAATTCTCATTCACACTTCGCGTGTTTGGATGGACGACCACTTTCTTTCTACTTTAACAAAAGGGCTAATTAGAGTTTAGACCCTAAATTTTATACCCTCCCTAACATATATAGGAAAGTTTCAATGACATGAATGGGAGGAAGGGTATAATGGAAAAAAAATTAGGGTCCAAACCTTTCAATTGGACATGTCAAGTCTTAAACTCTAAACTAGTATAAAATTCAGGGTCTAAACACTAATTAGCACTTAAAAAAATAAGATCTAATATTCATGTCACTTTAACAAAAAGTTACCCTTTTTTTACTCACAATTCAATAATCAAACAATTAACATCAAATTTTAAAAAATTTACTTCTAACAGCTACTTTTTCAAAACACCCAAACGAAATTTTTTACACTTTTCTTCACTTTACCATTTACCACAATTTGTACACAAAATGGCAATTTCTAAAATTTGTACTTCGTTCCATGACTCAAATAGCCCATATCAGTGGACAATGTTGTTGATCTTTAGCCACAATATGTAATACCCCATTCCGTTCTAGCGGACTGCCGACTCAATCGGCAAAAGTGCAACTGTCCCGACCCGCTTTGCCTCAAACAAGAAGCAAAGGATATCCAGACTTGTCCCTACAGAAATCCCGGCTTAGGCTTTCAGAGGCTCGCTTGACGTATCGCTCTACCGAGGCGAATCATCGCTAAGGTGGGTGGCTACGGTGAACTTGTCTTTGCTTAGCCAACACACATAAAATGTGGAATGTTTCATGCTAGTCATTAGGTGAATCACCCCCTGCATGCTAATAAATCCAACACACCTAGCTAAGGGAATAATTCCAACTTGTATTGCTTATGCTAGAACATGGAAATTGAAATACTGCTTACATTCAGACCCTCGCATGCTAAGTCCCTAACGGTTTTATCTCTCGGCTTACCTTCGGGTCCGAGCAAACGTGTTTACTTATGTTCCTTAGAAACACATGCTTGTCTGCTTGTATATTGCCATGTTTTCATCCAAACCCCGGGAGACTACTACGTAGTCATTCCGTGCCTGAATGAACCTGCAAGTATCCGGGACCATTGGGTCGCCAAGGCAATCCCCGAACCAGGGGCACGCATCAGGGTAACGAATACTGAACGTGAATCCTTTAACGTGACAACTGAATGATAATCATATCAAGTTTATATCTGAACGAGAATCACGTCATGTAACGAACGAATCTCAGCTCTTGGAGCAAACGCTCGTTCATATCACGAATCATGGATTATCATTCAAGTTGTGGATTTGGAACTGACCCTGGCCTGCATGTCGCGGAAAACTTATAAAAAAGGTGATCTTCGAATCTTGTTCCACGGGCGGTCACCGGGGCACTGGGACCGATCCGATCCGGATGGAACTTCACGATAGTCTCACGTGTGGAAAGGATGGCGTGTAGCGCCTCACGTGCTTCGTTGCATACCATCCTTGTTCAAAGACTAAACGGTCCTTTAGGCTATGCCAGTGACTAACGTTCATATAGATAAGTCATCCTCGCTTAGCGGCTATCCGCGTGCGAGTCACTGCATCGCATCAATGAACAACTGAACGATCATGTTAAAATGACCCTCGTGTTTGCATATGCTATGCCCTTGAATGTTTATACTTGCCGTGCTTGAATTAACAATATTTGCCTCAATGTTTGCCTTGGACAGGGAAGGAGATGGTAAGTTGGTAAGTCTTGTCATGTTTTCTCTCATGTCGCACAGCGCACTGCCACACGAGTTAGGCTATTCAATATTTGCATAAAACTGATCCTAAGGCAACTAGAAAGACAACTTAATAGTTGGTGCACGGAACTTATACTACGTGTTTGGATTTATCGAGCGGGCAAGTAGCTTCCCCACCAGTGCATTCAATGTACTGATAATCCATCAGTTTGTATGCAGGGTGCGGAAGAACCTCGTTCGGTGCGGATGCCTCCTTCGTACGTGCTAAGGTGTGAAGATCACTCCAAAGCAACGGTGCATCCGAAACTGAAGTACATATACAAGACATAATGTTGGAACTCGCCTAAACATCGCCTGGCTTGTACAATCATTCCACAATTGTAGCCACTTGGCACGCTTTTACTGTTTCAGAGAGAGGCTTGAGTGACTTGTAATCTTGGCTATACGCCGCCTATAACACATGTTTATATCAATAAAGAGCTTGCTTTACTTCAACTTGTGTTTCAATGCTTCAACTATATTGTCGACACAGTGAACCTGTTATCAAATCGATATGCGTTTATGACTCCGCTGCACTCGGACAAATATGTGCGACTCTGTGGCTTAGAACTCTTACCGCCAGCCAACGAACCATGGCCTTGCACGGGCGTGGATCACGCTCGTGCGGCATCACGCCCGGATGGGTCAAGCGATCGTTCCGCGGGAGCGATGGCGAGGGTGATTCCCGCCTAGCGGGGACGGCCGATTAGCCTGCGGGAGATCGGGGCGTGACACAATGCTCGTGTAACTAATATGCATCGTTGATGCATGCGGAGACCTCCACTTCTTATTGGTACACTTAACATTTGACCTAGTCTCTCCGGACATCAGTATGGAAGAGTTAACAACTTTCTGACTAATCTTAACAAATCTGTAGTGTCTTATTTATTTTTCCCAATAGTGAATTTCTAGCGGTATATTGTGAGGACAGCAGTGGGTGCAGATACAAATGGAAAACAAAATTCTAGCAAAACATGATAACAATAGTGTCATGACAACTCTAGAGATGGATGACTTTTGGTGACGATAATTGTAACAATAACACTTGACACTTGACATAACATTTAGCATTAATTTTTTTTTAAAATATAAAAATATATAGAAATTTACTTGGTATATATATATATATATATATAAATATATATATATATATATATATATATATGATCTAAAACCATCAGGGTGGTTTTATATTATGAAACCACCATATATTACATGAATTAAATTTGACTGGGTGGTTGAGATTAAAAGGTGGTAGTGTCCACACCTTTTAATCTTAACCACTCAATCACAATCCAACCCATGTAACATAGGGTGGTTTTATAATATGAAACCACCTGGATGGTTCTATAGCATTATCCTATATATATATATATATATATATATATATATATATATATATATATATATATATATATATATATATATATATATATATATATATATATATATATTCAAAAATATTAATAAAAACTGACCTAGAAATAGAAGAAGTATAGTGATACAGTGGATTATGCCAAGTGTCAAAAACTTAGTGGTCGGATTCATCATTCACCAAAGCCAGGTGGTGAGTCCGAATAACCCAATAATTTCTCCAAAACAACCTTAGTTAATAATTATGGAACGAATATTAATCACGAGTTCTAAGGACGAATTCGGTGACAAAGAATAGTGACATAATAACATATATGGACAACATTGTTTAGTTGCCAACGACATAAGAGTGATTCAAGATGAAACCTGTGTAGCAACATATAATAGGCTCTAACTCTGGTGCTTACGTATGAGTTTTAAAAAATAAATCTAAATATGATTATAAAACATAGCAAAATATAATAAAACCTGAGAATGAATGGGACAATCACTACACACACAAAGAGACAATTAATGACCAGGATAATGTACAAGTACACATGATATATCAGAATAAAAGTATATGTTAGAATTAACAACCAATATCATTTATAAGTAACCACTAAGAAGAGAAATCTTTCTATAATATTAGTCACGTTCTTGTTGTACGTATCAAAAAAGTCTAAAATATTTTAAAACTTAATAAATATTTAAATTATATTAAAATATTATAAATATAATTGGAATATATTTTAATAAAAAATATTATAAATATATTTTAAGAATTTTGAATATATATTTAGTTAGATAATAACATGCATGTAATTAGCTTAAATATAATTTAAAGGTTGAATATATTGTAGAATTTATTATATGGCACGGTCACCTCCCGGCACGGTCGCCTTCTCACTGCGTTCGCCTCACTATCACTTCCTTGTCCTCTTTCGTCGCTGCCCTCTTTTCACTACTTACCGCAGAGTGGGCTTGTTCGCCTTCGGGCGCCTTGGTTTGTGGTTTCAGGAGCTAATTTTAGGTTTTCTATTTTTTTTCTTAATTACGAGATAAGATAATATATATAGAATAGTTAAAAATATTTTTTAATATTTTTATATTGATAATTGAGGATATATATATATACAACTTAGACGGCTCATTTTTTAACCATTTAGTCGTATTATAATATTCTATAACATGTGAAATACTAATTGAAACTTTAAAAAAAATCACTTTATTTATATTTACGATCAATAAAGTTTCAATTTACTCCATCATTTCAATATTACCCAATATCATAAAAAATTAAAAATTTATAACCCAATGTTCTCAAAAACTGCAAATATTTAGTTTAATACATGGTGAACGTCTCAGATTGTGAAATTAAATAATTATTACTTACAAATTGAGTGATAATTCGTTGATGGTGAAACTATATATACAAAGAAATGAAGGAAAAACAAAATTACTCATGAGAACTGGGAAACGTGAACAAGTAATTAAAACCAAAATTAGCACAATCATTACATTAGGTAATCAAATGAAGGGTTATTAAACTCGTGTAATTTCTCTTCTACTTAAATTTTTGAGTTATTTATTTTTATACTTCGCTCACCTTACAATTGCTAATGCAAATAGAGTTACCCTTCATTTAAACATTTATTTGCAATCCCTCCTACCCCCAATTTAATGATAAATATTGGGGGATAAAACAAATAATAGTTGCTAATTGTATGAGCTATGACATGGGGGACGAGGTGTTACTAATAAATTTTAAAATAGAGAGGTAATTCTATTTGCATTAGCAATTGGGAAAGTAAATACAAATAAGTCTAATTTTTTTCCCTCGATAATACTTTAGGACCCTTTTCTATCAGATTTCATGGGCTGACGCCCAATAACAATGAAAGTCAAAACAAGGCCCAAGTCAATAAGAAAAACTTTGATACAGATGGTTGTATCAAAATTATATATATATATATATATATATATATATATATATTTGGAAAAAGGTTATTCCATTGATATAATAATGTTACAACTTGGGGGTCATATTAGACTCGCCCCATTACAAGGACCCGTACATCATGTTCGATGTTGTGCAGGATTTCAATCTCAGATGTTGATACTCTGTCGAAGATGCGGTTGTTTTGCTCGTTCCATACATGCCAAACGACCGCAGCCATCCTAATATTCGAGCTTCAGAAAATCATCTTGATCCCTTCCTTCTTGAGTTGCTTATACTATCCATTATAGCCTCCAACTCTTGCCTTCCCCCACCGCTCATGTGCAACTGCCGTAGTTGGTGCTGCCATAAACTCCACACCAGTGGGCACTGATAATATACGTGGCCCATTGTCTCCTCATGTCAATTATATAGCACACATTCCTGTCCATTCGTTTGGACACCGAAACGTGCAAGTCTATCTAGCATGAGGAGTCTTCCCATCGGCATCTTATACATGCATAGCTAGAATTTTCTTGCAGCCGCCTTGATCCATATAAACTCAAAATGATTGATCTTGGGAAAGGCCACGCGAACACTCTTGTACACCTTATGTTGTTCAAACTCGCATGTTGCAGCGCCAACCCACACCCACTTATTTGCTGGTAAGGACCCATCGACCTTCACGCTCCAGATATCCGCCGCGACCTAACGCGCATCTTCATGAGCCTCCGGCATCCATTGACCCGCCTGCAATATGCTGCTAACTTGGTTTGTGACCCGAGGCCAGCACATGACATTCCCGCCCCTGATGGCAGCCAATCTTATATGTACAATCCAGGGATCATACCATAGACTTCTGGACTCCCCACCCCGCATAATCCTCTCGACCCGTATTTGCACTTGCCCACGAGTTTTAAGTATTGTCTTGAATGTCACCGAGGCATTATTTTTGTTGCATAAGTTCCATAAATTATTGCCCCTCACATACTTAGTAGTCATCCACCTCGCCCACAGGAATTCTCCTGTTATAAACCTCCAAGTCAGTCGCATTGCTGATACATCTCGTAGAGTGCTTAATGAATATAGCCCCACCCCTCCTTCTTTTAGCCTGCATAATGAATTCCATTCGATCGCGTGCACGCCAAATGAAGTCCGCACATATCCTCTTTATCTTTTTTATTGTAGCTCACGGAAGCATAAGTGACTGAAGCCAATAAATAGCAATCGCATTGATCACCTATCTGACCAATTCAATGTATCCTCCAAAAGATAGCCCTTGTGCATGCCATCGTCCGTGCGTCATTGTGCATACTCTATCAAACCCTGACATTCAACATCTCTGGCATAATTAACAGACATCGGGATTCCCAAATATTTAACTGGTAATTCCCCGTGTTCCACTACAATAATCTGAGCCCGACCCTCCTTGTTAGGGCAATTTAGGTTGAAACAAACCTTACTCCTGTCTCAGTTGATTTGCAAGCCCGTATGAATCCCAAATGTATTCATGATATATGTCAACTCTGTCAAACCCTCTATCGATGCCTTCATGAACACTACAAATTAGCCCATTTTGCATCGTCTATGATTCGGAACCCAGGAGATCGAGCCCGGAAATTTAGAAAGGGACTGACGAGAGAGATTCGGTCACGCACTTCTGGTCATCGTACCGCTACCTTTGAGGGTATCTTGATGGATGCCCAGATTGCAGAAGAGGATCTGGACCTCAGGCCTAAGAGGAGTCACAATATTTTTGGAGATACGAATGGTAGAGCAGGACCGGCCAAGCATCCCCGTATTCAGCACCAACAGCAGTACCAAGTACCATTTCATATTCAGCAACAACCATGGGCATTTCAGCATCCACAGCAATACCTGGCACCAGTTCATATTCAGCAACATCCATGGGCGTATCAGTATCAACAACAGTACCAGGCACCAGTCCGCGTTCAGCAGGATCAGCAACAGCCTCCAAGAGAGACACGGCAGACTTGTCATTTCTGTAAGAAGCCAAGTCACCTTTGGGAGAGATGTAGAACGAGACTAGGACTTTGTTTGCACTGTGGTGCTGCGGGACCTCGAGTAAGGGATTGTCTTCTAGCCCCTTATCTTCCTAGCCAGCGTGCAGTTTCAAATTATAGAGATCCAGTTAGGCTACCTGTGGAACCGTATATTGCTCAGCACCCGCAAAGGGAACCACCCCAGCAGGGCGGGGCATTTGCGATGACGGTCGAGGAGACCGATACTACAGGTAATGTGTTAGCAGGTTCTGTTCTTTCCTTCCTTCTGTTCCTATCTACTTGATTGATTGATTGATACCTTAGTACCATAGCTTGTATGCATGATTCTTGTTATAATGTAGTTAGTAGTACCCCTGATACAGAGACTGCAATACCATGACAAAAGACACTATGACCGTACATATTTCCCTTGGGTTGCATGTTGTATGATTATAGGAAAGATTTTTAGAACAGGATTATTGGGGTTTGACCATGACGAAGATTCATGAAGGAGTTATGACTTGACAAGAGAGACAAGATGATTAAAATTCGAGGATAAACATTGATTTAAATAGAGGGTTAAGAAATTAACATGGCATAATTGGTGGTTTATTAATTCCAGGAAGATTATGATGTGATTAAATTGGTTATTAAAATTTGGAAATTTTGGGAGAGTATCATTATATTTATTTGGTTGCAAGTTATGAATTTTAGAATTTTATATTTGGATGTTGCATTTGGAGAATTCTTAAGTATCGTATTGTTGAGTATTTTGAGGAAGAGGAAATCGAGAAATAAAATTTTGATGGATAAATGTTTAGATTCAAACTTGTGGGACGAGATTACATTTTATAATTGTGCATTGATAAAAATCAAGTTAGAGGAGTGGATATTAAATTCCGAGTATTGAATTATTAACTAAAAAAATTTTGGGAAAATTTTTGATAAAAATGGACTTTGATTTTTATTTCGAAGATTTTTCAGGAATGCAATAATTTCAGAATTTTTGAAATTGTGAAAAGACATCGTGGATTATTACCTGATTTCGTGGTTGATGAATTTAAACTTTGAGAAAAAATAATAATGTGTATGATTAAACGCTACTATGAGGATTTTAAATTTCGAGGACGAAATTCTTTTAAGGAGGGTAGACTTGTCACTACCACATTCTGAAAACAGGGGCATTTTTGACTTTTTATAATATTTAATATTATTGTAGTTACAACTTAGTAATTTCATGATAAGTATTTAATTTAAATAAATATGTGAGATGTGTAATTAAATATATAAATATATACAGTGTTCATTTATTTTGAGCTAGCAGACTTGACCTAGAAGACAGTAGATGAACACCTGTCTGAATTATGGAATTATGTATTTAATTGTTTTATCTAGAGTTTATTTATTGGAGATTGTAATTGATTACTGTATTTTAATTTATTATTGCGCATTGCCTTTGCTTCGATATTTGGAGCGCTACCATAGCTTTTGTCTTCCAACAAATTTTACAATCTTTCCCTAGACATGCCCGCCTTCCATTCTGCTATTTTTGCAACTCATAATTATGCTCTCTGTGTATTATTTCTAGCCGCACAAAAATCGTCGCGGACGTTTATTTAATAAATTCCTATTTTGTGTCGTTGTGCGTTCCAATCGAAATTGGAGGCAATCTTGACCTATTTTTCGTGCAGCCCAAATTAGGGTAATATTCTGTTCTGAGTCTTCTTCACTATTGGTATTGATGACCTGACCTGATTTTGGCCCCATGTACTCCTAATTAATTTTAGAACACAACTTACATTTATTTCTAATTAAATTAAGGATACTATTTTGACCGATTCTGAAAATTCCAATTTAATTCCAGTGCCCTGCTATTTGAGCCCATACCAAACATACAGCGCCCCCTGACCCTACAAAATACCGGACACCGAATCGCCCGCCAAATTTTTGTCATTTTATGTGTCTGTGCAAATACCCAAATTTAAGGGGGCTAATTTGCAAATTTGCATTTTTGGTGTCAACACCTCATTTGTTTAAAAACAATGAGGGAGCCCTAATAATATTTAACTAGCCCCTCACCCTCATCCCCACATGAAAATTCCTTCATGACCAATCTGGACCACACATTTAATGGGCAAATCCTCACCCTTAAATTTACACACCCTCTCCCCTATTTAATATCCCCTCAACACCCTTCCCTAGAAAACCTAGGTTTTCCCACCTCCTCTCAAGCCCCCACATTCTCCCTCACCCCAACCGTAGCCCTCATCTCATTTTCTCCACTTCTCTTCTTTTCTTCTTCTCTTTCCTTCTCCTTCTTCCTTTCTCCTTCTTCTTTATGGTTTTTTCATTTGAATTCTAGGAGGGGGGGAACACTGTTCACACCCCATACAACTCCGGCGGCCCGTAGCAGTTTTTTGGCGGCCAACCCGACGGCTGCATCCTCCCTCCGTTCGAGCCCCATCCCCGCTGCTGTGAGCTCCGGCCAGAGCCGAGCCGACCGACGGCTGCATCGACTGCTCCCAGGCCGGCGCTGCCTCGACGCGTCCGACGGCCGCTGCAGTCCTCCCTCCACCTGCACAGCGACTCGCCACCTCCCTACAGCCGGCCAACCCCCTCAACTCCCCTCCCTCGGCTATTCCCTCCTCCGACATCACCCTCCAACTCCCTCCGGCGGCCGCTGCGACTCCCCCTCTGCTGTTCAACCCCGGCTGCTCCTTCCCCATTCCTCCTGCCGTACTCCGGCCGGCAAGCCAGCCCTCCAACCGCGGACACCACCACCTACATCTAACATCACCACCACCAACAGAGATCCGGCCATCCTCCCCGGTCAGGCAGCCGGCCGACCCCATCACAGTGAGCTCCCATTCTTCTCTCCCCTTCCTTCTTCTTCTTCTTCTTCTTATATATATATATATATATATATATATATATATATATATATATATATATATATATATATATATATATATATATACGTATGGGTATATATAATATATGTATGTATAATAGTTATTTAATTAATGTGTATAAATATATGATTATGAAAATACATATACGTATATCTGTGTGTATGTGTATATTAATATACATGTATATAGTATAGTTATTATTTTGGTATAAATATATATATGTATATATATATTTTCGTATTGGTATATGTATGTACATATATATATATATGTTAATTGGTATATGTTTAATAAAAACATAATTTGGCACATATAAATAAATGTAGCATAATATATATATTTGGGTATATATATATATATATATATATATATATATATATATATATATATATATATATATATATATATACGTATTTGGTATATGTATTAATTTGTGTATATAAATATATATATGTACATTCAGTATATATGTATATATATATATTCCTTGTATACGTATAAAATATGGTATGCATTTTTTAGCTTATATATATATATATATATATATTATAATTCTATTATGAGTATACATTTATACATATTTTGTATATAATTTGGTATAACCATATATATATATATGTATTAATTTAATTATTGATAATATGATTAATTGGTGAATCTACTAGGTGATCCTAGGTGACCAGTATCATACCTAGAGTAGTCCCGAATTCAGTGTTTATAGACTGTGTGTTAGGGTAGCACCTGATACAAGTGTTATTGTGATGTGTTTATAGGACTGTTGTTTCACCCAGGAGATACTCTGGAACAGGACCTCGGTATTCACCAGCTAAGGACCCAAGACAAGTACATTCTCTGATAATTTCCAATTGTTGATAATTTCTATAATTTTAATAATCTAGAAATATTACATCTAAATCCTTGACACTGTGCTACACGGACTAGTATATAGCTTGGATCTACAGTCATGAGATATTACATTGATTATCGTATTGACATTGTATACGACATGTATATTAGATATCGTACATGATAGATTGGACTTGCTCGTGTATCGTGACGTGTCATGATTGGATCCACAGTACTAGTTGGGGGCGGGAAAGTAGTTAGTAAGAAATGTGATTATAACCTCTTATTGCAGTATAGAACAATGTAAGTGTTAATCATGCTCTTCACATATGATTAGCCAGGCCCTATAGCTATCGTACATGTTCCCAAGCCGATCACATTTCGAAACTACTATTTCAAACACTTAGAATAGATTACAGTTCCCTATTTTAAATCATATACTACATCACCCGTATATGATACTGTACCTTGTTCTTTTTATTTTCATATATGCGCTGACTATGTCATATTGCCTATTACATGTCTCTTTACATTGCCTGTCTCTCCTTTATTGCCATTACATTTATTCACTGTCTTCTCAGTATCTAGCATCAACTGTTTATTGCTTTATAGTCCTTATCAATTAAATGGAACTGTTATTTGAGATTTGTATTTTGCTCCTTCCTGACTGGAAACATTTTTCCAGACTATGCCTCAGAGGACCGCTGTCCAACACTTTATGGACCATATGGTGAGTAGCTGCAACTTGGGCTTGGCAGTTTAGTTGTGATTCCGGGAGGTCTAGCCGGAATCACTAATCTTCTAGTTAGTTCTTTTAGCAGACTATTTGGTACCGGATTTGTCTCCGGCATTTTTGATGAGATTTGGATAATTGTTGAGTTAGATTATTACTTTTTGACTTGTGTTGTATTTAATTTTTGTTCGATATCTTATCGTGCTGTAGTCTTGTGATTGAGTATGTGTTCATTTTATTTGTGTCATCCGTGCCTCCTTATGGAGATTGGATGCTTGTGTGAGATTGGCTAGATAGTATCAAGACCTTGACAGCATTCTACCGCCGATGCTGCGGCGTAGGCTGGACGTACCCGCGTACTCGTGCCCCAATTCCGGGTGCAGGTCGTGACAAACATATATGGTGATAACAGGTCGCCCTGTCGAAGCCCTCTATTTCTTCTCAGAAAGCCATACGAAATTCCCTTAATGACCACGTAGAATGTAGGTGTGTTGATACACTCACGAACCATATCAACCCACGCTTGATCAAAACCAAGTGCTAACATAATGTGACATACAAAATCCCGATTAACTGTTTCATAAGCTTTCCGAAGATCCAGTTTGACGCATGCTCGTTGACCCCTTGGCTTGTTGAAGTCGCGAACCATTTCATATGCTAGTAAATTATTATCTGCAATGGCTAGCCCTTTAATAAAAGTTGCTTGGTATGGTGAGACCAGACTCTTTATTACACCCTTCATTCTTCTACACATCCGGTGCGTAATAATTTTATACAAAAAGTTGCAGCAAGCAATAGGTCGATAGTCAGTGAGTGAAGTAGCTACTTCCTTCTTTGGTATGAGAGTGAGATAAGTATGATTGAGCTCTCAAAGCAATCGCCCTTTTGCAAAGAAATCCAGTACCATCTCCGGCACCTGAACTTTGATGTCGTCCCAGTGTAGCTTATAGAACTTGCTACCAAATTTGTTCGAACCCGGAGATTTGTTAGGGTCGGCCTCTTTGATGATAGCCTCTAGTTCTTCCATCACCACCACAGCATGGAGCCATTCACCACCTTTTTTGGTTCCACATAGCGCATCTGGGTATTCGTATTAGTAGTCCCTAACCGGACAAAATCAGCCCATGACTTACTGTTTGCTCCCTCTACCATCGGAGCCTTCCCTTTGTCAAGAGCCGCCGGGGGTTTGTTGTATCTTGTACCCGTCCCTTGTCGCGTCTTGGCTGGTTGTTGTGTGGTTCTCCATCTTGCTGTGTGGAGACCAAGACCAGCCAATCCTCCTCCCCATTGTCGATAGCCTCCCTTGTATGATCCCATATCCCGGTCGGTCATCCTCGTCATTGCTCTCCGATCGCCCTATTAGATGGGTCTCCATTGCGCCAAGGTGCATCTTCACGTCCCTGGTCGCGATTTCGTCGTCACACCGTCGGCCAGCCCCCTCGGTCCTCTCTCCCAAACCCGCTCTGTCGATCATATTTCTGTCCCGTCGGTCCCCGCAAGACCAAGATCCCATACGGAAAACCCTAACTCTTTTGAACCTTTAGCCGCCGCTTGCACGAGGATAAACTTATATATATATATATATATATATATATATATATATAGAAAAAAAGATATGAGCCATATGTAATGTATTAGTACACATGGATGCACATAAAATGTAAAAATACATTCATATTGGTCCATATGTGCATAGTTTATATAGGAATATGAGTCTATAGCTCATATCTCGTTCACCCATATATATATATATATATATATATATATATATATATATATATATATATATATATATATATATATTGTTTTTAGAAAAAAGAGAAGAGGTACAAATATCATACGATATCATTCAGTGGCTATATGAAAACTTTGATATAGTAATTTGTATCAAAGTTTTTTTCTATATCAATACACAAAAAATTTACGGAAAATTTCACTCAGGGCATAATAGTTTAATATATTTCTAAAAAAAGCAACAAAGTTTTAAAATTTACCAAAAAAGCATTAAAACGCCCTTCCAAATGACGTTTTACGCTTTTCCGTCCACGTACTTAACGATCAAAATTTTGACGTTAAAAAAAATAATAAAAAAAGTAAAACGCCCTTCCAAAGGGCGTTTTATGTTTTTAAAATATTTTAATTTCTTTCTCTCCTCTCTCTCTCCCCTCTCTCCCCTCTCTCCTCTCTCTTCTCTCTTCTCTCCTCTCTCTTCTCTCCTGTACATATTTTAAAAAAAATTTAGATTATTTTAAAACAAGTTATATGTACATCTCTCTCTTAAAAAAAAAATATTTAAAGTAAAACGCCCTTTACAAGGGCGTTTTGTATATTTTTATAATTTTTTTATTAATATTTTATGCTTCCCGCCCCCTCTGTATATTCCTGCGAAAAAAAAAATTAATTTTTTAAGCAAAACGCCCTTTGCAAGGGCGTTTTGTATATTTTAATATTTTTTTTATTAATATTTTATACTTCCCGCATCCTCTGCATTTTTTCTGGAAAAAAAAAATTAATTTAATGGAAAACGCCCTTAAGAAGGGCGTTTTTCCTAGGAAAAACGCCCTTCTTAAGGGCGTTTTCCATTAAATTAATATTTTTTTTTTTCAGAACTTCCTTCTCTCTCCTCTCTCTCCCTATTCCTCTCCGCTCTCCCGCTGTCTCTCTCCTCTCTCCCTCTCCCTCTCCCGCTGTCTCTCTCCTCTCTCCCTCTCCCTCTCCCTCTCCTCTCTCCCCTCGTCTCTCTCCTCTCTCCCCTCGTCTCTCTCCCCCTCCCGCTGTCTCTCCCCTCGTCTCTCTCCCCTCCTCTCTCCCCTCGTCTCCTCTCTCCCAAACGGCACCGGAAGGAGCTCCGGGACAACATCCAGGGGATCACGAAGCCGGCCATCCGCCGCCTCGCCCGTCGTGGCGGCGTCAAGAGGATCAGCGGCCTCATCTACGAGGAGACCCGCGGCGTGCTCAAGATCTTCCTCGAGAACGTCATCCGCGACGCAGTCACCTACACCGAGCACGCCCGGAGGAAGACCGTCACAGCCATGGACGTCGTATACGCGCTCAAGCGCCAGGGGAGGACACTATACGGCTTCGGAGGCTAGGGTTAGGTTAGGTTAGGTCTTTATTGGGGGGGAATTTCTTGTTCCTGTGCTTGCTTGTTGTTGGTGTCAGATTAAAATGTTAGCTGTGGTGGTTGTGTTCGTTTTCCTGAATTGGAACATTCTAATGCTAGAATTCATTTTCCTTCCAACATGAACGCTGCTCTGATGTTAGTTTCCGTGCTCCTGATTTGACCCAAGGAATTGTTGGTTGTATCCAGGTTTAAGACGATGATTATTGGGGTTATTTGGTGATTGGATCAATGTCCAAATTGCTGTTGCTGTAAAAATGCCTTAAATCCTTTGATTTCTTCGCGTCTCCATTTGCGGCTAGGTCTAGCACCGACGACGGCGGTGACGGCAACAGAAGCGGCAGTAGCATTGGAGGCGAGCGCGCGCGCCTATGCCTCGCCGCTGCCCCGCGCGTACTCCTCCTCCTCCCGCTCCTCCGCCTCGTCCCCTCCTTCCGGCCTCCACGCAGTCCCGTCCTTCTAGCAACAGACAGAAGGAAGCTATGTCCGGAAGAGAAAAGGGCGGCGGACAGGAGAGAGGAGAGAGAGGAGAGAAGAGAGAAGAGAGAGGAGAGAAGAGAGAAGAGAGAGGAGAGAGGGGAGAGAGGGGAGAGAGAGAGGAGAGAAATAAATTAAAATATTTTAAAAACATAAAACGTCCTTTGGAAGGGCGTTTTACTTTTTTTATTATTTTTTTTAACGTCAAAATTTTGATCGTTAAGTACGTGGACGGAAAAGCGTAAAATGCCCTTTGGGCATTTTAATGCTTTTTTGGTAAATTTTGAAACTTTGTTGCTTTTTTTAGAAATATATTAAACTATTATGTCCTGAGTGAAATTTTCCGAAAAATTTATAAAAGAATTAATCAAAGATACTGCTGATTTCCCAATCATTCCAATGTCACTAAATTAACAGAATCCACTGCCAACAATGTCCTCTCAAAGCAATTACCACTACCAACAATGTCCTTTCAAAACAATAGCCACGCAAGAGAAGTACAAAACAAAATGTCAAAATAACAAAACATCAATGACTTAGACATCCTCTCATGTCCCATCAAATTCCTCTTATTTCAAGCTGTCTTCCTTTCTGCCATTCAAATTAATTGGCCCCTTCCACCTGAAAATTACTGTCAAAGAATTTCTTATTGACAAAGTACAGACACTAATATTTCCAACTGAAGATCAAAGTTGTCCTGTTGGACTATAACAAAAATGCTTAGCAGTCCGAGAGGGGACCGCGATTTAAATTCCAGTGCCCTGTGTCTTTCACTCATTGGTTGAGTTCATGTCACAAACGTCAGCCTCCCCTATGCTAATGTCAGCCGTTTAGACTCGAACTAACAATGAATGGGGACATGTGGCACCGCGGTCTCCCCTCTCAATATAAGAAAAGATTTTATCATCTCTCTACCCTCTTTTCGAGGGCTTTTGATAAGGGCATACACATTTTACTTGGAACTAGTCCATTAAAAATTTATCAAAAATTACAAATTTGTTATTCTAAAAGTTATTTAAGACTAGTCCAAATTTTTATCATTGATAATTACAAGTTTGTCACTCCCAAAATTCACTCGGGACTGTTATAATCAGGACTGTCATAATTTTGACAGTTCCACAAACTATGTGGACTGTCAAAATTTTGACAGTCCTAATTTTAAACCCACTGAAAATTTTATATAAAACTAGGACTGTCAGGATTTTGACAGTTCTACTTTTAACCCACTGAAAATTTTATATAAAACTAGGACTGTCAAGATTTTGACAGTCCCACAAACAATGAGGACTGTCAAAATTTTGACAGTCCTCATTTTAATTGTCATGATTTTTTTTTAGGTTTTTTCTATTTAGTTAGATTTTGATTTTTTTTTTATTTAGTTTAATATCAAAAAAAAAATGTTATCATTGAACAAAAAAAAAAAAAAAAAAAATCTACCGTCGAATATTACGTCTGCTGTCGACCAGACTTCGAACGGCCATAAATATTTGTTTTCAAATCGTTTTTCGTCACACAATAGGTCGATTTGTATGTTTTCGACGAGAGTAACACAATTTGTGTAGAGAGAATTTTCATTCGAAGTAAGACGTACATATTACAGGCAAAAATATAAAATATACAACTTTAAAATATCATAACTTTTGACTGGGAGATCGAAGCAAGGTCCAGTTTGTGCCAAAATGACCGTGTGAAAAAGTACTTCGGGGTAAATTGTTCCACCGTTTGACGGACTTCCCAAATTTTTAGAATCGCAAAAAACGATGTATCGACCTCCAAATTTTACTTTTGGTAAATTTTTTTTATAAAATATTTAATGTACTAATAATAAATTTACTATTTTAAATAACAGAATACTTTAACAAATTTTAAGGATAGAAATTTGGAATATTTTAAAATTTTGATACATATCGACAACTGAGTTAATTTATTTCAATTTTTTGTTAATTTTGAAATTTCGATACAGTAAATTTACTGTTAATTTATTTTAATTTTATTTCGTTAAAATATATTTTCTTAAAAAAAACAGAAAATTAACAAAATAAATTGGCCCCCCGCTAATTAACAAAATAAATTAACAGAAAATAAATTTTAGGACTGTCAAAATTTTGACAGTTCTAAAAATTCAACATATATTTTTAGGACTGTCAAAATTTTGACAGTCCTTCCAATTGGTAGGACTATCAAAAGTTTGACAGTCGTAAAAATATATGTTAAATTTTTAGGACTGTCAAAATTTTGACAATACTTCTAATTGGTAGGACTGTCAAAATTTTGACAGTCCTAAAAATCAACATATATGTCAAATTTTGACAGTTCTTCTACTTTTTCTTTTTCCTTTTTGGTTTCTTGTGTGCTGTTATTTTTCTTTGTCATTGTGTTATTATTCATGTCTTCCGGCGGCGGAGTGGAGGACCTGGTGGTAGCGACGGAGGAAGGAGGGGAGGGAGGAGCGGCGGACGCCGAGGGTGCCGAGGTAGTCGAGCACCGAAAGGGGGTACGAGATGGAGGAACGAGAGAGGAAGGAGGCGGCGGAAGGCGGGGGAGGAGGCAGAGGCGGCGACGGGAGGCTGTGGTGGAGGACGGGGGAGGAGGCGGAGGAGGGCTCCGACAAGAAAGGGACCAGGGAGGAGAACTTCGGTGGAGATTAGGGGAATTTTGGCTAGTATAAATAAACTATTGGGCTAATATGAGTAAACTTTGTTTATTAATGGACTAATTCCAATCCTGGACTAGTCTTTAGTAATTTTTTTTTTTTTAAAGATATTTTATCGATTTCTCTTTCCTATCGTGTGTGTGTGAATGAAGTTTGATTCTCTCATAAATCGGGTACAAAATGCGCCAGTAGGACTCCGAAGAGATGGCACATGTGGTGCTGCATCATGAGAAGTCCACAAAAAGATAAATCATTGGGGAAACACATGGAAACAATTAATCTATTTTCAGATATTCCTTATAATTCCCATAAATGATAGTATGTTTAATCAAAAATATTTTACAAAAATATTTTACAAAGTAGAGGATCTTAGGATGGTGCGGCTCTTTTAATTAGTTTATCCTAAAATCTATCAATGGCAACCGGCAAGGTTGACCGAAGAAACAAGATTCATATTCGTATGTCCTAATTGGTATTATTCTTATTTATTCTTAGATTACTAAATTTAATTTGCTTTTAGATGTAATAAATTGTTTGTTAGTATAATATTTTTGGATTAAGAAAATATAAAATATATGAAGTCAAAGTAAATTAGTGGTTGGAATGAATTATTTTTAACCTTGTTTTTCCTTGAGAGATAAAATAAATATTTAATCATCATAAGACTTTAGGCTGACAAGGTTCATGATTAAAATTGTACGAAGGATTCAAGTATGGATTTTAAGATACACTGAGTCTCCTCGATAAAATAGTTAGAATTGATCAAAATGGTCTTGTATGACCTTGTAAGAATGACACTGAAGTTTATTTTGAACAGAATGAAAAAAAAAAAATTAACTACAATAGGAAAAGTAGAAAGACGACCAATGTTAGGTATAGAAAATATAATTTTGTTACTAATTTATGCAATTTTTTTATATATTTTTATAACTTTTTTGGATTAAAAATTTACTAGTCAATTTTGATTCCGCTGGACCTTAATCCTGGCTACGCCAATGCGTAGTTGGATCAAAAAAATCATCTAATACCATGCATCATATATATAAATATTATTTTTCTATTAATTAAATAAGGATATCTCCATATATAATACTTGTTCTTACCAGATTAAGTTCTTTGATATATATGAAGATATTTATGTAATATCAAAAAAAAAATTATTGTCTACCAAATAAAGATCTCTCTCCTCCTCTTCCGTCTCCTCTCTTCATTTACATCTCTCTTGCATATTTTTACTTTCTTTTTTCCTATTCGGCCCTGCTGTTTTGACCGTTATGAATGGTGATCGTTAATGGTCCGCGTCACGTGACAACCTTTCATTGGAGGGGATTCGAGGTTTAAGAGGACAGATTCGGAACTAGCAGAAGGGAGACCAGTGCCAATAAGGAGGGTCACGTCAGCTGTGGCTCATTGACGATCACGTCAATGACGGTCAAAACTGCATTTTCGTTTTCTATTGACCCTTTTTTCAATGTCAAGGACTTATTTGTTGATAACTCCCTCAAATCATCCAAGTGTAAGTTAAGTCCTCGTCCATTTCTTTGGGCAAAAATTAAATAATTAACTTGGCTTATTAATTAACAGCATAAAAAATAGTTTATTTTGGAAACATAAACAAATTTATATTTCTGTTCCAACTAAGCTAGGCTACTTTCTATCTTTCACTAGACTATGTTCCACGTTATCTTGCATCAAATGTATACGAAAATGCGATTTTGACCACAATTGGCGTGACCGCCAATGGCTCGTAAATGACGTGCTTCCCTCCCTATTGGTTCCGGTCTTCCTTCTGCTAACTTTGGATATATCCCCTTATCTTCCCCCCCCCCCCCCAATGGAGGACCACCACGTGATACGGGCCATTGGCGATCACCCGCCAGCAGTGCCGATCTATATATTGTCAGTATTCATATTGCATTGAACATATCCAAATGTCCATATAAGCAATGTTTTAAAAATTGAACCGATGATAAAATCGAAATTTCATCAATCAAGTCGAACCGAGGTCGAACCCTGGTCGAATCGATTTTTGTAATATTTTTTTATATTAATATGAAGAAGAAGAAAAAATACTTAGAAAACTGTATAAATAAGTGGCTCATTAGTATTCGCAGACTTTATTAGTTCCTGCTGGATTTCGATGTGAATTAAATGCACTTGCATGCAATTGTCTCGTTTGTGTAGACTTTTCTAATCAAAATTCCTTAGAAGAACTCGTGAGTTCTTAAATATTTGAGCTCATGCAATTTACAACGCGTTGGATTACATCCATCTTACTTTTTGACTTTTTCAAAGAGTCTAAATGTAAAAATACAAAGGAGTAATTAAATTGAAAAAATTGTCCAGTTGTCATGTCCTTATTGTAAGTTCAACTTAAGGGTTCGTATTTGAGTTTCTGTAGTTGAACTCTTTTCTTCGGCTCTTAAAAAATAACAGTTGGTTCAATTTGAACCGAACCGAACCGAACCGAGAATATTGAATATCCCGGTTGGACCGTCGGTAGGGTTTAATAACATTTGCATATAAGCCATCCATCATATGGTCTCGTTGGCATCAAAAAATATGTGTGGAAAATAGAGGGCGGGAGAATATTAATATTGTACGGTACCTAGATGGTGCAAGTGTAGCCTGGGGGAGGAGCCTTCCCACAGGTGAGCAGCAGCTGGAGCGCGAGGGGCAGATAGATATTGATATTGAGCAGCTTCAGCCTGATGGTGGTGCAGAGGCACACCGCCGCCTCGATCTCCACCAGCCCCTGGATCAGCGGGCAGCACTGGTTCACCACCGGGTCGCCGAGCCCGACGTGCACCAGCCCCCCGAGCAGGTCCACGCACGCGCCCAGCTTCAGCGTGTCGATCGGGCACGTCGGCGTCGACGTGGACGGAGGAGAGGGCTTCGGTGTCGTGCCGCAGCTAGAGCACGGCGGCCCGCTCGACGGAGGAGAGCCCCCGCCGCCGCCGCCGCCGCCGCCACCGCCGCCGCCGATCGGAGGGAGGTTAATGGGAGGCCTGCCGACGACAGGGGGGTTGCCGATGATTGGGGGCAGGATGATGGGGCCCACCTTGGGGGGGTTGTTAGGTTTTGACTTGGGGGGGTGGTGGGGCTTGCTGGGGGTGTGACCGTGGCAGGAGCCACAAGAGATGGAGGGAGGGATGGTGGAGAGGAGGATGGTGAGGAGCAGGAAGGTGGCGGAGAGCTTGGGTGAGTCCATCGCTATGGCGATGCGCTCTGCAGCTAAAGTGGTGGAGTGAGTGAAGCAAGGGAGCTTGGGGTTTTATAGTAACAGAGCAGAGGTGGGTAGAGGAGAGGGGCTGGGAGTAACCCTAAAAACATATATACATATATGTTCACGTGAACAACATATCCAACAAATCATGGCAGAATTTTATTATTGTTACAAATAATATATATGGCTGGCTGAGATATGCATGACCAGTGGCCAAATACTGCACATGCTGATGATAACATGACAACAATTCTGTACACTCACGAGTATATTATGTATTCAAAAAGGAAAAAAAAAGGAATATCTAATCCACTTCCTTGAACTTATTTACAGCTGGTTGTAACTTGTTGGTGTTTTTCAGTTTGCTTTGGAAGTTTTAGTCTCACATTTGAAACCACCAATGTGTATATCTTAATATACAGCTTTGCTAAGTATTGTTATATGTACATAGGGATGGTGGTCCATGTGAATTGATTTTTCTAGAGAGATTAAGTGTGAACCACATTATGACAATCTTTATTTTGTCACCACATTTGGAAAAAATTTCTTAGGAGCTAAGTCCAAAAGGGACTTAGCGACTCGGACTCGGACGCAAAGTGACGCTTTGTTGGCGCACTTTGCACTTAGCATGCATGCTTCGTGGAGCCATGCGGCCAGGAGCGCATGCGGCCCGATGCCCATGTGGCCAGGGGCCATGTAGTGCCCCGTTCCCCCTATTCGGGGTGCGCGGTTAAGAAATACTTGGCATCGTTCGATCGGGACAGATTGAATCAAGATCATTTCCTCGTTATAGATTGGTTTCCTCGGAATCAGGTCCCACATTCAACGGATCGTGCCTCAAGGAAGGACTTGGCGGCAGAGTCGAGAGGGGCCTTTCCATTGCGCTGGTTTCTTTGCCCGTTTTCGATGCCGCTTAGTTGTTTTCTTGTTGGTTTTGTGACTTGCGTTTTCTTGAACAGTTTCAATGGATTTTATTGTCTTTGTTCTTTGATTCCGCATTTCGTATCGAACCCTTGGAGATCGAAGCAGGAGATATTGATCATCTGTTGGTGTGTGCAGGTGATCGTGTAGGCGACGCACAAGCGGAGACTTGAAGATCTCCCATTTCTCTCTCCAGATTCACCAACTTGTGAGTGGCTTTACTTCCGATTAGCGCATTTCTTCCAAGTTTTCATCATTCGTAACCTGACTCGTTTATGCATTCCGATCGACGATATTATAAAAATAATAAATTAAGTCAAGATAAAAGAAGAAGTAATTAAAACAATTAATGTTGGTCACCTAAAGTCACTATACGATCACTTTGTTGCGAGCTTGTCTGCTATGCATATGCTTAATTATGTTTCAGTTGTAGCTAGAACTTATTTATCTATAACTGTTCAATGTGTAATACAAATTTTAATGTGATCATTGAACAAGATAGCCTATACTATGGAATATGCATGAAGTTCATTTACTTATATTGCCTTGAAGTGCTTCATTTGATAACTTAGTTTGTAGATGATGCATGGTCAAGGATAACTTGTGCACAAGAGATGTAGTTCTACGAACGGTCGCCGGGGCACTAGGATCACTTCGGCCTTGGTAGAACATTTGCTACTGTAGTCCTAGCATTGGATGGGTCCGTGCGTCCGCCAAGGGCTAGCTACCCGAAGCGGAATGGCAGCCGACCCATCTCTCGTCCGACCAAGTGATATACTATGTATATTTAAACTGTGCAAAGTAACTATGTCTTCGTGGCAGGGAAGGCAATGGTAAGTTGTGTACATGTGGTTCAGATGGTGCAGGTAAAAGTCACCGAACAGTGGCACATTTTGTTAGTCATTTTATTCTATCGCATATATAAAAGATTGAACTAAGGCAAAATAGAAAGATCACATAATAATAATAATATTGCATGTTCACATGAATACAATATTGATTTTATATGTTGGGTTAGCTCGCCCTCGCCGGTAATTTTTGAAGTATTGACCCTCGTTGCAGCAGGTTTCCTGAGCCAAGGTGACGTAGCGAGGAGCTGAAGCTTCCCCCAATCTTCCACTGATCTGGCGTGTTCGTGTTTGTGACTTTTGGAGCACAAGTACATAATCTCAAGGAGCTCGCACATACCCTTTTGAAGCTCCTAGACGATGGTGCTAACACGCACCCAAGGTGGTTTGATCTTTTAAAATATTAGTAAGTGATGTAATGTATGGATCGACTATCTCATTTTGCGTCCAAGTTGTAAGTCCGTGCGGCATCCTTATTATATTTGAGTCAAGAGTCTGTCACCAGATGTTCATTATTAATAAAGAGAGATTTTCTATATTCAATGTGTGATATCTCATTTGCGTACTCTGTTGCATATGTTTCTAAAGTATATCATTATGCCTAGGTCTTGTGCAGATGCGCCTTACGCTCACACGATATCACGCCCGAGGGACGATTATTGATTTGGCAAAAATTAGGGCATGATATATTGGTATCAGAGCATGGCTTCAGATCCTTTGACCTTCGTGTCAGAAGAGTTTTCTTGAAATGATCCTGTCGCTCCTGGTTGAACTCTTGAATTCGCTTGGCCAAAATGAGATGCGTTCCATACAGTGAGTCCATAATATGTTTTGAGACTGACGTAAGTTACTTTTCTTTTAAGCAACGACCTCAGAGATGGATGCACAAGCGCAGGTAGTGGCGCAGGTGCAAGAGAGCAGTTACGGCACTTTGGACAGCTTAGGAAGTCCAGCAGCCGCGCCCTCTGTCGATCCGTTTGAGCGGATGATGCGTTTGATAGAAACGCAGCAGAGGCAGGCAGAATTATGTCAAAGCTAATTCGAGTCCCAGATTGAGGCTCAATTTTAGGCGCAATGGACTCAGACTGAGGCACATCAGATGCAAATGAATAGCATGCAAACGATTGTGACAACGCTCATCGCCAACAACCATTCTGCATTAACGGCCGCCGTGACAGTGCCGGTTGTAGCCGAGACTGCGGGACTTCAGGGCTCTTAGGAACCTTCGTCCTCAGACAAGAAGGGTTCCATCCTTCAAATATCAGAGTTTAAGAAGATGTGTTATGCTACCTTCAAAGAGACTGAGGACCCCTCCGTGGCGTTGGATTGACTGGTTGAGCTAGAGGAACACTTTGAAGTGCTTTGCATGGATGAGACGAAGAGAGTTTCTTGCTCTCAGCTTCAGCTCTGTTTAAATGCACATAATTGGTGGAATATGCACAAATAAGCTATCTTGAGTTAAGATGACAAGGCGACTATCTCTTGGTCTGTATTCCGTAAAGCCTTCGAAGAGGAGTACCTTCCACCCGTCGTCCGTCACGAGAAAGAAGACGAATTTACACATCTTCAACAAGAAAATATGACAGTGCGGCAGTATACCGCAAAATTTAACAAGCTTGTAAAATTTGCCAAGTCTCATCTCGGTGACGTCGAAAGTCGAGCTCGACGATTTGAAATAGGACTGTGACCTTTTATTCATGCCCACGTCGTCGTCCCCCAGTACCGTACCATGCGAGAGTCTCTAAACTACGCCCTCTCCCTAGAGCCGCATTACCCCCCAATTCTCACCGGCGCTGTGCAAAATTTCTATCACAAGCGCCCTAGCAACGCAGGTGGTAACAACGCATCAAAGCGTTCCAACAACGGCGGTTATCAGGGTGCAAACCCAGGGAGAGGTAGTGAGCTCGTCTGCTACCGGTGTAACCGTGTCAGACACATCGCTCGAAACTTTCGAGTTTTCAATGGAGCATGTTTTAAATATGGTCGCCTGGGGCATATGGCAGTGAACTGTCGAGAGGGAAGACCAAACCAACAACGACAACCAAATCGTCCACCTCAAGATCAGGGTCAATCACCTCGAGCGAACCAGACAACACCGCAGAACGCTTAAGGCCGAGTCTATGCTCTGACTCCGGAAGAGGCGTTCGCATCAAACATGGTGGTTTCAGGTATATTACTTTTCAATAACGTACCTGCTCGAGTATTGTTTGATTCTGGTGCCACACATAGTTTCATTGCGACAAATTTTGCCGCCGAGAACATATTTCCTATGACACCGCTAGGCCTAAACCTTAGCGTCAGTACTCCATCGGGCGTGGATTTGCCGGCTCGCTTAGTTTGTCGTGAAGGTAACATTTGCATTGGAGGAAAGAAATTATCACTTGATGCGATAGTCTTAGACATCAAGGACTACGACATCATTCTGGGGATGGATTGGCTTGGCGCTTGCTCGGCTACCATTGATTATGTGGAAAAAAGTAGTATTTTGTCTACCTGGCAAGATCGAATTTTGCTATGAGTGCAGTCCACCGTCGAGAGTGCCGAATGCCTGCATGTTGATCTCTGCAATATCTGCTCGGCTGATGATATATTCCGGATGTGATGGATACTTGGCATCCATTCGAGACACTCAGCGAGATTGCGCAAACGTAGAGTCTACTTCCGTTGTGACGAATTTTCCTGATGTGTTTCCAGATGAGTTGCCCGGCATGCTGTCCGACCGAGAGATAGAGTTCACTATTGATACATTTTCAGAGACTCGACCAATTTCCAAGGCTCCGTATCGAATGGCCCCGACAAAAGTAAAAGAGTTAAAGGTCCAGTTGCAAGAATTGTTAGATCATGGGTATATTCGTCCTAGCGTATCTCTGTGTGGCGCACATGTATTGTTTGTAAAGAAAAAGGATATCGATGCGGCTCTGCATCGACTATCGTGAATTGAATAAGACCACTGTTCGAAATAAGTACCCCATTCCCAGCATCGATGACCTCTTTGATCAACTACAAGGTGCGACGGTATTTTCAAAAATTAATCTTCGCTCGGGTTACCATCAGCTCAAGATCAAGCCGGACGACGCGCCAAAGTTAGCCTTTCGCACTCGCTATGACCACTATGAGTTTTTGGTAATGCCATTCGGACTGACCAATGCCTCTGCCACCTTTATGGACTTAATGAATCATGTGTTCTGGCCATATCTCGACAAGTTTGTGGTAGTGTTCATTGATGATATCTTGGTGTACTCAAAAAATTGGGAGGAACATGCAAAGCACTTGCGGACCGTGCTACAGACTCTTCGGGACAACATGCTATACGTAAAATTGAGTAAGTGCAAATTCAGGCTGTGTCACGCCCCGATCTCCCGCAGGCTAAACGGCCGTCCCCGCTAGGCGGGAATCACCCTCGCCAGCGCTCCTGCGGGATGATCGCTATGACCCATCCGGGCGTGATGCCGCACGAGCGTGAACCACGCTCGTGCAAGGCCATGGTTCATTAGCTGGCGGTAAGAAATCTAAGCCACAGAGTCGCACAGATTGTCCAAGTGCAGCGGAATGTATGAACGCATAAGCGAATGGTAACAAGTTCACTGAGTCGACAATAGCGGAAGCAAGATTGAGTACACAAGTATAGAAGTAAGGCAACTCTTTTTATTCATATTGTTATAGTGTTACAGGCGGCGTATAGCCGAAATTACAAGTCGTCCGAGCACTCTCTCTGAAACATAAAAGCGTACCAAGTGGCTACATTTGTGGAATGATTGAATAGGCGATGTTCCAACATTATGTCTTATATATGTGCATCAGTTCCGGACACAGCGCTCCAAGGCTCCAGAGTCGAACTCCATGCCTTAGCACGCACGAAGGAGGCATCCGCACCGAACGAGGTTCTCCCGCACCCTGCAAGCAATCTGGTGGGTTATCAGTACATGAATGCACTGGTGGGGAGGCTACTCGCCCGCTCGACAAATCCAAACACGTAATATAGGTTCCGTGCACCAACTACTTTGTTGTCTTTCTAGTTGTGCCTTAGGATCAGTTTCATGGCAATATTGAATAGCCAAACTCGTATGGCAGTGCGCCGTGCGATATAAAAGGGACCACGGCGAGACTTACCAACTTACCGTTTGTCCTTCCCTGTCCAAGGCAAACCAAGTTAATTCATACACCAAGATATATAACCATTCATCGCATTAGCATATGCAAACATAAGTGTCTCAAGCGAGATTTCATATCGGGTGCACGAGTTCTTCTATTAAATTCATGGAACACAAGTATTACTTATTTCTCAGATTCATTGTTCTATTATCAGGACACTAGGATACAGATTCATAGATGCAATGCAATGACTCACACGCGGATTGCCGCTAAGCGAGTATGATCATATGAATGCACAGGAGTCGCTGGCGTAGCCATTGATGGACATAGTCGCAATAAGACGGTGGTCCCGATGCCCCGGCGGCCCGACCGAACTTATCCGTGCTAGGAACAAACTAGCGCGACTACCGATTCTTCCCCCTAGGCCGGTTCGGTCCCGGTGCCCCGATGCCCCGAACCGAGGAGATCAAACTTGTGCACAAGCGTCCGCGACTGAATGAATGAGTTCTTGTTGTTCTTCCATTATTCTGAGTAAACGACAATGGTTGTAGGCGCAGGTCATGATCCTCGCTACAAGCCATCCCAGGTCGTTCCTGACTTAGTGATTCATTTGTTATGCATTTCACGCAAGTTGATATAACAGTCCATGATTCATTATTCAGATGCAACTTGACATGATGCGCTCCCCAGGTTCGGGGATTGCCTTGGCGACCTATCGTCCCGGATACTTGTGGCCCATATTTCATAAAAGGAGACTATTTGATAGTCTGCTGGCTAACAAGATGCGTGCACGATATACAACAGTGTTTTCCTTGATTTAGGCATGTTTCCATATAACGAGCATTGAATCGAGGCAAGGGTATGAGTTAACATATAGCAAGCAAGCATGTATTCTAATGAAACTTAAAACATTCACGTTGGCTCGGGCCCGAAGGTAAGCCGAGGAGCGAAACCGAAAGGAACTTATCGAATGACATGCTCCAGGGTCGTGCAGTGCAATGAGTAAACATAGTGTACTTGTATCATCCTACCCGAGGCATAGCGGGGCTGAGGCAACATTACCAGTTAACATATCGAGCAGACAAGCATTCAAACTTAACAATCACGATAACTCGGGCCCGAAGGTAGACCGAGAAGTGAAACCGTTAGGGAATTCAACAAGCGACATTATCTAGAGTCGTGCAATGTAACCAGGTGAATAGTGCACTAAGAAAAGCAATACCCATATCGATCTATCGAGGCATATGGTCCAGTTGCCCAAGGCAACGGTAGCATGCGAGGGTCTGTACATAAGCAATTGTTTCATTTCCAAGTTCTATCATAAGCAGCAACAGTTGGGATTATTCTCTTAGCTTGGTGTGTTGTATTCTTATTAGCATATAGGGGGTGATTCATCTAGCGACTAGCATGAAACATTTCGTATTTTATGTGTGCTGGCTAAGCAAAGACAAGTTCACCGTAGCCACCCACCTTAGCGATGATTCGCCCCGGTTGAACGATACTCCGAGCGAGCCTCTGAAAGCCTAAGCGGTTCTCTTGAAGGGCCAAGTCTGGATAATCCTTTGCCTCAATAAGTCGTCTCACTGAGCAAGGCAGGTCGGGACGTTGCACTTTTGCCGTTTGAATCGGCAGTCCGCTAGAGCGGAACGGGCTGTTACATCATACACCACTCAGAAAAAGTCTCGTCCTCGAGACTTCCTGAGGGCAAGCCGATCTATCAAATTTAGTCCCAGCGTAGTTACCGGTACACCTAGAACCATTTGAAAACCATGACCTACTCGATCCTTACGCAGTGTTACGTGTATGCTGAGCCAATTTCTTTTGCGCCATAGCGCGGGACATGTTGCTTAACGCAGATACGTTTCCATCGAATTGAGCAGCGATCTAGGGCTGAGGCAACTTATACAAGTCATTATGCTTGTTCGGTAGGATATTCACTTGCACTAGCATTCGAGATCAGCATATCGCGAGTCTGGATCGTGCACATATCCGAAGCGTCATTCAAACACATGCATGTCAACCAACTTGGCGATATCGAAGTCTGTGCACTCGAAATTCACATCTCATCGAGTCTTGGATCGTGCACACGTTTAAGGCATCCCCCAAACATATGCAGTCAACCAAACTTAGAGATAGTGAAATCGGACAAGCTACTTGCGAATTCTCAAGGGTTCCCGTCTAGAAAACATAAGGATGCTTTCGATATGGTCAATCAAATCCCAAGTACATTCCATTCCACTCAATCAAGTATTTGCACTCCCATTATGCACGATTCATTTGATTCAACTGACTAGCGTCCATCCGTTCGGATCAAACATAGGACGCACTCACCGCTCCCCGTCTAACCCTAATTCTTTTTGCACCAGTTCTTTTGCTCGTTCAAGTAACGTTCTAAAGTCGGTTGCACAGGTTCATTCACTCAGTACAAGGTCGTCTGCCTAATTGCTAGGTCAGCTCACAAGGTCGTAGGTGCAAGTTCAAGCATACGATACATCGTGCAAATCCGTCGCACGATGCTCGCCCCAATTCCTAGGGTCAAACCATTGTTCATTTGTACGGGGTAATCTACCCAAGCTCGTTTCACTCATATTTCTAAACATCGAGCACAGATTCTTCCTACTCTCAATAACACGTTCGTTCGCACGGGGGATGAGTCCGCTCAGTACAAATTCATAATATCCAAGTTGCAGGACCAGCCTATTGGTTTACGTAGTCTATCTCTCCAACACGTTTTGATAGAATCCATTTCCATTTCAAGTTTAGACCACCAAGACAAAAATTCAATTCTAATCTTTAGACTATATCCCAAAGTCGTTTAATCTGATGCACGTATCCGTTCACGAAACCATCAAGCATGATTTATTCCAGGTTCTATGCGAACTTATCTTCAAACTCTTTTGATTCACTGCATCTCTAGTTCGTCTCATCGTGTCGAACCAAAAGTCAAAACGATCATTTAGTTGTCACGCTCCGGTCTCCCGCAAGTTCGATCATCCACGTTGGTTGTGAGATCATCACGTCAACGCTCCCGCTGGATAATCGTCCTAATCCGGGCGTGACGCATGTGCGGGCAAAGAGTTATGCTCGTACAAGACAAGAACGCTTGAATGTTATGGCTATCTTCGACACGATCGAGACACCTTATCCTTTAACCTTTAATTCCATCCAACTGTACACCCATCAAGTCAAATCCGTTTATGCATTGACTATAGTTCGTCTTGTAAAATCATCCAACTACAATATTATCGTTCGACATTTCCAGTCTACTTATAACATTCCATACGAAACAAGTCTCTACATTCGAACCCAAATTTATTCCATTTCGATACATTCCATTCATCGAGTCCGTTCGGAATAATCACTGAACATGTTCCCTTGAATCGGATCATCCCCGTCGTACGCGAATCACCACGCCGGCGCTCCCGTAGGATAACCGTTCTCGTTGGGACTGATTTCGAGAGTTACCCTTCCAAACTCGATTTCAAGATTGTTTTTACAAACATCAAGCCAATTCCATCATCGCTTATATCTCTCATCGAACCACAATATTCATTCTCGGACTAACTTATTTGGGCAATATTGTACTCAAGTTCAGACCTTTGGTTTCAATCCGAAATCGCTCGCACAATTCTCAAGTTTCAGCAAGTTCATCTTAACTAAGATGTTGGTTTATAAGACATCCATTTGTTCAAGACATTCTACAATCATTCAATCCGACTATCGCACGAGACTTCTGAATCCGTTTGAACCTTTCTAAATGTTCCATACACCACTCGGAATTGAGTCATCCCATTAAACCCAAAATTTAATGTTCATATTTACATTTATTGCTAGCATATTCACCAAGTCATACCTAAGAATTCTTGCACGATATTTAGGTATCGCCTAGTAAAATCTTAGTCTCGTATCTATTCTGAATTTTATAGTCATCCAAGCAACTATCGATTTGTGTCTTCCAACACAAAATATCGTTCAAGCCATTTACCAAAATTCACACACGATTCTCTTTGTTCGCCTAAGCAATAAATCTTGTACAATTTTTATCAGTTGCAGTTCTAAGTCTCACTCGCATTATTCCTAAATGATATCCAAATCTCATTGTAACCGGCTTGCACCAAAGGGTCTTGGTGCGCGATACCGAACACAACTTAGCCAAAAGGCTGTGTGCATAGCAAACCATTCGGACGATATTGGATTCCGTACTCACCAGTTGGATAACCAGTTATAGGCACATGGTTCGCATATATCGTATAAATCTTAGCACGAGTCCATTCCCCAAAGGGTCTAGCACAGGTCGGCACAAAGGCTTACCGATCACAATGTCGTACAAGCAATCATACCATTTCACATGCAACTTTTGAAAGTATTTAGACTTATTGTTTGGAACATCCCACTGAGACAATGAGAGAGTGTGTGCACATAACCCACGAACGAGCTTTCGAAACTGAGACATACGAAATGAAGTTCAAAGGCGTATAAAACAAGCTCTGATACCACTATGTCACGCCCCGATCTCCCGCAGGCTAAACGGCCGTCCCCGCTAGGCGGGAATCACCCTCGCCAGCGCTCCCGCGGGATGATCGCTATGACCCATCCGGGCGTGATGCCGCACGAGCGTGAACCACGCTCGTGCAAGGCCATGGTTCATTAGCTGGCGGTAAGAAATCTAAGCCACAGAGTCGTACAGATTGTCCAAGTGCAGCGGAATGTATGAACGCATAAGCAAATGGTAACAAGTTCACTGAGTCGACAATAGCGGAAGCAAGATTGAGTACACAAGTATAGAAGTAAGGCAACTCTTTTTATTCATATTGTTATAGTGTTACAGGCGGCGTATAGCCGAAATTACAAGTCGTCCGAGCACTCTCTCTGAAACATAAAAGCGTACCAAGTGGCTACATTTGTGAAATGATTGAATAGGCGATGTTCCAACATTATGTCTTATATATGTGCATCAGTTCCGGACACAGCGCTCCAAGGCTCCAGAGTCGAACTCCATGCCTTAGCACGCACGAAGGAGGCATCCGCACCGAACGAGGTTCTCTCGCACCCTGCAAGCAATCTGGTGGGTTATCAGTACATGAATGCACTGGTGGGGAGGCTACTCGCCCGCTCGACAAATCCAAACACGTAATATAGGTTCCGTGCACCAACTACTTTGTTGTCTTTCTAGTTGTGCCTTAGGATCAGTTTCATGGCAATATTGAATAGCCAAACTCGTGTGGCAGTGCGCCGTGCGATATAAAAGGGACCACGGCGAGACTTACCAACTTACCGTTTGTCCTTCCCTGTCCAAGGCAAACCAAGTTAATTCATACACCAAGATATATAACCATTCATCGCATTAGCATATGCAAACATAAGTGTCTCAAGCGAGATTTCATATCGGGTGCACGAGTTCTTCTATTAAATTCATGGAACACAAGTATTACTTATTTCTCAGATTCATTGTTCTATTATCAGGACACTAGGATACAGATTCATAGATGCAATGCAATGACTCACACGCGGATTGCCGCTAAGCGAGTATGATCATATGAATGCACAGGAGTCGCTGGCGTAGCCATTGATGGACATAGTCGCAATAAGACGGTGGTCCCGATGCCCCGGCGGCCCGACCGAACTTATCCGTGCTAGGAACAAACTAGCGCGACTACCGGATCTTCCCCCTAGGCCGGTTCGGTCCCGGTGCCCCGATGCCCCGAACCGAGGAGATCAAACTTGTGCACAAGCGTCCGCGACTGAATGAATGAGTTCTTGTTGTTCTTCCATTATTCTGAGTAAACGACAATGGTTGTAGGCGCAGGTCATGATCCTCGCTACAAGCCATCCCAGGTCGTTCCTGACTTAGTGATTCATTTGTTATGCATTTCACGCAAGTTGATATAACAGTCCATGATTCATTATTCAGATGCAACTTGACATGATGCGCTCCCCAGGTTCGGGGATTGCCTTGGCGACCTATCGTCCCGGATACTTGTGGCCCATATTTCATAAAAGGAGACTATTTGATAGTCTGCTGGCTAACAAGATGCGTGCATGATATACAACAGTGTTTTCCTTGATTTAGGCATGTTTCCATATAACGAGCATTGAATCGAGGCAAGGGTATGAGTTAACATATAGCAAGCAAGCATGTATTCTAATGAAACTTAAAACATTCACGTTGGCTCGGGCCCGAAGGTAAGCCGAGGAGCGAAACCGAAAGGAACTTATCGAATGACATGCTCCAGGGTCGTGCAGTGCAATGAGTAAACATAGTGTACTTGTATCATCCTACCCGAGGCATAGCGGGGCTGAGGCAACATTACCAGTTAACATATCGAGCAGACAAGCATTCAAACTTAACAATCACGATAACTCGGGCCCGAAGGTAGACCGAGAAGTGAAACCGTTAGGGAATTCAACAAGCGACATTATCTAGAGTCGTGCAATATAACCAGGTGAATAGTGCACTAAGAAAAGCAATACCCATATCGATCTATCGAGGCATATGGTCCAGTTGCCCAAGGCAACGGTAGCATGCGAGGGTCTGTACATAAGCAATTGTTTCATTTCCAAGTTCTATCATAAGCAGCAACAGTTGGGATTATTCTCTTAGCTAGGTGTGTTGTATTCTTATTAGCATATAGGGGGTGATTCATCTAGCGACTAGCATGAAACATTTCGTATTTTATGTGTGCTGGCTAAGCAAAGACAAGTTCACCGTAGCCACCCACCTTAGCGATGATTCGCCCCGGTTGAGCGATACTCCGAGCGAGCCTCTAAAAGCCTAAGCGGTTCTCTTGAAGGGCCAAGTCTGGATAATCCTTTGCCTCAATGAGTCGTCTCACTGAGCAATGCAGGTCGGGACGTTGCACTTTTGCCGTTTGAATCGGCAGTCCGCTAGAGCGGAACGGGGTGTTACAGGCTGAGCAGTGTATCTTTCCTCGGGCACATCAGTTCTTGTCACTACCACATTTTTAGAGTAGGGCATGGTTGTCTTTTGCAATATTTATATATATGGTGTTATAGTTACATAATATATATAATATGATATATTATTATTATTATTATTAATAGTATGGGTTAGTGGGCTAGACTTGATGGACCATTAGACTCAAACACTAGACTAGACATTTTGGAACCCACTAGTTAATCCCCTTTCCATTTAATTAGAAATTTGTTAAACCTTAACTTGGAATTAAACCCCACTTAATGAATAACTCTTCATAAGAAACCATTAAGGGCAAATGGAATATTGTGCATTATACAAGCCCTAGGTTATATGGCCGGCCTATATAGGAGAGAGGGAGACTCCCTCTAGTTTATTTATTAGCTCATGAAAAATTCTAGATTTAGTTCTTTCCCAAAACTCTTTCATTCCTCCACCAAATTTCAGAAATTAAACCCCAATCCCTCTCATTTCCCTCATCTAAGAAGCCTAGAAGTTTAGGTTTCAAGGAGAATTGGTGAAGAAGAGATTTGGCTAGAGAACCCTTGACTTTGTATTGGGAATCCATCTCCCAAGAGGTAAAATTCTAAAATCTCTCCTTTTAATTCTGTTTTAATTATTTTGTTGACCATTAGGAGCCCACCCATGGTCTAGGAATAGCCACAAGGGGAGATAATGAGTCTCTATTGGTTTCCATGGTGTTTCTTCATGAAGTTGTGTTCATATTTAGAGTTTTGTGTTTAAGAATGTGTTTTCCCTATTTTTTTCATAACAACTAATTATATTAGATATATATATTAATTATATATGATAGGTATATATGTCATTAGTTACATATTGGGAGTTTTTACATGAGTGTATCATGAGTATCTTGATTAGTGCACTCAAAGTGTTTGATAAATTAACTTTTATGGAAATGTCCCTATTAGATGTTTCCCTGTTATATATATATATATATATATATATAATATATATATATATATATATATATATATATATATATATATATATATGTTGCCTGTGCCATGGGACGTTGGAATAGGAAGTGACTGCATCGTGGGGGACAGTGTGTCTGATACACACTGATACCTGGTTGCAGGCCAAGCAACAGAAACCTAGGAGTTATGTGCAGTCGGGTCACTGATACTTTGTATCATAGGGCTAAGATGTGTTTAGTTTAGTGAATATAAGTACCATGGGGTTTCTTCAATTGGTTAGAGCATGGTGCAAGCAGCGATGTTGTTGTGTTGCAACAGCTGTGTACGCTGCATAGCAACAATGAGGTGAATTGGTCGGGTAGACTGCAGTATAGACAGTGACTAGCAGCAGCAGTATTAAAGCTTAGCTTCATAGAAATAGCAGTAGGTAATAGCGAGCTCGGGTTGGATATTGTGAGAGCGTGTAACAGTCATTCATGGTGTGTGTTGGTGTTTCAGTTACATTAATACTTATCTATGTGTGACTGCAGCAACCCACAATAGGGTGTGTAGCCTAGTTAAGCTTATTGTTCTAGTAGATGGGGGAGACATTGGGATTGGTTGTTCAAGTGTTGCAAGCCTGGAAGGGTGTGGTTGTGATGGTTGCAGGAGGAAAGGGAGTTCAGTAAGAGCTCGAGTAGAAGCTAATCAAGTGTGTGGGTTGTGCATCAGGTATTTGACAATGGGAAGGAAAATTGGTTCAGTTGCAGCAAGTTGCAACAAGTCATTCCTGCACTGAGAGTGTGCAGCAGGAACACGGGAGTGAGGGAAATTGTGATTGTGTGGTGAATGCTTTGGTATGTGTTAAAGAGTGTCTATGTTGGTATCAATTTTAGCATGGGTATGAGGAAGTATGTTTCCAGGATGTGTGAGTGTGCATCCTTGTGCATACATGAAGAATTATGGGTAGAAATATGGGTTAGAGTATCTAGTGTTGTCTGCCTTATGTTCCAGTATGCATGTGTTGGAGCAATTGTTAGAAGATCATGAGTGAGGGAATTTCACCTATTATTTCAAACTGGATGTGCAAAACTTGGGAATACTGTGAGTTGTATCTTTAGTGTATCGTGATAGGTATCAGTGAGAGTAAGTGTCAATTTGGAGTATCATGACTTTATAAATATAGTGATGGGTAAATTCATTTAGATTAAATATCTCTACATACCCAGATAGAGGAGTATCACTTAGTAGTATCCAGGGTGTAGAAATATTTAGTTAAGGGATCATGTCTGCTACTCAGCACAACAACTAAGTTGCAGTTATGTTATACTACAACCTGGAAGCAGTATGGGTAAGTTCAGGGTGTCTAATGATAGTTAAGTGCAAGTATAGGTGTTTTTGGGTATTGAGAGTGTATATAAGTTGTGCCTTGAGAGTGTATAACAAGCATTGGTGACAAAGGATACACTGGTATCATTGAGGTATGAAATACTTTGGGCAAGTGAGAAGGTTAGTGTGGGGTATTATAATACCATGAGTAAGGTAAGGGTTGAGTTGTTGAGTTAGGATTCCAAGGTATCGAGTATAATACCAAGGTATGCAAGGGGGTATGTGTCATAGCAAGCACATGTGAGTTAGTATAGTATTTGAGTTGGGATAGTATATGATATTAGAATACAAGAGTTATATATATATATATATATATATATATATATATATATATATATATATATATATATATATATATATATATATATATATATATATATATATATATATATATATATATTGGTATTAGCATATATGTGTATAGTTATGACCTAGTATTAACTAGTATAACCTAATATGAATTAAAATACCTAGAGACAACCTAGCATTGACTTCATATTTGTTAGTATAACTTGTTTTAGTAGGAATTGTTAGTATAAACTAAGGCGTTTTAGTATTGACCCAGGAAACCTAGTATAACAAGACTTTGACCTAGTTTTAGCCTAGAAATTATATTTCAAGCTAGTTAATCCCTTTTTATCATTCCAAACACCAATTTTAACATTAATATTTGATATATAGGTCATTGTGATTCTATCTTGGACATCGATCCTAATTCGTTGCTCGAGACCACAGGCAAGTATATTCTTTGACAATTTTCATTATTTTGATCATTACTATGATTCTAGTTGTAGTGTATATATACTTGATTTCGACACAGCGGATACATGGGCTAGCATCATAGATACCTGTCATGAGGAGTCGTGATTGGAATCCATAGTGCTAGCTGGGGATGAGGAAATATTAGCATTTATGTGATCATATCCCACTTTACATGCATCATAGCTCACCCCACACATCACGTAGGGTGTAGCCTGACCATTTACATGCCTCATAGCCTATTATATTTGATTAGCCTGACTTTTGCTTGCGTCATAGCTAACCAGATGGTTAGCCTGAACTCACATGTATTATAGCTAATCATATATAACAAGCCTGATCTAGTCCCAAGTCGATCACATAGCAAACTGATATTTCATGATACTTAGCCAATATTTCTATTTCTTGATATTGTATATTCATTTCTAGTACTCACATACTTCTGTTTCACTGCTAGTTATTTTCATATGATGATTACATGTCTCTCCAGTATTTCTCATTTTCTAGTATTTCTTTTATCATGTATTTCCTTGCACTGTTTTATAGTTTTTATTAATATAATTGAAATTGTTGTTAGTGTTTGTGCTTCGCTCCAATCCTGACTGGATAACATTTTTCAGAGGATCTTGATAATTTTTGTCCTACCTATTATGGTCCAGGAGTAGATGGTGATTACATTCCGTAGATTCCAAAGGAGCTACTCCACATAGAGGAGACACTACCCGCAGTCGTTTAGACAGAACTTAACCTAGTTTAATTATGTATGGGATTGTTCTAACTTTGAGACTTGGGTTGTATTATGATGAGACTTATTTATTTTGAGATAGCTAGACTTTAGACTTTTGTTATTTGAGTTGTCTTTTAGACTTATGTCAAAACTTCTTTATATCTTTCATATCTTATCATGCCATTACCTTCTTATAGTTATTGTGATTGAGTACCTTATGAATTGATGATCATTTGCATACTCATTATTTCTCCTTATGGATTTGAGATCATTGACAGGTTATGTTGTGAGTGTTAGTATTTTTGAGACCTTGACAGCGTTCTACCGCCGATGTTGTGGCGTAGGCTGGACGTATCCACGGTTCATGTCCAAGTTTTGGGTGCGGGTCATGACACATTTTTAGCGTTGACCTATGCAGGTCGAGAAGAGTAAGATTAGGTCGTAACTAGTGCATTATCGTAGTAGTTCTCAGACTTGGAGTACTATTACGAGCAGGAGATGGGGTATAGATGAGAGTATGCTCAGTCACAACTAGAAATTTTTTAAATTTATTTTGCTATTCTGAATAATTGCTTCTTTTAAGTTTTACTGTCATTCTTTGATGATATCATATCTTTGACCTTTGGAGAAAGTACTTGTGAGTCTAAAATCACCTGTTCATGTAGGAGTTTTTGCAGCTTTCGGGGGTCTTCCTCCCCCACCTGTCCAGAGGGTTGTCCCGGCTGTCATTGAGGACCTTCCACCTCTACAAATTCTATTTCCAGGAGGTATGCCCGCTGATGGGGCACAGATGTTCGCATTGATCCAGGGCATGGTGGATGCTCAAATGACGTTGGTAGAGGCTTAGCGAGTTCAAGCTGAGGCACAGAGGGTGCAGGCTGAGGCACACCAAGCACAAACTGAGATGATAAGGTAGAGCATAGAGAATTCCCATCAGGTGGCTCTCCAGGTAGTGGAGAGAGTCGTACAACAGCATTCTGGCCAGCAGCAGCAGCAACAGAGACCAGGCACTATAGTGAACTTCAAGAAGATGATGCCTCAGAAGTTCAAGGGTGTTGAGGGGATACTCTACGTCGATGACTGGCTGGAGGACATAGAGAGGAACTTGCGCTTGGCTCAGATTCCAGAGAGTTTGCAGATCGAGGCCGCCGACAGCCAAATATTTGATATCGCGTTGACTTGGTATCGTACGGAGCCGAAACTTACTGCTAGAGGACTTACTTAGGAGGATTTCAAGGAGCTTTTCAAGGAGAAGTTCTCTCCCGACGTGGCATTGGGAGCCTTGGAGAGTCAGTTCCATGACTTGGTCCAAGAAAATATGTCAGTCAATGAGTACGTCGTAGAGTTTTGCCACTTCAGTCGTTTGGCACCATCGATGATTCGGGACCTAGGAGACCGAGCCCAGAAGTTCAGGGAGGAGCTGATGAGAGAGATCAAGTCTCGTACTTCTAGACGTCGTACTGCTACCTTTGAGGGTATTCTGATGGATGCCCAGATTGCTGAGGATGATTTGGACCTCAGAACCAAGAGAGGACGCGACATTTCTGGATGAGTGAGTGGTAGCACGGGACGGCTAAGCTCCCACTTTCAACAGCAACAAAGGCCGTATCAGCACCAGTAGCACCAGACACCAGCTCGAGGACATATCCAGCAGCAGCCGCAGAGGCAGACCCAGCCCGCTGTCCAGTATGCATACTACGGGAAGGTGGGATACACGAGAGACATTTGCAGAAAAAGTATGGGTACAAGTTTGTCTTGTGGATCGTCAGCGCACCAGTTGAGAGATTGTCCGTCTATTCAGACTCGTCCAGATTAGGGTGGAGCAGCATCTCAGAGGGGACCCACTACTAAAATTTGCGGGATTAGCGACATTTTTAGCAACGTCCAAATAAAATATCGCTGAATTGTAGGTATTTAGCGACATCCATATAAAACGTCGCAATACGTCGGTGATAGCGACGTGGAGCTACATTTAACGACTATCATTATTATAAATATATAATATGTTGCTAGGTAGTCGCTAAACGTCGCTAACTTTTTAATTTTAGCAATGTTTAGCGGCATTTATGTATTTAAGTCACAGTATATTATTATATTCGTGACATTTAGTGACGTATAGACCGATGTCGCTAATTTATTTTATATAGGGTTTGACGAATTTCTCTTTCCCCCATTTCCTTCGAAATCTCAAAAATTTTAAACACCCCCCCATCCCAGCGCCCCACCTCGGAGACCCCCCTCCGGCTGCGTCCTCCCCCCTCCGGGGTGCTCCTCCCTCCGTCAGCTCCTCCTTCCTCCGGCTCCCCTCCTCCCTCCGGCGGCTCCTACTTCCTCCGGCTCCCCTCCTCCCTCCGATGTCCTCCCCCTCCGGCGGCTCCTCCTCCCTCCGGCGTTCTCCTCTCTCTAACTCCCCTCCTCCTCACTCGGTGGGCTCCTCTCTCTGTCTCCTTTCTCTGTCTCCCTCTCTAACATGACACGACATAACATGACATGACACGAAATGACACACACTAACCCTAACCCTAACTCGGACACACACACATGCACGCAGACACACTTACACATGTGGACACTAACCCTAATACTGACAAGGACACACGGACACACACAAACATAGACAAGATATGACATGCCACGGACACACGGACACAAACAAGACACAGACATAGACATGACATGGGATACGACACAGACACATACACTGGGCTCCCATCTATATGGCATTTAGGCCCATATGTCATAGAGGTATTTATAATGGGTGACCCAAAATGAATAAATTATACTTTATTACCAGAGATTTTAACCAAGTAGAAAGAGTAGAACCTGCCCACATATTTTGAGCTCTATGCGACTGCGAGTACCATCATTTTTGTCATGATCAACCAGCTTCATGCCTTCCTTGTGAATAGCTGACATAAGTTCTCCTCTCTCCTGTAATAAGCTAAGTAACCCTAGTCAAGTTGAGTGTAGAAGAAGAGAGAGTAGCTTGCTAGCTAGTAGTGTCTCGCCAATAAAAAAAAAAAAAACAACAACAAACTATATAATTCAAGAAATTACATAAACCTAACCTCAAAGAAAAATTTCAAAAATAGAAAAAGAACACACACACATGCAGAAGAGACGTGTACAAGGAGGGAGGGAAAAAATTTTGAAAATAGTCAATGGTCTTGCATGCGTATAATGGGAACAAGTGCAATAATTAACTAAGGGCTTTTTTGGGAAGAAAAACCCTGAAATGAGACTCCGCAGTTTCCACTAGGAAGCCGCCAACATTCAATGGTTTCGTCCAAAAATATGGAAGCAATAGATTACTATTCACCTAATTTGCAGCTAGGAAAACTCGGAAGTCAGGAAAGATATACATCACTGTTTTGACTTGTCCTTCACTTTATTTATCATATGTGCACTCCATTGTTTTAGACACATAACCTAACCCTATCTCTCTTCTAGTTAGCTGTCTGAGTTTAGACACAACCTTGCGTATCTGCAGCGTATATAATACGATGTAGATCTTGACTTAAGGATAGTCATATACACGGACATGGGAATGACTCTTCAAAGCCGAGACACGATATACAGTATTGGCTTCTTCTAGAACTCGTATCCAACTTGGGCTGATGCTTCTTGCTGTACGAGCTATTGCATTGGCTACTGCAAACTGCTAAACCTGATGTTGAAAGCTTTGCAGTGCACTGGCTCTGCTGCTACTTGCTGAGTTTACTTGTTGTTGTGCATCCTTCTTGCTGTGCACTACACAATGTTGCTGCACATTGATTCCTCACTGCTGCACAGTGCAGTACAACTAGCTGCTACTGCTATAAACTACTGTATGCTTTCCCTTATACTGTGGTAGTACAGAGCTGCACACTGCTCAGTTGTGCTTCCCCTTGCTGTGCTAGCACAGAGCTGCATACTGCTCTCCCTTCAGTTGATCACTGCCAAATGATGCACACTAAAAACTATGAACTTCTCTCCCTAGTGACCCGAGCTCACTCAATCACTCAAACAACCATACTTGAAGGTAGCAGTGAGTATCAGTGCATGTACTATATTTAACGATGAGTATATATGCTAGGATTAGGAGTATCAATGCATGTACTGTATTTAACGATGAGTATATACTTGAAGGTAATTGTATATTCATTTTTGCTGCAGAAGTATCTAGAAATGGATATGAATTACTATCTGTGTCATCGTTCGTAGATGTACAACCGTCATACTAATGACATGTGTGGTATGCGGGATGAATTCATTGAGGGTGTACAACAGTTCCTACAGTTCGCCAAGGCGTTCCCTCAGTACATGGATGGTACCAAAATTAAGTGTCCGTGTGTGAGATGTCACAACTTAAAATATCATCAAGAAGTGGAAGTCACATATCATTTGTACTCGAAGGGTTTCATGCCAAATTACTATCAGTGGACCCGCACGGAGAACTTGTGTCTTTAGCATCGGAGTCGGAGCCTTATGTGGAGCCATATATGGATGTCCACGACCATGCTGCTTACGACGACGGGTGGGTGAACATGGTTTTTGATGCGGTGGGGCCTAGTTTCGATCCAGACAATCATGATGCAGCTGAGGAGGCACCGAATACCGATGCTGTAAAGTTCATGGAGTTGCTAGAGAATGCAAGGACTCCATTATATCGTGGTTGTGAAGATCATTCACCGTTGGAGGTTGTTACAAGATTATTGAGCATCAAGTCCGATTTTAACATGTCGCAAGAATGCCATAACCGATTGATGGATTTGATTATAGAGATCTTACCAGAGGATGCAAAGTTGCCTAAAGACTTCTACCGATCTAAGAGGATGGTGAGATCGCTCTGGATGAGATATGAGAAAATCGATGCATGTCGCAACGGGTCCATGTTGTACTACAAAGATGACAATGATGAAGATGAGTGCAGATTCTGTGGTGCTGATCGCTACAAGGCTACTGGAAGAGGAAAGTCTGTCGGTGCAAAGAAGCCTACCGATTCGATGCACTACTTGCCTTTGACGCCGCGGTTGCAGATGTTGTTTATGGTGAATGAGACTGCAGAAAATATGAGTTGGCACAGGCAAAAATAGATCGAAGGAGTATTAGATCATATATCCGATAGAGAAGCATGGAAGCACTTTGATCGAGAGTATCCAGATTTTGCTTCGGATTCCGCGTAATGTCAGATTGGGGATCTCCTCCGACGGTTTTACCCCATTCGGACTTTCGGGCTCCCAGTATTCGTGTTGGCCTGTGATCGTCACTTCGTATAATCTACCGCCTTGGATGTGCATGAAGACTCCGTTTATGTTCCTAATCGTTATTATCCCGGGTCCGAACAATCCGAAGAGGAACATTGATGTATATTTACAGCCTTTGATAGATGAGTTGAATCAAATATGGGAAGTAGGTGCCAACACGTACGATGTTTCCAAAAAATAGAATTTTCAGATGAGGGCAACACTTATATGGACCATCAACGACTTTCCGGCATATGAAATATTATCGGGATGGAGCACTCATGGTCATGTCCGTATTGCATGGACCGTACTAAGGCTTTCCGTTTGAAACACGGAGGCAAACCGTGCTTCTTCGATTATCATTAATAATTTCTGCCGAAGGATCATCCGTACCGGAGGAACATGAATGCTTTTCGTACGGGCGTTGTGGAGAAGGCTGATCCACCACCAAGGTGGCACGGATACACGATATGGGAAGAGGTAAAAGATTTATCAAGTGTTATCGAAGTGCCTGCTAAGGGGTACAAGTGTGACGGATTTGGTCGTACCCATAACTGGACGAAGAGGAGTATATTCTGGGATCTGCCATATTGGAGCACCAATCTGATCAAGCATAACCTTGATGTCATATATATCGAGAAGAATGTGTTTGATAACATAATTAATACTGTAATGGAGGTAAAAGGGAAGACGAAAGACAACTGAAGGCCAGGTTGGACTTAGAAGAAATATGTAGACGTCCTACAATGTATTTGATAGAGGAGGGGAATGGAAAGTTAAAGCAGCCTAAGTCAGTTTTCTCACTAGAGAAGGAGGATAAAGGGAGACTTTGTAGGTGGATTCAGGGTCTAAAATTTCCAAACGGGTACTTGTCGAACTTGAGAAGATGCGTCGACCTCAAGGAGAACAAACTGGCGGGTATGAAGAGCCACGATTGTCACGTATTCATGGAGAGGTTAATTCCGATTGCATTTTGGGAATTCTTACCGTAGGTCATTTGGGATCCATTGACAGAGCTCAGCATATTCTTCAGATATCTTTGTTCTACTAAGTTGCTCGTCGATCATCTAGAAAAGCAAGAGAAGGACATTGCGGTAACACTATGTAAGCTCGAAAAGGTATTTTCTTTTGGATTCTTCGACTCTATGGAGCATTTGCCAATTCATCTTTCCCATGAGGCACGTGTTGGTGGTCCTGTCGGTTATCGGTAGATGTACCCCTTCGAGCGGCATCTGAATCACCTAAAGAGAAATGTGAAAAATAAGGCACGGGTTGAGGGCTCTATTTGTGAAGCTTATGTTCTCGAGGAGATTATAAACTTTTGCTCGACGTATTTCAAACCTTATGTTGCTACTAATAGAACAAGAGCTCCGAGAAATGACGATGGATATTAGAATCTAATGATGCAATACTCAAAGTATTCAATGCGTTCGGAAAGCCTTCGGAGAAAATAAAGAAGAGATATTTGAATGACGACGAGCTAAGGGCTTCTCAGTTGTATATATTAATCAATTACGACAAGAATGAAGTGGATAAGCTAGAGGGGTAAGTAATTAATACGTCCACATTTACATCATCTCAATGTAATAGTATAAGCTACTATTATGCTACTAATCAGCGGTTGTTTCGTTATTTTTCAGCACATATAATAATGAGTTGAGATCGGTTAGATCCTACATAACAGACAAAGAAGTAGAACAAGAAATGAGATGCCATTTTCCTTCTTGGTTGAGCGTATATGTAAGGAGCTTGGTAATTACTTTTTTATTTTGTACTTGCACAATAAATAACTTACTATCGCTACTTTGGTATTTAGGTCGATCGTCTAATAACACCCGAGACTGAATCTATTAGAACTCTAGCCAAGGGATCAATTACTACCATCAAAATATGGCCAAGTTTCTGTGTGAATGGGTTTAGGTTCAAGTCAACAAATGCTTCGATCAAAGACAGCTTTCTGGATCTTGATTCCACGAAAAACAGTTGTTTGTGAATCAAATCTTCGAACTACAAAGACGTCGATCCAGGCAATAATTTCTTTGGCATCTTACGAGAGATTGTGCAGTTGACATATAATTATGGCATAGAACCTGCTAAGATCGTACTATTCAAGTGTGAATGGTTCGATCCGATTCAAGATCAAGGTTGGAAAATTGACAAGCATGGCCTTGTGGATATAAACTATAAGCGTAGATATCAAGGCTATGAACCATTTGTCCTATCAAGTCAGGCTCAGCTCATGTACTTCACAACTTATCCTAGATGGGGGACAACGAGGTCGGATTAGTGGGCAGTATGTAAGACCAAAGCTAGAAATACCTTTGACATTGACGAAATATCTTATCAGGAGGATGAGCTACCTCTTGTAACAAATATTGTAGATATGGACTCAATGAAAGTTACTCATTACACGACTAATAATATAGAAGATGTAGAATTATTCGAAGAGGAAGACGAAGATGAAGACGAAGTAGATGAAAGTGAAGATGAGGAGGAAGAGGAAGAGGAAGAGGAGGACGAGGAACGCCAACAAGATAAATTTTCTGAAGATGATTGAAAATAAAATATTTTGCCTGTAGAATGTACTATATTTTGACTGTAGAATATACTATTTTGATGAATATATATATTATATTTTGACTGTAGAATGTACTATCCATTAAGACTTGTGACACCACTAGTTATTTACTGTACAATTCTATGAATGCTGTAAGATATGCATAACATTTTGACTGTAGAATGTACTATATATTTGTGTATTTTTTTATTCATCATATGTTGTTATCAGGTATGACAGAATAACGCGAAGTGTTCGACAGGTCCCGAGGTAGACAGAGTGCTCCTCCGGTACTGCCTAATGTTGGTTCTGGATCCTTGTCGCCTAGTACTCTAGTATATCGATCAGTCACATCTCCGACTACGACGATGTTACGTGGCATCACTCCTGGGACGAGTAGTTCTAGGCCTGATTGTACTCCCTCGTCCAACGTTCCTCCTGCTGACGGAACCATGGAGACAGATGAGCATATGGAGGAGGTCGAGCCGACGTTGTCCCAACATCAGCTAGATCCTCCATGCGCACCTCCGGAGGAGACGAGGACAGAGATTGGGCCAACGGTACAAAGTAAGTCAATTAGATGGCTTAGCATCATATATATTGTGTATTTCTTTATTCATCATATATTGACTTTTTCGATCAAAATAATTATCTCTGTATAGATATCGTCCCTCGTCGGTACAGAGACGCCTGGGCCGCTTTATGAGGAACTATGGTGGCCCTTGGATCAACTACTCTGAAGCTCCGGAGGAGAGGAAGGCGTTCTTGTTTGCGTACTTTAAGGTAAAAGTATATTATATAAATCCTCTAATTTATGCATATTATATAACTACTAAATTATTTATTGTAGCAAACGTATTTCTATCCTCCGCACCGGGCCGAGTTGATCGAGCAGATATTTCCTGCCACTGCCGCCAAGCTTATCTGTGATGCTTTGGATGACCAGAAGGCTCATGATCGCGTTGGAAAACCGATCCAAGGTTGGATCACGCCCGAGCAGTGGACTGCGATGAGGGCTAGATTCGACGATTCGAGGTACAAAGAAAGGTCTGAGAAGGCCAAGGCGGCTAGGCGAAAGGCAGCAAAGTGGTGTGGTGGCTCGATTCCGATGACGGAACATTTTCGTCGTTTGGTATATTTTTTATTTCAGATATATTATTTTAATGCAAGTACGATAAAATGGTAGTAGGAAAAAATATTTAATTTTAGTACTAAATAATATATTTTTAATGGGTACAGAGGGGTGAGGATGCAAACATGGTGACCGTCTTCCTGGTCACCCATCGAAATGTCAAAAATCTCATTGATGAGAGGGCCTCGCAGACCTATATAAGTATTACTTTACTTTGTGTTAATTTTAATATAACTTAGGCAATTATCGAGTATCCAAACTTTTCTAGGCCGAGTATCTTAGGCTGCATGAGCGGGCGACCGCTAGTGCACCTACAGCGGGAGAGGCTGGTACTTCCTCGCAGCCCTCTCCAGCTCAGGGTACGTACTACGGTACGGGATCCTATGGTGCCCTTGTTACGACACAGTCATCTAGGGCCTCCCCGACAAGTGCGCATTACCCACAGCCCTCGCAGTCGTTGGCCCGACACCAGGAAGCCGTTGACCGTCAGATTGCGTCTCTCCGTGACAAGTTGCTGCGAAGGATGGAGGAGCAGTCCCTGTCCCAGCCGCAGGCGAACTATGCGACGCTCATCGCACGATTTGATATGCTCGAGCGCAGCATCATGGAGCCCCGGGATTTGACAACTGATCTTAGAGCGTCGACAGAGCACAGCGTGATGGAGCTGCATGCATCACAGCTGTCTATGGGCGAGAGGCTGGCGATGATGCATGATTCAATGGTTTATAGCAGTACGAGGCTGCTATCTACCATGGATTTATACAACCAGCGACTAGCAGAGTTGGAGCGGATACGTCCTCCTGGTGCGCCTACATCGACACAGACTCCACCAACGTCACTGCCTTCTCCATTGACATCGGTGTCGATTTCACGGGAGCAGTATGATCTGTTCTTATCCCTCATGTGCGTCGGTGGTCATCCTCTTGCAGATCCGCAGTAGTCCTAGTTAGGACCGTTTATTGATTGTTTGTGTTTCAGACCTATGATATTTGGTCATTTATGATTTTATTTTTTATTTTTGAGGCATTCAGACATTATTTCTTGTATTCTTTAGGATGAGCCTTTTAGACTCAGTTGTGTGGATATTTGCTGTATTCTTTACGACGATATTTTCTTCTGATTCGGTTTTGTGATCTCAATATTTTATTTTCTTCAAATTTTATTATATTATTCATATTAAATATATATGTTAATTTACCGGTGTTGAGTGTTCAATCGAAGGGGGTCGGCGAACCCAGCAAATTTAACAGAGGGTTGCTCCGGGTCTATTTGTACAAATTGTGAATTCATAAACTACAGGAAGAATAGTTTGGAAATAATTCAATATTTTTTTTTTATTTTTTCAGTATCTTTAGCGACGTTTTTAGCGACGTTTAGCGACGTCTACTCACGTCGCTAATTACGTCGCTGAATACGTCGCTATATACGTCGCTACACACGTCGCTGTCCGCCACAAATTGCTGACATGGCAGTATTGCCAGGTCATAATAACGTCGCTAAATTAGTCACACAACGTCGCTAAATGAGTCGCACATACGTCGCTATAAAAGTCGCTATTTACATCGCTATAAACGTCGTTATCTACGTCGCTAATTTAGCGACATATAGCGACAAAAATACACGTCGCTAATTTAGCAACGTTGCATCGCTAAACGTCGCTAATATAGCGACGTATATACGTCGCTAGAAAATATCGGAATAACGACGTTTGGCGATATTTTTTTCTGTCAGCGACTAGTTTAAAGACGACTTCAACAAAACGTCGCTAAAATTATTTAGCGACATGTTTTGGCCATTTAGCGACGTTTCTTTACGTCACTAATTTGATTTATTCTGGTAGTGACCTGCCAGAGCACCTACTGCACCACGAGGCCAGCATAGGGTACCACCACTTTCGCCACAGCAGCAGAGGTTTGTCCAGCAGCAGCAGCAACAGAGAGGTGCACCCCAGGGACGAGCGTATGCCATGACGGCCGAGAAGGCCGAACCAGCAGAAGACGTGATATCAGGTTCAGTTCTTCTCGATTCCCTTCCAGCACTTGCATTATTCAATTCTGGCATTTCCCATAGTTTCGTATCTGCATCTTATGATCTTAAGCATTGTTTAGTGGCGGAACCCTTAGATAGGACTTGCAAGATCACGACTGGCGGAAGCATTATCCTAGTTAGTGATTTTTGCAAGGGCCGAAGAGTTTCATTGGGAGGCCGAGATTTGAGTGTGTTCTTACTCGTAATGCAACTTCCGGGTTACGATATTGTACTCATGATGGATTGGTTGAGCAGGCACCATGCTACTATAGATTATTGTGGAGGCAGAGTGATATTTTGACAGCCAGGAGAGCCAGAGTTTGTGGTCGCCCGAGGAGCAGCGGAGCAGAGCAGGGGCATCTTTTGTGGAGCCAGGATGGAAGAGAAGGAGTTGCCACATCCTTTGATCGTGGAGTTCCTGGATGTCTTTCCAGGGGAGTTGCCAGGTTTGCCTCCAGACAGAGATGTCGAGTTCTCTATAGACTTGGTGCCAGGCGCAGAGCCAATATCACAACACGTCTATAGGGTCAACAACAGCGAGCTGGCAGAGTTGAAGAAGCAGGTCGACGAGTTGCAGGATAAGGGCGTCATCAAATCCAGTTCATCACCATAGGGAGCTCTGGTATTGTTTGTACCATATAAGGATGAGTCGGTACGCATGTGTATCGATTATAGAGCCCTAAACAACCTCACTATGAAGAATAAATATCTGCTGCCGAGGATAGATGATCTCTTCGATCAGTTGAGCTGAGCGAAGATATTCTCAAAGATAGACTTGAGGCCAGGCTACCACCAGGTAAACGTGAAGAAAGAAGATATTCCGAAGACAACTTTTCGGACTCGATATGGCCTGCTTGAGTTCATGGTGATACCGTTTGGGTTGACTAATGCACCGACAGTATTCATGAACCTGATGAACAAGGTATTCCACCAGTACCTTGACAAGTTTGTGGTGGTATTCATCGATGATATTTTTGTGTATTCAAGGACCCCGGAGGAGCATGAGGAGCACCTGAGGTTGATTTTGGAGACTCTCAGAAAAGAGGAGCTTTACGGGAAGCTTTCGAAGTACGAGTTCTTCCTTAACAAGGTTGAATTCCTTGGGCATGTGGTGATGGGTGACGGGATCTCAGTTAACCCGAAGAAGATTGTGGCAGTAGAGTCATGGGCTACTCCCAGTTTAGTGGCTGAGATCAAAAGTTTTCTCGAACTAGCAGGTTACTACAAGAGGTTTGTACAAGACTTCTCCAGAATTGCAGAGCCGATGACTAGACTGACTAGGAAGGATATAGATTTTGTCTAGACGGAGGATTGTCAGGCTGTATTTGATGAGCTGAAGAAGAGATTGATGACAACTCCAGTATTGACGTTGCCATCGGGGACAGGTGGATTCACTAGCTACAGTGATGCTTTAGGGAAGGGTTTGTGTTGCGTTCTTCAGCAGCACGAGAAGGTGATTGCCTATGCTTTCAGGCAATTACGTGCTCATGAGAAGAACTACCCCACCCACGATTTGGAGTTGGTAGTGGTTATCTTTGCTCTAACGCTGTGGGAACACTATCTGTACGAAGAGCGTGTGGAGATCTTCACCGACCACAAAAGCTTGAGGTACGTATTTACGTAGAAAGAGCTGAACATGAGGCATATGAGGTGGTTGGAGTTGATAAAGGACTTCGACATTTTATTGCAGCACCACGCAGGAAAGGCCAACATAGTTGTCGATGCCTTGAGCAGGTATCCGATGGCTATGTACTTGATGACAGACAGATACTTGTTGGCCTATCTTGAGAGCTTGGAAATTGAGGTGCTAGTTCCTGGTATCGAGATTCAGATGTGGGGATTGTAGATACAGTCTGAGCTGATGGACAAAATTATGACTATGTAGTATGATGATGAGGCTCTAAGGAGTATCAGAGCACATGTTCGGACAGGATTATCAGAGGGCTTCACTTTTGCTGATGATGGATCGTTATGGCACGGTACTAGGATATGTGTGCCAAGCGGGGAGCTGCGCAAGAAGGTTTTGCAGGAGGCGCATCGCTCTCAGTACTTGATGCATCCAGGTGCCAACAAGATGTATCGAGACCTGAGAGAGCACGTATGGTGGTATGGTATAAAGTGTGAGGTAGCGCGCTTCGTATCGAGGTGTTTAGTATGCCAGCAGGTAAAGGCGGATAGATAGAGGCCAGGTGGATTGCTTCAGCCTTTACCCATCCCGGAGTGGAAGTGGGAGCATGTGACTATGGATTTTGTTTCAGGGCTTTTACGTTCTCCAGGAGGAAAAGACGCAATTTGGGTCATCGTAGATAAGTTAACCAAATCAGCCCAGTTTTTACCATTCAAAGTGGGTACATAGACGGAGAAGCTAGCGAAGATGTATGTGCGGCAGATTGTCAGATTACATGGGGTTCCTGTGAGCATCATCTCGGATCGGGATAGTCGTTTCACTTCTCACTTCTAGAAGAGTTTATAGGCTAGCTTGGGCACTTAGCTCAAGTTCAGTACCATATATCACCCCCAGACAGACGGTCAGTCGGAGAGGACTATTCAGACTCTCGAGGATATGCTACGCACTTGTGTTCTGGATCTCGGAGGTTCTTGGGAGGATCATCTACACTTGGTAGAGTTTGCTTACAACAACAGCTACCAGGGCAGTATTAAGATGTCACTGTAAGCCCCCTCATTTTAGGATATGGATAATTTGGTAATTTATAATTATTTTTATTATTTTGTTTAATTAGAAAGATTTAAAGAATTAATTTCTAAAATTCTTTTTAATATATATGACACTTTGCCATGGCTTTGATATTTTGAGCAATGCACGACCTTTTCCCTTCTAATAAAATTTATAATATTAATCTTGATTGAGTCTAATATAGTTGAAATATGGATGTTGCAATTATTTGATCTCCCCCATGCTCCAAAAATATTGACAAACGTCTAGAATTACGGTTACCGTAAAATTGTCTCCTTTTGACTAGAACTTGACCCAAACCCAACTCAAACACATGTAGGCATGTAGTGCATCCAAATCTCTCTCTCTCTCTCTCTCTCTCTCTCTCTATATATATATATATATATATATATATATATATATATATACATATGAGATCTATCTATAGAATGTGGTATAGGTGGCATCCTAGTTGGCAAATAACTATGTAACCAATTTCCTAACCAACCCAACTACCAAAATCTTATCCAATCCCAACCATAACAACCAACCCCCCTCTCATATTCGGCCAAGATTAGCCCCCCTTTTGGCCGACCCTATTAGCACTAGGAAACTCCCTCCTATGTTTAAATCTATTTAAAAAGCTCTTATCACCAAACCCTAATCCTAAAACCTAATATAATTGTTTTCCCCCTCCTAGGAGTCGGACACCCTCTCTTCTCCCTCCTTCCAGCCGATCCTAGCAGCCCCTCTTCCTCCTTTCACCCCCCACAACTCCCCCATCAACTTCTACATCATAAACACTCATTTTTTATCATCTCTCCATCCAAACACCATTAAACCTCCAAGAAGAACCCCATATTTCCCATAAATATATCAAGAACCTATTTTCATCACCAATAATCCATCAAGAAGGGAGTAGCAAGCCAAGCACAAGCAAGAAGGAGTGTTCCTTGGACAAGAAGAAGCACCATCATCTAATCCTCCAAAATTTTTGGTAAATCTTTAATCTTTCTTTCTCAAATCCCATGGCACGATCCTTTTAGGTTATGTAAAATTATTGATTTAGAACCCATATTTTGCAATCTTTTTCTCATATTAGAAAATATGAATTTTTATTGTAGTTTGGTGATAATCCGCTTGTCGGTAGAACTAGTTTGAGACTTTTAATGCGATTACTTGAGGGAACCATTTTTAATTTTTAAAAAATGAATTAATAGCTATTTAATTAATGTAAATTAAGTATTTTAAAATTATTTTTTATTATTTTAATGTCAAATCTGAACCCTATAATTAAGGGCCACTAGCCTAGGTTTTCGGGTGATTTTGAGACAATATTTTGCTAGTAAATAGAGGATGATTTGGATGGAATAAAGAGGTAAATATTTTCTGAGATTAAATCAGAATATAATAGAATATAAAATAATTTTTCATAAATATAAACCATACTAATGGACTGGCAATGTCTCGAATAATTTTCGGACAAAACTAGTCAACCTAAAGTAGCCATAATCTTGAAATATGTTTATATTGTAAAATCTAAAATTTATTGATAAAAATTCATATAAATTATGTTTAAATATGGATTATATGATTTATTATGATTTATGTTCATGTCCTTTAATTGGGGACTTAAACTTAAATTTTGGAAGTCAAAAACCAAGAAACTAGGTTCCGATACCCTGTAAAAGTAAGTAAAGTTGTTAGAAATAATAACGGGTTTGGTTATGCATGACATCGAATAAATTAGATAATTTATAATTACAAGAATTCATGATTGGACCCTTAAGCGTATTAATTGATTTATAGGTCAATTGAATCCCGAAGGAGTGGATGCGGGATCATCTTTACCACCACTGACTGCAAAATCAGGTAAGTGTACCTTGCCAAGATATTTAGAGTTATAGATTATTTATTTAATATTATTTATGAATTAGACATTATATTTATGTGGCTTGGTTGATGTACTTGTTGAGCCTAGGCCGGCCATCATACGATACTTTGTGTCTGAAGAAGATTCAGGTACCGACATCCCCTGCAGACTCGAGTAGCGTAGTCAGAGAGTCATATTTACGAACACATGTTGGTGCAAACATTATTTGCACATCCAACCATAGGATACTGTACACGATATTCATGTGACAGAGTCTTTCTTGACTTGTTCGTGGTACTTGAACTCTGGATAGGACTACATGATGCATGCTATAGTGATATTTATAATTATACATATTGACTAAGACTTGTGTTGATAGTTAGAGGTCATGAGCTTGTGTGTCTTGATTGAGACGTGAGGTTACATTGGGTGGGGAGAGTCTTCATCGTGCTCTGGGCATATTTTACTTATTACTATTTATTGTGTATTAGGCTTTAGGTTCCATCTGCAGAATATATATATATATATATATATACAGCTTTCTCCTGGTTCTCCCACATCGAGCATTGAGTGTATTATTAGATTACGGAAGTGTCCCTTAAAATCTTTCGTGAGTACCAGCCCGGGGTACGATTCTATACTCTCATTTGCGTGTCACATAGTCGGTTACAATAGTTTACCCTAGAGGGTTTTATTACACTGTGTACTTCTGGCTTGTTGTTTTCTTGTACCTTATTACGTTCCTCTGAGGACCTGGTCCCCTGCCAGTTTTTACAGCATAGACGATTATGGAGCCTTTGGAGTTGCTGATATGTGTCGCTTGTCATACGGGCATTGATGCCAGGTACTTATATTATTTCTACCGGAGTTATGGTTATTTATTCATATTTTTATTTATCTGCTAATGTAGCCTAGTTTAGACTCATATTTCTTTCTCGAGTCTATTCGAGCTTATGTGTTACTGGACGACCGACTTTAGCACATATAGTTCACTCTTGATATTTTGTTCTTTATGTTGATTGTGACATAGATATTTTCAGTATTCTTAGATAGTTACCCTTTTTATACAGCTTATAGTATTCGAGTCGGACCAGAGTCTGGTCGAATGCGTAGCTGGCATGTTACGTATTCCTAGTCCTACGCATTTTGGAACTTGGGCATTACAGTCACTATTCGAGGCTCTATATAGATGAAGGTGTCGCACATCGTTATCTTGGATGATGTTGGTGTAAGAGCCTTGTTGGGACCAGAGATGGTCGTGGATGCAGCGGAGAAGGTAAAACTCATCAGAGATAGACTTTGAGTGGCGCAGGACAGACAACAACATTGGGCCGACAGCCACCGTAGACCCTTGGAATTTGAGATATGAGTTTTATTAAGATTGCTTGTGATTGCTTAATTTTAGATTGTGTGTTAAGGTTGTATTGTTCTAGGTTGGCGATTTGGTGTTCTTGCGGATTTCTCCAATATGGGGCATGATTCACTTTGGTGGAGGCGGAAAGCTTAGTCCACGGTACATCAGACATTTTGGTATTTTTGCAAGGGTCGGTGCAGTGGTCTACAGGCTAGACTTGTCGCCTGCACTAGAGATAGTACATGACGTATTCTACGTGTCGTAGTTGAGACAGTACATGGCAGGTCTAGTCACGTACTAGATCACTCGAAGATCGAGGTTGGTCCGACGCTCAGCTATCCTGAGCAGCCCCTAGAGATTTTGGATCACAGGGAGAAGGTATCGCGGAACCAGACTATTCCTTTGGTTCGTGTTGCATGGAGACATCACTCCCCAGGTGAGTTAACCTGGGAGAGGGAGTGAGAAATGCGCGAGCAATACCCGTATCTCTTCGAGCCTTGAGGTATTGTTCTTATTGTTCTGATTATGCTCTTGTGCTAGTTTAGTTCAATTTCGAGGACGAATTTTTTTTAGGAGGGTAGACTTGTCACTACCACATTTCTAGAGTTGGGGCATGATCATCTTTTGCAATATTTATATATATGATGTTATAGTTACATAATATGTATAATATGATATATTATTATTATTAATAGTATGGGTTAGTGGACTAGACTTGATGTGACCATTAGACTCAAACCCTAGACTAGACATTTTGGGATCCACTAGTTAATCCCCTTTCCATTTAATTAGAAATTTGTCAAACCTTAACTTGGAATTAAACCCCACTTATTGAATAACTCTTCATGACAAAATATTAAGGGCAAATGGGACATTGTGCATTATCCAAGCCCTAGGTTATATGGCTGGCCTATATAGGAGAGAGGGAGCCTCCCTCTAGTTCATTCATTAGCTCATAAAAAATCCTAGATTTAGTTCTTCCCCAAAACACCTTTATTCCTCCACCAAATTTTAGAAATTAAACCCCAGTCCCTCTCATTTTCCTCATCTAAGAAGCCTAGAAGCATAGGTTTTAAGGAGCATTGGAGAAGAAGATGTTTGGCTAGAGAACCCTTGACTTTGCATTGGAAATCCATCTTCCAAGAGATAAAATTCTGAAATCTCTCCTTTTAATTCTGTTTTAATTATTTTGTTGACCATTAGAAGCCCAACTATGGTCTAGGAATAGCCACAAGGGAAGAGAATGAGTCTCTATTGGTTTCCATGGTGTTTCTTCATGAAGTTGTGTTCACATTTGGGGTTTTGTGTTTAAGAATGTGTTTTCCCTATTTTTTTTTCATAACAACTAATTACATAGATATATATAATTATATATGATAGGTATATATGTCATAAGTTACATATTGGGTTTTTTGGCATGAGTGTATCATGAGTATCTTGATTAGTGCACTCAAAGTGTTTGATAAATTAACTTTTATGGAAATGTGCCTATTAGATAGATGTTTCCCTGTTATATATATATATATATATATATATATATATATATATATATATATATATATATATATATATATATATATATTGGTGTATACGTATATTGCATGTGCAATGGGATATTGGAATAGGAAGTGACTGCATCGTGGAGGACAGTGTGTCTGATACACACTGATACCTGGTTGCAGGCCAAGCAACAAAAACCTGGGAGTTATGTGCAGTCGGATCATTGATACTTTGTATCATAGGGCTAAGATGTGTTCACATAAGTGAACATGAGTACCATGGGGTTTCTTCAGTTGGTTAGAGCATGGTGCAAGCAGCGATGTTGTTGTGTTGCAACAGTTGTGTGCGCTGCATAGCAGCAATGAGGTGAATTGGTTGGGTAGACTGCAGTGTAGGTAGTGACTAACAGCAACAGTATTAAAGCTTAGCTTCATAGAAATATTAGTAGGTAATAGCGAGCTCGGGTTGGATATTGTGAGAGTGTGTAATAGTCATTCATGGTGTGTGTTGGTATTTCAGTTACATTAATACTTATCTATGTGTGACTACAGCAACCCACGGTAGGGTATGTAGCCTAATTAAGCTTGTTGTTCTAGTTGATTGGGGAGACATTGGGATTGGTTGTTCAAGTGTTGCAAGCCTGGAGGGGTGTGGTTGTGATGGTTGAAGGAGGAAAGGGAGTTAAGTAGGAGCTCGAGTAGAAGCTAATCAAGTGTGTGGGTTGTGCATCAGGTATTTGACAATGGGAAGGAAAATTGGTTCAGTTGCAGCAAGTTACAACAAGTCATTCCCGCACTGAGAGTGTGCAACAGGAACACTGGAGTGAGGGGAATTGTGATTGTATGGTGAATCCTTTGGTATGTGTTAAAGAGTGTCAATGTTGGTATCAATTTTAGCATGGGTATGAGGAAGTGTGTTTCCAGGATGTTTGAGTGTGCCTCCCTATGCATACATAAAGAATAATGGGTAGAAATGTGGGTTAGAGTATCTAGTGTTGTTTGACTTGTGTTCCAGTATGCATGTGTTGGAGCAATTGTTAGAAGCTCATGAGTGAGGAAATTTTACTATTGTTTTAAATTGGATATGCAGAACATGGGAACACTGTGAGTTGTATCTTCAGTGTATCGTGATAGGTATCAGTGAGAGTAAGTGTCAATTTGGAGTATCATGACTATATAAATATAGTGATGGGTAAATTAATTTAGATTAAATATCTCTACATACCCAGATAGAGGAGTATCACTTAGTAGTATCCAGGGTGTAGAAATATGCAAGTAAGGGATCGGGTCTGCTACTCAGCACTGCAACTAAGTTGCAGTTATGTTATACTACAACCTGGCAGCAGTATGGGTAAGTTCAGGGTGTCTAATGATAGTTAAGTACAAGTATAGGTGTTTTTGGGTATTGAGAGTGTATCGAAGTTGTGCTTGTGAGGGTATAACAAGCATTGGTGACAAAGGATACACTGGTATCATTGAGGTATGAAATGCTTTGGGCAAGTGAGATGGTTAGTTTGGGGTATTATGATACCATGAGTAAGGTAAGGGTTGAGTTGTTGAGTTAGGATAGCAAGTTATCGAGTATAATACCAAGGTATGGAAGGGTGTGTGTGTCATAGCAAGCACATGTGAGTTAGTATAGTATTTGAGTTGGGATAGTATATGATATTAGTATACAAGAGTTAGATATATACATTTGGTATTGGTATTAGCATATATGTGTATAGTTATGACCTAGTATTAACTAGTATACCCTAATACGAATTAAAATACCTAGAGACAACCTAGCATTGACTTCATATTAGTTAGTATAACTTGTCTTAGTAGGAATAGTTAGTATAAACTAAGGCATTTTTAGTATTGACCCAGGAAACCTAGTATAACAAGACTTTGACCTAGTTTTAGCCTAAAAATTATATTTCAAGCTAGTTAATCGCTTTTTATCATTCCAAACACCAATTTTAACATTAATATTTGATATATAGGTCATTATGATTCTATCTTGGATATCGATCCTCATTCGTTGCTCGAGACCACATGCGAGTTCTCTGACAGTTTTTATTATTTTGATCATTACTATGATTCTAGTTGTAGTTTATACTTGATTCCAATATAGTGGATATACATGATAGCATCATAGATACTTATCATGAGGAGTCGTGATTGGAATCCATAGTGCTAGCTGGGGACGAAGAAATATTAGCAAGTTATGTGATCATATCCCTCTTTACATGCATCATTGCTCACCCCACACTTCACGTAGGGTTTAGCCTGACCATTTACATACCTCATAGCCTGTTATATATGATTTGCCTGACTTTTGCTCGCATCATAGCTAACAAGATGGTTAGCCTGACCTCACATATATCATAGCCAATCATATATAATAAGCCTGATCTAGTCCCAAGCTAATCACATAGCAAACTGATATTTCATGACACTTAGCCAGTATTTCTATTTCTTGATATAGTATATTCATTGCTAGTACTCACATACTTCTGTTTCACTGCTAGTTAGTTCCATATGATGATTACATGTCTCTCCAGTATTCTTTATTTTCCAGTATTTCTTTCATCAAGTATTTTCTTGCACTATTTTATAGTTTTTATCAATATAATTGAAATTACTGTTAGTGTTTGTGCTTCGCTCCAATCCTGAGTGGATAATATTTTTCAGAGGATCTTGATGATTTCTGTCCTACCCATTATGGTCCAGAAGTAGATGGTGATTACATCCCAGAGATTCCAGAGGAGCCACTCCACATAGAGGAGACACCACCCGCAGTCGTTTAGACATCACTTAGCCTAGTTTAATTATGTAAGGGATTGTTCTAACTTTGAGACTTGGGTTGTATTATTATGAGACTTATTTATGTTGAGATAGCTAGACTTTAGACTTTTGTTATTTGTGTCGTGTTCTAAACTTATGTCAGAACTTCTTTATATCTTTTATATCTTATCGTGCCATTAGCTTCTTATAGTTATTGTGATTGAGTACTTTATGAATTGATGATTATTTGTATACTCATTGTTTCTCCTTATGGAGTTGATATCATTGACAGGTTATGTTGTGAGTTGTGTTAGTATTTTTGAGACTTAGACAACGTTCTACCCCCGATGTTGCGGCGTAGGCTGGACGTACCCACGACTCATGCCCAAATTTTGGGTGCGGGTCGTGACATTTCTGCGGAAGGAATTTTAGTTGATCCAAAGAAAGTTGAAGCCATCGTCGAGTGGAAGCATTCTGCATCCGTTAGTGAGATTCAAAGCTTCCTTGGGCTAGCGGGCTACTACAGGTATTTCGTGAAAGACTTTTCCAAGTTAGCATCACCTTTGACTCGCCTCACACAGAAGGGATTCGTATTCAAGTGGTCCACCGACTGCGAAGCCTCGTTTGAAGAGTTAAAGCAATGCCTCACCTCTACCCCACTACTTGCACTACCAGACGAGACCTCAAGATTCCAAATATTCAGTGACGCTTCAGGGCAGGGCTTGGGGTGCGTATTCATGCAGCATGATAGGGTGATAGCCTACGCATCCAGACAACTGAAAAAGTATAAGAAAAATTACCCTACACATGACCTGAAACTTGCGACAATTGTGTTCGCGCTAAAATTATGGCAATACTACCTCTATGGAGTGGCTTGCCAAATTGACATTTATCACAAAAGCTTGAAGTACCTATTCACCCAAATGGACCTTAACCTACGACAACGGCGTTGGCTAGAATTGATTAAAGACTATTACTTGACGATCGACTACACACCTATAAAAGAAAATGTTGTTGCGGATGCGTTGAGTCGAGTATTTGTGGGATCCCTGTCCGTTGATCGCAAGTTACAAAGAGACTTTGAGAAAATGGGCATTGAACTCCGAATTCGATACCGTGGTGCGCGAGTTGCTCAGATGCGATTCATACACAACCTGTTAGAGAGAGTCACATCTACTCAGAGGGACGAACCATTCCTAAGAAAAATACGCGAGCAGATTCTAGCGGAGAAGGCAAAGGGCTTTGTAGTAGATGAGAATTGAGTGTTGCGAGTGAAGGGAAGGCTATGCATCCCCAACGATGCAGAACTCAGAAAGGAGATTCTTTTGAAAGCTCACTATGCAGCCTATATAGTCCATCTCGGGAGCATGAAGATGTATAAAGACCTTCACACTATTTTCTGGTGGCACGGCATGAAGAGAGATGTGGCGCTCTTCGTGTCGTAATGCATAGCCTGTTAGAGGGTGAAAGCAGAACATCAGAGACCAGGCGGAGAGATGCAGAATCTTGATATTACGGAATGGAAATGAGAGCACATAAGTATGGAATTCATTGTTGGCTTGCCAAAGACGCAACGGAGGAACGACATAGTCTGGGTCATCGTCGATCGGTTAACCAAGTCATCGTACTTCATTGCCATTAAAGTTACTTGGAGCATCGATAGCCTCGCCCAGACCTACCTTGATGAGATAGTTCGGCTGAACGGAGTACCAGTTTCTATAGTGTCAGATCGGGATGGACGATTCCTATCATATTTCTGGGAGAGCCTTCAGTCAGGGATGGGGACCAAGTTGAAGTTCAGCTCAGCCTACCATCCTCAAACTGATGGCCAAACAGAGCGGGTGAATCGGGTACTCGAAGCTATGCTTCGTCTCTGTGCAATCGATTCAAAGTCAAGTTGGGACGTCCACCTACCGTTGGCCGAATTTGCATATAACAACAGTTATTAGTCAAGCATCCAAATGGCTCCGTACGAGGTTCTGTATGGGCGGAATTGTAGGTTACCGATCTGGTGGGATAAAGTTGTGGGGCGTCAAATCCTTGGGCCGGAACTAGTTGAATAAACAGTCCAAAAGGTTCGGTTGATCCGAGAGCGACTAAAAGTAAAACAAAGCCGGCAGAAGAGCTTTGCCGACATTTGTCGTCGACTCCTTGAGTTCTTCGAAGGTGACCATGTGTTTTTGAGGGTCTCGTCCATGAGAGGAGTTATGAGATTCGGAGTAAAGAGAAAGTTAAGTCCGAGATTCGTTGGCCCGTTCAAAGTTATTAAGCGAGTCGTTCCCGTTGCCTATCAAATTGTATTGCCACTAGTCTTGTCAGGCGTGCATGATATTTTTTATGTGTCACAGCTTAGGAAGTACGTGCATGACCCGAACCACATGGTAGATTTTGGTCAGCCGGATCTGTAGGCAGACTTATCGTACGTCGAAGAGCCCGTTCAGATCTTAGATCGGAAAGAGAAGCAGTTACAGAATCGTGCAGTCTCGCTTGTGCGCGTTCTTTGGCGAAACCACGCGATCGAGGAGTCGACCTGGGAACTCGAATCGAACATGAAGGAAAAGTTTTCCTCATTATTTCTTAGGGGTAGGTTCTATTCCTAAGTTTCGAGGACAAAACTTTTTGTTAGTTGGTTAAGATGTAGTACCCCGTTTTCCCTATTCAGGGAGCGCGGCTAAAAGATACTTGGTATCGTTCGATCAGGATAGATTGAATCAAAATCATTTTCTCATTATGGATTGGTTTCTTCAGAATCAGGTCCCACATTCAACGGATCATGCCTCAAGGAAGGACTCGGTGGCTGTAAAACTCCAAATCCTAAAAATCGTATTAAGCTATTTTATTATTATTATTATTAATTAATAATTTAATTATAGTAATTAATGGCTAATTAGGAGAAATAGATTTTTAATAATTTTTTTATTTTAGGTGTTGGTGCACTTAGGGGATTTTTGGGACCAACAGAAATTTTTCGGAATTTATTTCATGTAGGAGAACCCTTGAGCAGTTGCTAGCTTAATAGTGTGCATTATTATAATCTAAAATTTTTCTTATGAATATATATATATATATATATATATATATATATATATATATATATATATATATATATATATATATATATATACAAATATATATATATGCATATATATATTTAAAAAGAAAAAGGAAAAGAAAATAAAAGAAAAGAAAATAATAAACTAATAATAATATAAACTAATAATAATACTATTCCTTAAAGTAACCAAACAATTCCAACTTAAGCAAACCAAACCATTCCCAACCATTCCTATACGCAACTACAGACCCGCCCATATTTGCTAGGAAGCAAACACCCCCTTTTTTTTGCTATTAGATCCCACAGCAAGCCAAGGTCCCCCCTTAAGCCCGTGCGACCGGACTTTCCCCCCTTCTCTTATATATATATATATATATATATATATATATATATATATATATATATATATATTCTATTTCTAAAACCCTAACCTAATCATCCAGACTCTCCTCCTTCCCATATAGACCTAGAGAGCGCCGTCACCGAAGCTGGAGAACCCCGCCAGGCCGTCCAAACAAATCCCGACGATCGCGCACTGCAGATTCCCACAGCGATGTACCTGCGTTCCGGAGTCGTTTTCCGTCGACTCGCTCAACCAAACGCCACCCCGTCTTCACCAGTATGCTCACCCCTTAACCCTCTTCCATATCTGTATGTTAGTAGACCTCGAACAACATGAAACCCTAGGCAAAAATAGTGCCAAAGTTGGCACAAACAGACCGAATTCTGGGATCGCAGAAAATTGCGGTGACTACCCATGTTGCCGAGTTCGTATCTACCACCACAGAGATCCGAATTCGATGATTCTTTTTGGTATGCGTAGACCACTTGACCTAATTTAATTTCTGTTAAATAACCCTAGATTATTAACTACTGTAGACAGAATCAAATTCGTCACAAAACTCCGTGAACCCACTTTTCCTATATTTCTAAAAGTTGTGAAACGGAGCGCGTCCCGCCAAACGGGACTGCCCCGCCGTATACCAAGTGTACCGAATGGTGTACGCAGCGTAACCGGACATATAAAAATTCACGGAAACTGATTAGGACACACCCCGTGTCGCAACTTTTGTGGAAGTCGCGCGTATTTTGTGCACGCTCGTCAGATTTTGACGAAACTTGCGCCACTGGACTCGTGGTAACGCACTGGTTCTGTGACCCAATTTTCATGCAATTTTGAGACAGTTGACCAAGTCGCCAATTGGCGGGCCCCACGGTCGACTTTTTCGACGAAATTATGTGCCGCTCATCGGAATCCATATTTGGATATACCGTTGGGTTCGTATTGACATCTAGAGTTTGTTTGACCTATAATTTGTCCTATTTAGAGACTGTTACCCTTGGCACATTTTTTGGTGCAAAGTGGGCCACACGTGGACCCCACTTTTATTCGAAATTACCGTTTTGCCCCTGTGTCCAAATTGGACGAAAGAGAAGTGTTTTTTTAGCTATTTTTCTTATTCTGGGAATGTTGGTGATATTTATTTCAGCATCCGGAGACATTTGTTCTGCGGCCATAGATCCTGATCCTGTATGCTTGACTTCTGGACAGTACACCTTGCAGCTTTCTTACCAGGCTAGATACCTTGTCAAATTACTTACAGTATTTTGCATGCTTAGTATATTTCTGTATATTTATTACATTTCTGTATATTTATTGCATTTCTGTATATTTCTTGCATGTGTAGTTTTCTTTCAGTCATTACTATGTATTAGATATGTTGACACACACATGGCACTTAGTATCATAGAGGACAATCATTAGGCGTATGGGCTTTTAACCACTCTGGTAAACCGTAGTCACTAGCACGCACTATGGTGGTCGTATCCGATGGTCGCTACCCCCGAGGTATGTCGATTGATGGAGTCCGAGGGTCGCTACCCCAGAGGTATGTCGGCTGATGATGTCCACTGACGAGCGTATGAGTTGTGAGGATTAGATCGAGTAGCCTACCCTTGCCCATACGTCGAAAAGTTGTCCTCATTTGCATTCATATAGATTGTCTTGTACAGCGTACTTATTTATTTTTAAATTATATGCATGTTTACTGTATTCAAGTTGGCTCACTTTTCTGTATCTTGTTACGTCCCTCTGAGGACCTAGTCCCCTGCCAGGTGTATCTGTTCTTGAGTATTTGCAGGAGCGCAGATCCGGATGGTTATATATGTTTCGTGGATGTCTTCTCTCCAAGCCCCATGATTGTTAGCTGGTATTCATATATTGTATTTATTGTGTTGTACTTTTCCATTCTAGTTGGTAGTGGATTTGTTTTCATCCAACTATCATCCTTAGATACTTATATTGAGATCTAGTTTCATAGATACTGATTATTTATTTATATTGATTTTCTGTGGATGAGATTTAGATTGTACCCTGTGACTTGTGATATATTTTATACCACTTGTGGATTGATATTCATATTACAGCGTACGTGTGGATTTTGGTTTCTATATATTGGAGTTGCCATATCCATGCGGCTGGCATGTTTACGTGTTCCTAATCCTACGTATTTTTGGGACTGGGTCGTGACATGTTTTTATAGTGGCCTATGCAGGCCGAGAGCATATTGTCTCGATTACGTTACTGTACCGAGCAAGTCTGCAAATAGGATTAGAATATAGGATCTCATCCACTATTGACTATGATTCGCTCTCCTTCCAATCCATTCTATTTGAATAATTGTATCATGCTTGATTCCTGTACTTCCCTAATAATTCCTAGAGTATAGCCCCTCATAGAATATAGAAGTCCCTGTTGTTAAATGATAAGTAGGGTAACCTTCCTATTAAGAGTACGACTAGAGTGTTGACACACCACTATGTTTAGAATATCTAGTGAACCGTAGAATTCCTTATCTATAGACTGGTTTACCATTACCCCTTGATGTATTATGAAGACTTGAGAGTAGTATAGACACTACTAGAGTTATTTAGAAGTTTTACCATAATATTTGACCCAAGTATTGAGGAACCAATAGAAAACCAAAATTTAAAATTAGGACTGAACCTAACCTTCATAGTTAGATAGTATAGGAGAACTATAAACTTAGATCATTGTCTTATTATTAGTAGACAGCACCTTAGGAAGCCTGGAGGAATGTAATTAACCATTTTCCTTGATCATACCTCGAACATAGCAACTAGCATACCGCTTCCCCTTAGAAAACCATGATGCTATCTAGAGCCCCCTATTTTAATTTCATATATTGTTCCTCTGCGACCTTAGCGTTCGCTAATTGCGCGATGACTAAATTTTGTACTTCTTTTCTCCATCTTTCAATTCATGCCACCTGACACTTCTGATAGTAGGCCAAGTAAATTTTATTCTTGTTAAGGACACATAGTTTGCTAGGATTATAGTTGTACTCTTGAATTTGAAAATTTTGGGCTTGGTAGTTAGAGTTAGATAAGCTTGAGTTGTTCTTGTAGATTGTGACCCGATGATTATCCCTTAGTGTTAAATTGTGTAATATGTACCCCACCTCAATACGAGTTATATTCTCTTTCCCTTGAGGCCAGTAACTGTTCCATTCTTACTATTGACACTTGCACTAAGACTAAGACTAAGACTTAAGACGACCATGACCTATGTAATATAAGAGGATACCCTAATAAGTACCAAGACCCCTTCTCGTAGACCTTAACAGGAGTTTCTACGGTATCCTTAAGACAATTACAGTATTAGTTATTGTTATAAGTTGGGTAGTATACCTCACAACCTAGTATCACATAGTCTTTTGCCCTATTATTGAAGTATAGCTAAATGACATTAACTGTATGCTAGCTTAGGACGACAGTATTTTTTTTCCAGACTGTAGAACTTAGAGGCTATACCCCTACTTTGTCGACTATCGACTTAGACAAGGAATTAGTATGACAACTGTAGAGATTATGGAGTCTTATCTTTTGTGAACTTGAATTGTTATGTACCTTCTTTCATCATAATCCAGCGTATTTATGTTTGCTGTACTACCTTGACTTATGCTGCTATTATAGCCTAGTTTTTGCAAGCTTATTCTTTTATCGAGCTTGCTCATGACATATGTATTATTGGGTGCACACAATGATACAATTGCCTAATCAGAATCGGTGTATTAAGGTCTAGCTAACCGTAGTGCGCTTGGTTCGCTCTTCGTATGACTACTTTACGTGGATTGAGATATATGGTAGTAGACGGATATACTTGCCCCTAGACATGTCTGACACATCGTATCGGTTACATAACTGTACTGATACGAGCATGTAAATAGGAAATTACCAAAAATAGGATTTTAATCCACAACTGTCATAACAACTCTCTTTTCGAATTCTTTAATCTCTTTGAACCTCGTACTTGTATTCTATCACCTTCACCTTGAATTCTTTATTATTGCTCTCCGTCTTCCCTTATTTCAGAAAGACGAAACCTCGTGCAGGTATAAGTTGACACTGATAGTACTAGATATACCCATAAGGCTAATCACATGACTTAGTGACTCTTTTATAATTGATTAAGGGCATATCATAGGTGATATGTTGGTGTTAAAATTTTGAGGATTGAATAACATAATTAAATAATTTGAGGAATAGTTTTCCTAAATGTATAGCCTTAGAAGATAGATGGATAAATTTTAAAGTTCGGTAGATTGTGAACCCTTCACCCAAAATTTGACCTACTTGGCTGAGATAGGGAGACTAAGGTTAGATTGAGTCCAGTTAGAGATAGAACACGATATTTTTATTTAAGTTTGCAATAATTATATCACTTAGCGCACCTTACCGTGCTTCGATAATTGGAGCACTACACTAGCCACTGCCTTCCTACAAATTCCATACCCTTATCCTAGACGTGCCCATCATCCGTTCTGATCTTTGTGCAACTTTTTAATTGTTGGGCGCTTTTATGCAAAAGAGCATTTAGGTGTCCACACCGTTGGACACGACACATGAAGAAACCTATTTTTCGCTCATGTAGATTTTTTCATGATTTTTCGGGATGTTCAACGCGCAACATCGCCCACCCCTTTAAACTTAGTCTTGCATTTTAAACAATGCAAATCTTATACCATCCTTGACATTCTATCGTGGCTTAATTTTAATTTCGAGGACGAAATTTTTATAAGTTGGGTATAATGTAAAATCCCAAATCCTAAAAATCGTATTAAGCTATTTTATTATTATTATTATTAATTAATAATTTAATTATAGTAATTAATGGCTAATTAGGAGAAATAGATTTTTAATAATTTTTTTTATTTTAGGTGTTGGTGCACTTCGAGGATTTATGGGACCATCAGAAATTTTTCGAAATTTATTTCATGTAGGAGACCCCTTGAGCAGTTACTAGCTTAATAGTGTGCATTATAATTTTTCTTATGAATATATATATATATATATATATATATATATATATATATATATATATATATATATATATATATATATATAAAGGAAAAAAAAAGAAAAGAAAAGAAAATAATAAACTAATAATAATATAAACTAATAATAATACTATTCCTTAAAGCAACCAAACAATTCCAACTTAAGCAAACCAAACCATTCCCAACCATTCCTATATGCAACTACAGACCCGCCCATATTTGCTAGGAAGCAAACACCCCCTTTTTTTTGCTATTAGATCCCACAGCAAGCTAAGGTCCCCCCTTAAGCCCATGCGACCGGACTTTCCCCCCTTAAACCCTAACCTAATCATCCAGACTCTCCTCCTTCCCATCTAGACCTAGAGAGCGCCGTCACCGCAGCTGGAGAACCCCGCCAGGCCTTCCAAACAAATCCCGACGACCGCGACCCCGCGCACTGCAGATTCCCACAACGAGGTACCTGCGTTCCGGAGTCGTTTTCCGTCGACTCGCTCAACCAAACCCCACCCCGTCTTCACCGGTATGCTCACCCCTTAACCCTCTTCCATATCTGTGTGTTAGTAGACCTCAAACAACATGAAACCCTAGGCAAAAATAGCGCCAAAGTTGGCGCAAACAGACCGAATTCTGGGATCGCAGAAAATTGCGGTGACTACCCATGTTGCCGAGTTCGTATCTCCCACCACAGAGATCCGAATTCGATGATTCTTTTTGGTATGCGTAGACCACTTGACCTAGTTTAATTTCTGTTAATTAACCCTAGATTATTAACTGCTGTAGACAGAATTAAATTCGTCACAAAACTCCGCGAACCCACTTTTCTCATATTTCCAAAAGTTGTGAAACGGAGCGCGTTCCGCCAAACGAGACCGTCCCGTCGTGTACCATGTGTACCGAACGGTGCATGCAGCGTAACCGGACACATAAAATTTCACAAAAACTGATTAGGACACGTGTGCGCGCCGGAATCAGCCCGTATCCGCGGACATATCCCGTGTCGCAATTTTTATGGAAGTCGCCCGCATTTTGTGCACGCTCCTCAGATTTTGACGAAACTTACCCCACTGGACTCGTGGTAACGCGCTGGTCCTGTGACCCAATTTTTACGCAATTCTGAGACAGTTGACTAAGTCGCCAATTGGCGGACCCCACGGTTGACTTTTTGGATGAAATTGTGTTCGGCTCATCGGAATCCACATTTGGACATACCGTTGGGTTCGTATTAACATCTAGAGTTTGTTTGACCTATAATTTATCCCATTTAGAGACTGTTACCCTTGGCACATTTTTTGGTGCAAAGTGGGCCACACGTGGGTCCCACTTTTATCCGAAATTATCGTTTTGCCCCTGTGTCCAAATTGGACTAAAGGGAAGTGTTTTTTTTAGCTATTTTGCTTATTCTGGGAATGTTGATGATATTTATTTCAGCATCCGAAGACATTTGTTCGGTGGCCATAGCTCATGATCCTGTGTGCTTGACTTTTGGACAATACACCTTGCAGCTTTCTTTCCAGGCAAGATACCTTGCCAAATTGCTTACAGTATTTTGCATGCTTAGTATATTTCTGTATATTTATTGCATTTCTGTATATTTCTTGCATGTGTAGTTTTCTTTCAGTCATTACTATGTATTAGATATGTTGACACACACATGGCACTTAGTATCATAGAGGATAATCATTAGGCGTATGGGCTTTTAACCACTCTGGTAAACCATAGTCACTAGCACGCACTATGGTGGTCGTGTTCGATGGTCGCTACTTCCGAGGTATGTCGATTGATGGAGTCCGAGGGTCGCTACCCTAGAGGTATGTCGGCTGATGATATCCACTGACGAGCGTATGAGTTGTGAGGATTAGATCGAGTAGCCTACCCTTGCCCATACGTCGAAAAGTTATCCTCATTTGCATTCATATAGATTGTTTGTACAGCGTACTTATTTATTTTTAAATTATATGCATGTTTACTGTATTCAAGTTGGCTCACTTTTCTGTATCTTGTTACGTCCCTCTGAGGACCTGGTCCCCTGCCAGGTGTATCTGTTCTTGAGTATTTGCAGGAGCGTAGATCCGGATGATTATATATGTTTCGTGGATGTCTTCTCTCCGAGCCCCATGATTGTTAGCTGGTATTCCTATATTGTGTTTATGGTGTTGTACTTTTCCATTCTAGTTGGTAGTGGATTTGTTTCCATCCAACTATCATCCTTAGATACTTATGTTGAGATCTAGTTTCATAGATACTGGTTATTTATTTATATTAATTTTCTGTAGATGAGATTTAGATTGTACCCTGTGACTTGTGATATATTTTATACCACTTATGGATTGATATTCATATTACAGCGTACGTGTGGATTTTGGTTTCCATATATTGGAGTTGCCATATCCATGCGGCTGGCATGCTTACGTGTTCCTAGTCCTACGTATTTTTGGGACTGGGGCGTGACAGTGGCAGAGTCGAGTGGGGCCTTTCCGTTGCACAGGTTTCTTTGCCCGTTTTCGATGCGCTTGGTTGTTTTCTTGTTGGTTTTGTGACTTGCATTTTCTTGAACGGTTTTGATGGATTTTATTGTCTTCGTTCTTTAGATTTCTTATTTTATATCAAACCCTTGGAGACCGAAGTAAGAGATATTGATCATCTTTTTATACGTGCAGGTGATCGTGTAGGCGACGCGCAAGTAGAGTCTTGAAGATATCCCCTTTCTCTCTCCCGATTCACCAACTTGTGAGTGGTTTTACTTCCGATTAGAACCCTTCTTCCAAGTTTTTATCCTTTGTAACCTGACTCGTTTATGCATTCAGATCGACGATACTATAAAAATAATAAAATTGAGTCAAGATAAAAGAAGAAATAGACTTGAAACAATTAATGCTGGGCACCTAAAGTCACTATACGATCACTTTGTTGCGAGCTTGTCTGCTATGCATATGTTTAATTATGTTTTAGTTGTAGCTAGAACTTATTTATCTATAACTGTTCAATGTGTAGTTCAAATTGTAACGTGATCATTGAGCAAGGTAGCCTATACTATGGAATATGCATGAAGTTCCTTTACTTATATTGCCTTGAAGTGCTTCATTTGATAACTTAGTTTATAGATGATGCATGGTCAATGACAACTTGTGCATAAGAGATGTAGTTCTACGAATGGTCATCGGAGCACTGGGACCTCTTCGGCCGGGGTAGAACATTTGCTAGTGTAGTCCTAACATTGTATGGGTCCGTGCGTCCGCCAAGGACTAGCTACCCGAAGCAGAATGGCAGTCGACCACCCATCTCTCATCCGGCCAAGTGATACGCTATGTATATTTAAACTGTATGTCTTTGTGGTAGGGAAGGCCATGGTAAGTTGTGTACAGGTGGTTCAGACGATGAAGGTAAAGGTCACCGAACGGTGGCACATTTTGTTATGTCCTTTCATTCTGTCGCATATATAAAAGATTGAACTAAGGCAAGATAGAAAGATCACATAATAATAATGTTGCATGTTCACATGAATATAATGTCGATTTGGTATGTTGGGTTAGCTCGCCCTCACCGGTACTTTTCGAAGTACTGACACTCGTTGCAGCAGGTTCCCCGAGCCAAGGCGACGTGGCGAGGAGCTGAAGCTTCCCCCAATCTTCCACTGATCTAGCGTGTTCATGTTTGTGACTTTTGGAGCGCAAGTACATAATCTCAAGGAGCTCGCACATACCCTTTTGAAGCTCCTAGGCGATGGTGCTAACATGCACCCAAGGTGGTTTGCACTTTTAAAATATTAGTAAGGGATGTAATGTATGGATCGGCTATCTCATTTTGCGTCCAAATTGTAAGATCATGCTGCATCCTTATTAATTTTGAGTCAAGAGTCTGTAACCAGATATTTATTATCAATAAGGAGAACTTTTCTATATTCAATGTGTGATATCTCTTTTGCGTACTCTGTTGCATATGTTTCTAAAGTATATCATTATGCCTAGGTCTTGTGCGAACGCGCCTTATGCTCGCACGACATCACGTCCGGGGGACGATTATCGATTTAACAGAAATCGGGATGTGACAGGCCATGCGGTCAGGGGTGCATACGGCTAGGTGCCCATGCGGCCAGGGTCCTTGCGGCAAGCAAGTTAACTTGAGTGAGTCAAGTGTGGAGGGTACAAGGGCTGCTGTTGGTGGCTCGATGCGGCGCTGTCTGCTTTGTGTTGTACAACGTGCAGGCGTCGCAAGCGGCTCGTGGTTCTCTGTGCCACGCTGCTAGAGCTTTCGGTGCCTGACGACGATGTCTGCTCTGTGCAGTACAGCAGCACAGGCGGCCTGGTTTTTTTCTCAGGCCGCATGAAAGCTGAAATGCTCTTTAAATAGAGACTCTCCTCTTTCATTTAGTATGTTAGAAAAATTAAGAAAGAAAAAAATCGAGAGCACCAGCAGGACCTGCGGCAGTAGTTAGCATCCTTCCAAAGGAATCTTCCGAGTGATCCGAAGGTGACCAAGAGTATTCCAGAAGTTCTCGTGTGAACTTACTTGATCCCGAGGCAGATCGTTGTATAGCACGAATCTTGTCTTGAGCTCTGGTGGTTTTGATCACCCCAACAGGGGTTCACTTCTTTGTTTTTCTGCTCTTGTTCGCGTTCTTCTCGGTGTAGCGTCTACGAACGTAAAGAGAAGAACAGTTTTCTGATTCTTGTTGTATTTGTATTTTCTTTGGGTTGTCAGTTTGTAATATGTTCCTTGTTCATTGCTTCTGTGGGTCGTGTGTTACTGTAGAGGAACTCTTATGTGAATCTCAGTGCGCCAACTTCTCTTCTCGAGTTTGTAGAGACGAACTCTTGTGTGAGTCTCTACTTTGTGGCTACCTCTTCTTATTTGATCTGACTTCGGGAATAACATAACTAAACTTTGTTAACTTTTGATAGTGTCCAACTTCAATTTGGATCATCTCCACTAAAATTTGTAGACGTGTGAAAATGATGAAGTCGGTAGTTTAGTCCCACGTTATCAAGGAAGTGGAAAGATGTAGATAATTGAAATTATTTTAGATCTTACATTAAAAATTTTCTTTAAGACATATATGCCCAATCTAATATCATTCCGCACAATCCAATTTTATTCCCTACATCTTGTATTATTTTGTCCAATCTATTATCATTCCGTCGAATCCAATTTTATATTCTAAATCTTGTATTATTCCGTCCAATTCAATTTTATTTTTTACATCTTGTATCAGAGTCAAAAATTACGGAGTTGATTTAGACGACTCTAATTGATTCGAACATATATCTTATCCGTCAACTCCGTTTCGAATTGTACAGTATTTCTTACAAAATTTTGGATTGTTTTGTCTAAAAGATGTAGTCCCTAAAAAAAATTCACATAAATTACCTTAAATTTGGACGTCCACCCATGAATTCAAGGACGGAATGAGCCCTTTACTTTCTGTAGATGAGGATAAATCTAAATACCACAGGTATTTGAGTAAATCTTGACTTTATCACTAAAAATAAACTATAAAAAAAAATCAAGAAATTAAAATGATTCACGGATCATGGTGGAGCTAAACATTCCACTCGTTGGAGAAGAGAAATTTATAACATATACTTCAACTTAGTCTTGGGTTTACCCCTCATTTTTTTTCTTCGAAAGTGGAAATATACTTTAAGGGTGGGTTTGATTGCAAGGTAAAAAAATATGTGAAAAAAAAATTAATTCTATAGAATTATTTTTCTAGAAAAAAAAATTTCATAAAATTTTGAAAAACTTTCATGAAAAATTTAATATGGTGTTTGATTGCCACTGTTTTCCACGAAAATAATCATTTTTCATGAAAAATAATATTTTTCTATGGATTTGACAAGTTTTATTTTCCACCATTTTGAAGAAAAATATAGAAAATAATAATTTTTTGAAAAATGATTCCATAAAAAATATAAACTATCAAATACTACAATTGGTGTAAAATTTGTGATAAAAATATTTTTTATGGAAAAAAAAGCTCAATCAAATACAGCCTAAGAGTAATTAAAAAAAAAGTATATAAAGTAAGATTTTGTGATCAGAGCATTGTACATCCCCCCTATGTAGGTCGACAGCAAATTGTACCTAAAAATAGTAAAAATTATGAATTAACATTGTTTACAGGTGGTAAATTAACTAGTTGTTACAAAACCACTCTTTCCACCCTACAAAAACCAAGAAGATTTGAGAGGTTCCCTCGAAATTAGCTTTTTACCAAGTATAGACCTCGAAACGTGCATGAGTTGGCCATGATAGAGCACACAGATTTGCTCCATTGCAACTATGTGCAATGTACATTTATCCACAGTTGGCACACAATGACAAAACTGCATATATATACAACCAACCACAAAGTCAGTCTGCCAAAACCAAAATGTGATGGAAGAAGTGTCGACAGACGGTCACAAGAACGTACAGCTAGCTTGGCTTCTCCCCCACAGTCCACTTGCCATGTGGTTGTCATTCAAAAATAAAGAAAAGAAAAAAAAAGCTTTTTATTGAGATCCTTGTTAGAGTTTGGAGTACTTGACAGTGCCCCCCGTGAAGAAATTATGTTCTTTTCTACCGACGTGGCAGAGGTCCATATGGCCCTATGGTGTATCCGTGAACTCCTCCACTCCTTCCCAGGCTGGCCACACCATCTTTCTGGTTGTTAGAGTAGAATACATTGCAGTCTAATGAATGAATGCTGTGAAATTATATGCATATACTATGTATTTTCTTAGGACAAATTAATTTTACTTTCTGGTAGATTATGTATATTGATATTATTTTCATATTAGATTAAAAATTAAAATTTTAATTTAATATGAGATAATATCAATATATTAATTTTTTTTTTTTTTTTTTTTGTTTATGTCACAAACTTCTAGATCTCTCCTGCAAATGCCATTGGCTATTAGACTTTTCCTTCATGAACTACTCTTACGTATTTAGGACAGAGCTATACTCGACTACTCCATTGCTTTCTCATTAAGCATGTCCCTGCAGGGAACTGCATGTTAGGGTAGGGTGGATGGACTCACAATCAAGATATCACAAAATATAATTGGAAAAGTACAATTAAGATTTGCTTTTCATTCAAGTTAAATCATAGGACATGCATATATAAGGATATTTATAGAAATCTGATCATGTCTTCTCGGACTCCTAATTCATGAGCATTTGTTTTCCTAACACATTTTATTTATTTATTTATTTATTTATTTTTTTTTAGCTGTTGGCCAGCTGACGCAGTCGGTGATCCAAGTCATACAAAAGCCAAATAACAGGAAGAGTAAAGGTGGAGTTTGGTTCGTGGATCTGAAATGCAGAAGTAGGCAAAATCTGAATTTTGATCCGCTTCAAGTACTGTTTGGTTGGAAAATTTACAGATAAGATTTAATGCGATTTGACTTGAACAATAAATATTCTCAACCACAAAATCAGAGTTTTGATATCGATTTTTTTTTTCCGAAGTAAAACGCGAAAGTGGAAAATCTCCATTCTCATATCGTGCATTTAGTTGAAGGACCACTTTCTCTATATTTTAACAAATTTTTTTTTTACTATTTATGTCACTTCAATAAAAAGTTACACGTTCTCAATCACTTCAATAACCAACCAAACACAAAACTTCTAAAAAATTTCACTTCTAACCTCCACGTAGGGGCTGTTTAGATGCTTGTAACACCTCGAAAGTATGAAAGTGTCACTTTCAATATGTTGTAATGCAGTGCACTTGTAATGAAAGTGTAAATGTATCACTTTCCAAAATAAAAAATGACACTTTAAGCTGCAATGAAATGTCATATCAAAACTATTTACCATGGAGTTGCAAGAAATATCCAAATATTGAACCAGCCTACACCAATCGTCAATTGCAACGAAAGTGACAGTTTCAAGTCACTTTCAATACACTCTCACCTATCCAAACAACCCCTTCTTCAATTTACCGAAACGAAAGATTTTTTTACTTCGCTTCACTACGTTCTACTTCACTGTAATGTGTACAAAAAATATCGATTTTTGATTTTTTTTTTTTACTTCGTCGTACTTCATCAAACAAAACAGTTCCAAAAAACAAGTAGTCATGGAGGGAAGAACTTCACTATTTTAGAGAGATAAACCTTAAGCAATTGATATAACATATTAAAACATGTTTTTGAAGATTTTCGTGAAAATATTTTATAGATAGCCCATATGTTGGAAGTGTAAAAGATGAAGAGAAATACAGGTGAACTTAATTTCTCATAGAATTAAAATTACATAAAGAAATCTGTTTGCCCTCTTCTCAGACATTAAAACCATGACATCTAGTTCTTGGTCAATATCATCAATCCAAAGACAAAAATTGTTGAAGTAAATAATTTATTCATCTAATGATTTTTGTAGAAATTATTGATAAGGAGGTAATAATTTCAGCATATATTATTAAATAGAAAAAAACAAAATTATCACAATAATTCCCTTAAGATTTTATGTTGGTGAATCATAAATATATGCTCTAACGGACATATCTCTACTTTTATAATTATGCTTCAAAACGGCTCAAAAGTGAGTCGTCTTAGCCGTTTGTTAATACTAAATTATTTATTTAAAAAAATAATATTACGTAAAAAAAATTTGGAAAAAAAATAATTTTTATAAATAACATCATGTGGAATTGAACTTGACCAACAAAGAAGAATGCCTCCCACAAAGAAGAATGCCTCCCACCTAGAAGAAATGTTTGTTTATACTTATATAATATTATGTAATTAAATAATTAGTTAAATTTTATTTAATTTTTAGTTACGTGAGGATATACGTAGTACTTAGACGACTAGCATTTTTAAGAATTTTTATAAAGAGTAAACATATATCCATATATAAATTATATTTAAAAATTCAAATTATTTTATAATAATATTAAAAAAAATTATTTTACATGCAAAGTATGTGCATTTACTAGTACTTGTAGTAAGCATAAAGACCAACAAAACCACTTACATTAAAATTTTAAGTAAAATTTCCTTAGTTTACAAATTCGTGAGTATAAGTCCTACACTACAAGAAAAAAATTTCTTTAACAATGTTTCATTTACAGCACATCTTGAAAATATTGTAAAAAAATGGTCTTCTACAAACTTTATTGTAAAAATATTATAAATTACTTGTGCAAACAACGTTTTATATTCAAACATTAAGGTTTCTGCAATGGTCATTCATAAAAGTTGTGTATTATTGCCTTCAACAATATTTTATTAACAATGTAAAGCTTATTAATTTAGGCAACATTTATTTAATGTTGTCAAAATTATTAATTTTGACAATGTTTTTCAAGCATTGTAAAAATGTCATGTTCAACAACGTTTATCAATGGTTGTAAACTTTCTATCTTTCACAATGTTTGTTCAATGTTGTAAAATTAATTTTATTTTACCACTTTATATAAACGTCGTATATGTATTATATTTTAAAAATGTTTAAAAAATATTATAAAAGGGTTATACTCAACAACTTTTATAAAATGTTGTAAAAGTAGTGTATTTCATAATGTTTATACAATGTTACAAATTTATTTTTATTTGGACACTATAAAAAAATGTTATGAATGTATTTATCTTTTCACTATTTTAAATTGCATATCCTTATGTTTAATCCAAAAAAGAGAGGCACATCCAATCATAAATTGTACGTTTCTTACGTATATGTGTGTGGTTGGGGGAGGGGGTGTTGAATTCCCCTCAATTTTTTTTTATTCCCCGAATAAGTCTTCTCACTACCAGATTTAGACATTAGCAACGCCTAAAAACATCGCTAAATTGTAAAAAAATATCGCAAAAAATAATTAGCGACGTTTCAGAAGAGTCACATTTTAGCTAGTCACTGACAAGTAAAATATCGCCAAATCTCGTTATAGCGACGAATATTTGCAATGACACCTCGTCGCTAATATTTATAGCGACGAATATTCAGCATCGCATCATGGCTATATCAGCGACAAATGTTTTAGTCGATAAACGTTGTTAATATGATCAACGACGTTGTGCTACGTAATTAGCGACGTTACTATGAAGTCAGGATGACATGGCAAATATTGTCAGGTCAGAATTTTAGGGACGTTTAGCGACGCACTAGCGACGTCCATTGTACATGGTAGTGACGTTCTGATACTTATTAGCGATGTTCATTTGCGTCGCTAAACGTCGCTATTCTGTAATAAAAAAATAAAAATAACATACAAATTATAAAATAGTTTCCAGTAAATATTTGCCTGCAGTTTTAATATCACAGTTTAAATACCACAGTTTATAGACCCGGAGAAACCCTCCGTTGAGTTTCCTAGGTTCGCTGACCCCTTCGGTGGAACACTCAACACCGCTAAATATACAAACAAATAAAGAAACTATCCAAACATGCAATAATGTCCCAACAAATAGATAAGTAAATTTAAAATAATGTCACATACATCTTATCCAAATAAGGTAATAAAAAGTATGAAATAAACACATCAAAGACCCAATAATGGGCCAATACACACAAACATACTAAAAATCTGTCCAAACACGAACTACTGCTGATCAGGAGGAGGAGGAGCACCGCCACGGATCTGGGATAAGAGGAAATCATACTTCTCCTGTGAAAGCATCAACGATGTCGATGAAGGAGGAAGTGTAATCAATGGAGTAGGCGTCGATGCCGACGGACTTGGAGGACGTATCTGCTGCAATGCTAGCAGTCGAGTATTGTATGAATCCATGGCAGATACCACCCTCGAAGTGCTCTTCTCTATAGACCAACTCAACGAATCTTGTGCCGCCTGCATCCTCGTAGTGCTCGTCGCCACCGAATCAGACATAACAACATGTGCCACATGTAGTCTCGCCAATGAGTCACTCATGGTCTTGTGTGACCCCTCCAGCTCCGTCTGTCTGTGCTCCGTAGACACGGCCAGATTCACCAAGATGCGCTATGTCGACTGGCTCAGAGTCCTTATCTCCATAAGGTTGTACTCAAGCGTATCAAAACGTGCGATGATCGTCGCATCGTCCACCTGTGGCTAAGACTGGTGCTGGTCCGTAATCCTCCGCAGTAACTCATCACGTAGGTCCGCAATCTGACGGTTAACGCTCTCCTAGGCTTATACCGACGCCTACAAAGGTTTCGAGGAATACACACTGACAGTGGGGGCCCTGGATGACTGTGTCGCAATAAATACTTCGTAGGATCCTGTATTGTAGTACGTCCCCCTCTGAAGACCACCAACGACAGTCATCTAGAGCTCGTCCTCCGACGGAGCTGAAGAGCGGGGGCTGCGAGGAAGTACCAGCATGTCCCTCGATAGGTGTAGCAACAGTCGACCGCTCACGGATCCTAAGATACTCGTCCTAGAAAAATATGTATCTCTCGATAAGCGTACTTCTTCCTATCTACTCGTCATAATTGCTAATGTCTAAGCTACTTATTACTAACTACATGAATATTTATTGGACATTTTTTAAGTTATATTAAAATTAACAAAACGTAAAGTAATACTTACATAGCTCTGTGTGGCCCTCTTATCTATCAGCTTTCCGCCCTTACGATGGGTGGCTAGGAAGATAGTCACCATATTAGCATCCTTACCCCTATGTATCTGTTAAAAATATATATTATTTATTAATAAAATTAAAATTATTTCCTACTATATTTTATTCTACTTTTATTTAAATAATATATATTTAATAAAATACATACCATATCACGAAAATGTTCTGTCATGGGAATCGAGCTACCACACCACTTTTTTTGCCTTCGTCCTAGCCGCCTTCGCCTTATCTGACTTTTTTTTGTACTTGGGATCATCGAATCTATCCCTTATCGTAGTCCACTGCTTAGGCATGATCCAGCCTTGGATCAGTTTTTCGGAGCAATAATGAGCCTTTTGGTCGTCGATCGCATCACGGATCAGTTTGGTGGCCACTGCAGGAAACTGATGCTCGATCTGCTCAGCCCGGTGTTGTGGATAGAAATATGTTCTCTACAAGAAGTAAAGTAGTAAGTTAAATAATATGCATAAATTAGATGATTGATATTAAAACCAAACATACTTTTAACTTGAAGTGAGCAAATCAGAACGCCTTTCTCTCGTCCGAAGCATTCGAGTAACTGCTCCAAGGCCCACCATAGTTCTGCCTCAGAAATGACCCCATTGCTCTCTGTGCCGTCGAGGGACGACATCTAAACAACAAAAATGAAATTCGTGAAAAAGTGAATATATAGACATACAACATCAAAAATGTTAACTAATTAACTTACTTTGTAGGCCCAGCGGCCCAAATCTCCGTTCTCATCTCGTTTGGAGGTGCATGTGGAGGATCGCTCTGATACGCAAACGAAGTCGGGTCAACCTTGTCCATGTCCTCCTCCGTTCCCATGGTACCATCAATAGGACAAACGCTGGGTGGAGTAGGCTGCTCCCTGGAATAGCTAGTCCCATGAGTACTTCCAGGTACCGTCGATGCAGTCGGAGATGTGAGAGATCGAAACACTGGAGTAATCAAAAACCATACAAAATCTTATATCTATATACACTATACTAGGATACCTAAGATATCCTACTCAACTCTAATACCTTAATACCACATAGGTACTTATCTACCTATAAGATACTCACTCATGTATCACTGATACACATGCACACACAATTGGATATTTAAGGGTCAAACTTTCCAATTGGAAATTTCAGGGATTAAACTCTAAGATGGTATAAAATCCAGGGTCTAAACGCTAATTAGCCCCTTCTTTTAAAATGTTCACCATTTTCATTCTGTTACGGGATTTGTGGATAGAATTCTGAATTGAGAAGGATAAGTATTTAAGTACAATATCGAAGCACTTGAGAAGCTTTAGGATAATGCGTAGTCAAGGATGAGATAGTCCTCGCCATTAAAGTTACTTGGAGCATCGATCGTCTCGCTCAGACCTACCTTGATAAGATAGTTCGGCAGTTCGGAATGCCAATTTCTATTGTGTTAGATCGGGACGAACGATTCTTATCACATTTCTAGGAGAGCCTTTAGTCAGCGATGGGGACCAACTTGAATTCAGCTCAGCCTACCGTCCTCAAATCGATGGCCAAACAGAATGGGTGAATCAGGTACTCGAAGATATGCTGCGTCTCAGTGAGATCGATTCAAAGTCAAGTTGGGACGTCCACCTACCGTTGGTCAAATTGCATACAATAATTTACCAGTCCAGCATCCAAATGGCTCCGTACGAGACTTTGTATGGGCGAAAGTGTAGGCCACCGATCTGTTGGGACGAAGTTGGGGAGTGTCAGATCCTTGGGCCGAAGCTAGTTGAGTAAACAGTCCAAAATGTTCAGTTGATTCGAGAGCGACTAAAAGTAGCACAAAGTCGGCAGAAGAGTTATGCCGACATTCACCGATGACCTCTTGAGTTCTTCGAAGGAAACTATATGTTTATGAAGGTATCGCCCATGCGAGGAGTCATAAAATTCGAAGTAAAGGGGAAGCTAAGTCCAATATTCATCGGCCCATTGGAAGTCCTCAAGCGAGTCGCTCTAGTTTTTTATCAAATAACATTGCCACCAGCACTGTCAGACGTGCATGATATCTTTCATGTATCAAAGCTTAGAAAGTACATGCATGACCTGAGCCATATGGTATATTATGGCCAACTGGATTTGCAGGCAGACTTGTCGTACGTCGAAGAGCCCGTTAAGATCTTGGATCGAAAAGAAAAGCAGCTCAGCAATCGTATAGTCCCGCTTGTGCGCGTACCCTGGCAAAAATACGCGGTCGAGGAGTCGAATTGGGAACTCAAATCAGATATGAAGAAAAAGTTTCTCTCATTGTTTCCTTGGGGTAGGTTCCTTTCCTATATTTTGAGGACGGATTTTTTTATTAGTTGGTTAAGATGTAGTACCCTGTTCCCCCTTTTCGGGAAAGAAGCTAAGGAAAACTTGGTATCATTCGATTGGGATAGATTGAATCATGATCATTTCCTCGTTATGGATTGGTTTCTTTGGAATCCAGTCCCACATGCAGTGGATCATGCCTCAAGAAAGGACTCGGTGGCAGAGTCGCGAGGGGCCTTTCGCTGCATTAGTTTCTTAGCTTATTTTTGATACAACTTGGTTGCTTTCGCGTTGGTTTTATGACTAGCATTTTCTTGAACGATTTTGATAGATTTTATGGTCTTCATTCTTTGAATTTCGTATTTCGTATTAAACTCCGGGAGAACGAGGTAAGGAGATATTAATCATATGTTGATTCGTGTAGGTGATCGATTTGGCGACGCGTGAGCGGAGTCCTAAAAATCTTTCATTTCTTTTCCCCGATTCGCCAACTTGTGAGTGGCCTTACCTTCGATTAGATGGCTTTTCTTGCAAGTCTCCACTCTTAATAATTTGACTAATTTATGCATTCTGATCAATGATACCATAATAATAAAATTAGTCAAGATAAAGAAGTAGACTTGAAATACTTAATGCTTGTCACACGCACAAATACACCGAACGATCATATTGTTGAGTGCTTGTCCTTTATGCTTGTACCTATTTTATGTTTCAGTTGTAGCTAAAAATTATTTATCTATGACTGTGCAATAAGCAGTACATATCTGTAATGTGGTCACTTGAGCAAGTAGACTATACTTTCAGAGTATGCCATGAGTTTTATCTTATTATGTTGTCTTGCATGTTTCATTTGATAACTTAGTTTTTGGCCGATGCGTGGTCAAGGACAACTTGTGCACAAGGGTATATTTCTATGAACGGTCGCTGGGGTAATGAGATCGTTTCGGCCTAGGTAGAACATTTGCTAGCGAGTTCCTAGCATTGGATGAGTCAGGATACCACTAAGGGCTAGTTACAGACCATCCCTCGTCCAACCAGTGACCTGCTATGTATATTTTAACTATGCAAGCTAACTATGTTTTTGTGGCAGGGAAGGACATGGTAAGTTTTGTGTAGGTGGTTTCAGATAGCGTATGTCACACCCGTTTCTAGAATTATTATTTCTTAAATTTTTAATATTTAAATTTATTTTTTTGATAATGTATTTATGTTATATTTGAATGATGCTTCCTGTCATTTGTATTTATTCCTATTAAGAGAGACTACCCGAGACCTGTAGAATATCCATTGGCATTGCCATAGACCCGGTTTAGGACCCACATGTAGACTAGACACCTGGCTTAGTTTATTTGACTGAACCCATGGCTAAACCATCCCCTCACCCTTATATATGTGATTATTTTCTCTCTGCTCCCTTTCATTATTCATTTTACTCTTTCTACTTTCTTTCTTTCTTCTTTCTCCTTCCTTTGCTCTGTTCCCTTAAGCCCTAACCCTAGGAAGAAGTTGATGTGACTTGGACCGTGAGAAGTTGAGGCTAAGAAGCCATTCCAGGCAAGTACATCTTTCACTAGAGAAGAACCATGGATTTATGCATACTTTTAGTTCTTAATATTTCCTGTTTATTTCTATCTCATATTGTTGGGACCGAGCACCCCTTCATCTTTAGTACTTGTTGTTTTTGATTTTCTTGGCTAGAATTTCATGGACCTGAGTTTGGGTTTATGGGTTCAATTTTGTTTTCCTGGGGATTGATCTTCCAAAACTTTGTGTTTTATAAAACTAATTAGCTCATAATGAAGAGCACCATATTTTATGTAACTTTGCTTTTGGCTGTGCTTGATTTCGAGTCCAGCTAAGGTCAGTGTTGAAACTTGATATAATATGTATACCAAAATGGCTGACTGGAGAAGAAGAACAGTGCTCTGTGAAGAGTATGCAAAATAACCCCTTTGTCGTAGAAATATGTATGTTTCACTTTAGGTGCATTAGTGTGCTGTCCCAACTCTTCGTGCGTGCTAATCATACTGTACTTAATTTTCTAGCAAAAGTTTACCAGTTACACTACTCAAGTTAGTGGCACAATTTCGAGAGGAAACCCAGCTTGGCACACTTTAGTGCATATTCAATCAAAGTTCTTTTTGAAAAACTAAGAGAAAGTGCTCCACGGTCAGTCTGTGAACTTTCTTCGTATTTGGCAATCTGGCGTACTTTTCCTATGTTTCGTCAGCCGGCGAACTTTTTTTTATGTTTGGTAGCTCGTGTACTTTCTTTCCTCTTCATTTCCTTAGGGACAAAGTTTTGGTTGGTTTCTCGATTTCTATGTTTTTGATTTGTGTGCTCCTCGACTGGCGAGTTTCTCGACTATCCAATTTTGATCTCGGATTATGTGTTATCTTTTAGCTAGCTTACTCGCGCACTTTTTTTTTGAAAGAACGTCTTATTCTTGCCCGCACACTTTTGTCAAGTGCGCCATATTGATTAACTTGACAAAGTATGCCAAACTTGTTTCTGTTAGTTTGTGCGCCAACCTAGTTTGTGCGCCAACCTTGTTTCTGATTAGTTTGTGCGCCAACCTAGTTTGTGTGCTTGGTTTTATTATGCGTTCCTTCCATTTTTTCTTAGGATATTTCTTTGTGTATTATATAGTTGGATGTTATGCTCTTACAATTTAACACATGTTCTGACCCACAAGATACCGTAGAAATTATTGTCTATGATAAACCTATTGCTTTTGACATCGGACAATCGAGTGTGAGTATTGTCCAATGTATCACATGTTGCGAATACGATAAGTTTGTCAGTGATAACTCGTGAATAGCTCGTACTCGTAACTCATCATTCTAGGAAGTTCTCGAGTGTCCACGACTCAAGAACTTGAAATAATAATTAAACGAGATAAAATTTGACTAGATCATTGGGAGGAAAAAATATTGTTCTACCAGCTATCCCGATCTCCAAGGACCCCATGAGGCAAGGACCAACCCTGCTAGACAAGGGCCCCATGACCTACCAAGTTTACGCATGTGACAGTACATACAAGACTTTATGATGTATCGTGGTAGTTATATGATTTATTGCATAATGTGATTACAAGATCTGTGATGTGCTGTGGCACTACAAATTATTGTTATTGAGCCGAGTTTCATAATATTATGTTTTTTAGTATGTGCATTCTAGTATATGTTTCAGTTATGTTTCAGTTTATGTTACAAGATAATTTACAGATAAGTTATGTTTACAAAAACTAGCTTATGTTCACCAAAACCAGTTTAGGCCTAAGTTATATTGTGTTATGCTATCAGTTATCTGCTTTACTTCTTTATCCGTCATTTTTTGTGATGTATACTACAAGTACTAGACAAGCGTACCCTTGGCCATTCGGGTTGACTGCAGTGCCGGTGGTAGTGATATTCTTCAAACATGTATTTGTTAGTAACTAGGTATGTGATAACCCTAGTTAGTTAATTATAGCAAGCCGTAGGCTTGTTTGGCCGTGATATGAATGTTTGTTTATTCATCTAGCTCACCCTGTTATATTCTTTTTTTTGGCGCGTGGTTAGAGTACAAAGTTCTGCTTGGATGAAGGTCTGCAATCTTGGCCCTTGTTTGGTTTAAGGGTTGTGGTCCTGATCCAGAGTAGATCCTATGTCCTTTTACCGCTCGTCGTCTTATCTTTCTTTATAGTTAGTTTATTATCAGTGCACCAGTCCTTATAATTATTTTATCGAGACAAGTACATTGGTACCAAACAAAGATCGACCATATTTATTTAGTTATTTATTTGTCTCTTATTTCTGCTGATTATGATTTTGGTTAACACCTTGAGCTACTTTACTTGTTGCTTGGGGTTCTGACCCCACTGGTTTTGCTTGGCCAAATTTTCCCGAGGAGATACATGATTCACTGTACTTCTAGCAAGATGGCTTGCACTCATAGGACTGCGGCCGAAGCTCGCGAATAGGTTTCCTTCTTCCATCCCTCATTTTGATTTCTTGATTTATGGTGTTAAAAAGGGGAGCAGAGTTAGGTACTTATATTTTTGAGACTACGGTTAACATGATATATATATATATATATATATATATATATATATATATATATATATATATATATATATATATATATATTAGACCATGGCTGGTATATTTGATCATGTATAACTATACTCCGCTATTATAGCATTTTGTATTCACTAGCTTCATGATCATATGTGGTATATATTTTGGGATGCCTCTTTACATTCATGTATGATATACTCTTGATTTTTTTTTGATGGATTGAGATACTAAAATTTGTTGGCCTTAGGACCGACGCCATAGCATGCTAGAATCTACCCATTGGTCTTCTTGACAACCTTAGCACATTGTGGCTTACTTCGGTATTCTGCAAGGTGTGGTTAGCCATATCAGTCCTCATATTTACCTAATATTCTAGGAACGGAGCATGACAGCGTATGTAAAAGTCACCGAGAAGTGGCACATTTATGTTATGTCATTTACTTCTATCACATTCTTATAACTTGAATTAGGGCAAGATAGGAAGATCACATAATAATAATATTGCAAGTTTACATGAATACTGTGTCTGTTTGGTGAGTTGGGTTAGCTCGCCTCACCGGTATATTTCGATGTACTGCCCCTCGTTGCAGCAAGTTCCCCGAGCCAAGGCGATACGGCGAGGAGCTGAAGCTTTTCCCCCAACTTTTTACTGATCTGACGCGTTCGTATTCGTGACTTTTAAAGAGCGTACATATTTATGGAGCTCGTACATATCCCTTTTAAAGCTCCAAGGCGATGGTGCAAACTCGCACCCATGGTGGTTTATCTTTTAAAATTTTAGTAATGGATGTAATATATGGATCGACTATTTTATTTTGCGTCCATTTTGTAAGCCTGTACGGTACCCATTTACTTTTGAGTCAAGAGTTTGTAACAAAGATGTACATTATCAATAACGATAACTTTTCTTCATTTCAATGTGTGTTCTTCTATTTGTGCACTATGTTATTGTGTTTCTATATATCAATGTGCCTAGCCCTTGTGCAGGCATGCTTTACGCTAGCACAACATCACGCCCGGGGTAAGATTATCGATCTCGATAGAATCAGGATATGACATATTGGTATCAGAGTATGACTTCAGATCCTTTGACCCTCATCTCAGAAGAGTTTCCTTGAAATGACCCTAACCCTCCTAGTTGAACTCTTGAAATTGCTTGGCCAAAATAAGATGCGTTCCATACAGTGAGTCCATAATATGTTTGGAGACTGATGTAAGTTACTTTCTTTTGAAGGAACGGCCTCAGAGCCGAACATAGGACCTGCGCAAGTCTAGGAGAGAGTTCGGTACCTCGGGCAGCTCTTGAAACAAAGTAGCAGCGCCCTCTACTGATCTGTTCGAAATAATGATGTGCTTGATGGAAGTGCAACAATGGCAAGCAAAGTTGTGTCAAAGACAATTTGAGTCCCAGATTGAGGCTCAATTTGAGGCACAATGGACCCAGGCCGAGAGGCAGCAATAGCAGATGGATAGTCTACAAACGATTGTGACGACGCTCGCCACCAATAATTATTCTGCATCAAACTGCCATAGCCGTGCCAGTTGTAGCCAAGACCGTGGGACATTAGGAACCTCAGCCATTAGACAATTAGGGTTCCATCCTTCAAATATCAGAGTTCAAGAAAATGTTTCATTCGACCTTATGGACTATGCTACAGACTCTACGGGACAACAAGCTATACGCGAAAGAGAGCAAGTGTGAGTTCTGGCTGAGAAATGTATCTTTCCTCGGTCACAATATTTCTGCGGGAGGCATTTCAGTCTATCAAAAGAAAGTTGAAGCCATCGTCGAGTAGAAGCGACTTGGATCCGTTAGTAAAATTTGAAGCTTTCTCGGGTTAGCAGGTTACTATAGGTGGTTCATCAAAGACATTTCCAAATTAGTATCACCTTTGACTCACCTCACTCTGAAGGGAGTCGCATTTGAGTGGTCCGTCGACTGTAAAGCTTCATTTGAGGAGTTAAAGCAGCGCCTCATCACAGCTCCCATACTTGCGCTACCCGATGAGACCTCATAATTCTAGATTTTTAGCGACACATCAAGGCAGGGCTTGGTGCACATGCTTATGCAACGTGATAGAGTGATACCATATGCCTCCAGACAACTGAAGAAATATGAGCAAAAATATCCTACATATGACCTGGAACTGGCGGCGATTGTGTTCGTGCTAAAATTTTAGCGACACTACCTCTATGGAGTGGCTTGCCAAATTTATACTGACCATAAAAGCCTGAAGTACCTATTCACCCAAATGGAACTGAACCTACGATAGCGGCGTTGGCTAGAACTGATCAAAGACTACGACTTGACAATCGACTATATGCCTAGCAAAGAGAATGTTGTAGCAGACGCTTTGAGTCAAGTTTTTGTGGGATTCCTGTCCGTCGATCGCAGGTTATAAAGAGACTTGGAATCAATAGGCATTGAATTTTGAATCCGATATCGTGGTGCACGAGTGGCTCATATGCATTTTGTGCCTAACCTGATAGAGAGAGTGACATCCACCCAGAGGAACGACCCATTCCTGAAGAAAATGCACGAGAAAATTCTAGTAGGGAAGCTGAAGGACTTTGTAGTGGACGCAAATCGAGTGTTGCGAGTGAAGGAAAGACTATGCTTCCCCAACGACGCAGAACTCAGAAAGAAAATCCTTATGGAAGCCCATTATGCAGCCAACACAGTGCATTGTGGGAGCACGAAGATGTATAAGACCTCTGCACTATCTTCTTCTGACATGGCATGAAAAAGGATGTAGTGAGCTTTGTGTCGTAATGCATAACCTGTCAGAAGGTGAAACCTGAATATCAGAGGCTAGGCAGGAGATATAGAATCTTGCTATTCTAGAATGCAAGTAGGAGCATATAAGTATGGATTTCATTGTTGGCTTGTCAAAGATGCAACGGAGGAATGACACTGTTTGGGTCATCGTCGATCGGTTAACCAAGTCAGCGCACTTTCTCGCCATTAAAGTTACGTGGAGCATCAATCGTCTCGCTCAGAACTACCTTGATAAGATAGTTCGGTTGCACGGAGTACAAGTTTTTACGTGGAGCATCAATCGTCTCGCTCAGAACTACCTTGATAAGATAGTTCGGTTGCACGGAGTACAAGTTTCTATTGTGTGAGATCGGGACAGACGATTCTTATCATATTTTTGGGAGAGCCTTCAATCAGCGATGGGGACCAAGTTAAAGTTCAATTCAGCCTACCATCCTCCAACCGACAGCCAAACAAAACAGGTGAATCTGGTACTCGAAGAAAGCTGCGTCTCTGTGCGATCGATTCAAAGTCAAGTTGGGACGTCCACCTACCATTGCCCAAATTTGCATACAACAATAGTTACCAGTCCAGCATCGAAATGGCTCCATACGAGGCTTTGTATGGGCGAAAGTGTAGGTCACCGATCTGTTGGGATAAAGTTGGGCAGCGTAGATCCTTGGGCCAGAACTATTCGAGCAAACAGTCCAAAAGGTTCGGTTGATTCGAGAGTGACTAAAAGTAGCACAAAGCCAGAAGAAGAGTTATACCAACATTCACCGACGACCTCCTGAGTTCTTTGAAGGAGAATATGTGTTTCTGAATGTCTCACCCATGCAAGGAGTCACGAGATTTGGAGTAAAGGGTATGCTAAGTCCGATATTCACCAGCCCATTAGAAGTCCTCAAGCGAGTCGCTCTCAAATTATATTCTAACAACCCTGTCAGAAGTGCATGATATCTTTCATGTATCACAACTTAGAAAGTATGTGCATGACCTAAGCTACGTGGTAGATATCTTTCTTGTATCTTACCAACCCCGTCAGACGTGCATGATATTTTTCATGTATCACAACTTAGGAAGTATGTGCATGACCCGAGCCACGTGGTAGATTTTGGCCAGTTGAATTTACAGGCAGACTTGTCGTATGTCGAAGAGCCCATTCAGATCTTGGATTAGAAAGAAAAGCAACTCCGAAATTGACTTGTGTGCGTACTCTGGCGAAATCATGCGGTCGAGGAGTCAACGTGGAAACTCGAATCAAATATGAAGGAAAATTTTCCCTCATTATTTTTTAGGGGTAAGTTCCTTTCCTAAGTTTCGAGGATGAAACTTTTTATTAGTTTGTTAAGATGTAGTGCCTCGTTCCCCCTTTTCGGGGAGCATGGCTAAGAAAATTTTGATATCGTTAGATCGGGATAGATTAAATCAATATCCTTTTTTCATTATGGATTGGTTTCTTTGGAAGCAAGTCCTACATTGAGCGGATCATGCCTTAAGGAAGGAGTCGGCGATAGAGTCACGAGGGGCCTTTCCGTTGCGTTCGTTTCTTAGCTCATTTTTGATGCCGCTTATTGCTTTCGCGTTAGTTTTATGACTATCATTTTCTTGAACGGTTTTGATGGATTTCATGGTCTCGATCTTTGAACTTCGTATTTCATATCAAACTCTGGGAGACCGAGGCAAAGATATACTGATCATCTGTTGATGCGTGCATGTGATCGAGTAGGCAATGCATGAGCGAAGTCCTAATGATCTTCCTTTTCTCTTTCTCTATTCACCAACTTGTGAGTGGCCTTACCTTCGATTAGCTGGCTTTTCTTTTAAGTCTCCACTCTTAATAATCTAACTCATTTGTGTATTCCAATCAATGATACCATAATAATAATAATAAAATAAGTCAAGATAAAAAAGTAGACTTGAAACACTTAACGCTTGTCACACCATAAATACACCGAACGATCATATTGCTGCATGCTTGTTCTCTAAGCTTGTACATATTTTATGTTTCAGTTGTAGATAGAACTTATTTATCTATGACTGTGAAATGAGTAGTACATATCTGCAATGTGATCACTTGAGCAAGTAGACTATACTTTCAGAGTATGCCATGAATTTTATCTCCTTATGTTGTCTTGCATATTTTGTTTGATAATTTAGTTTTTGGAAGATGCGTGGTCAAGGACAACTTGTGCACAAGGGTAGAGTTCTATAAATGGTCGCTGGGGCATTGGGATCGCTTCTGCCTAGGTAGAACATTTGCTAGCGAGTTCCTAACATTGGATGATTCGAGATGCCGCTAAGGGCTAGTTACCGACCACCCCGTCCAACTAGTGACCCACTATGTATATTTAAACTTTATAAGCTAACTATGTCTTCGTGGCAGGAAATGACATGGTAAGTTTTGTGCAATGGTTTCTGTTGACGCAGGTAAAAGTCACCGAGCGGTTGCACATTTATGTTATGTCATTTACTTCTATCATATGCTTGTAACTTAAACTAGGACAAGATAGAAAGATCATATAATAATAATATTGCATATTCACATAAATACTGTATCGATTTGGTGAGTTGGGTTAGCTCGTCTTCACCGGTATATTTTGATGTACTGACCCTCGTTGCAGCAGGTTCCCCAAGCCAAGGCTACGTGGTGAGGAGCTGAATCTTTTCCCCCAACCTTTCACTGATCTGACGTATTCGTGTTCGTGACTTTTGAAGCACATAATATTTCTTCAGCTCGTACATATCCCTTTTGAAGCTCCAAGACGATGGTGCAAAATCGCACCCAAGGTGGTTTATCTTTTGAAGCACTAATTTAAAGAATAGAAGACACTACCAAAATAAGCCAAATTAGTGACGTCAGATCAGTGAAAGGTAACAAAGTAAGTCACGAACACGAATATGTTGATTTTGAAGAAGACAACATAAACTAATAGATAAATCATTAATTTCTATTATTGTATATGTTGTATTCTTCTATTCTTTAAATTAGCTTGAGTTGATAAATAACTTTAAAGGAACAAAGTAAGTCACTTTATTGCTAACAACACCATGTACATATTGTGTGGCACCATTAAAACAGTTATACATTGGGGTGCATGCAAGTACTAAATATATGCAGTAGCTACATTCATTTCCTGTAGCAACTAAACAATAGTAATACATAACACAACAATAACATCAGTTGCATATAATATAATTATTGTCCAATGAGTCATTGCAACACCATAGGTTTCTTCTTTGCATATTGACCTATTGCTAATTAATCAAGCATGTCCCCTTGTGAAATTTTCATCTATCTATCATTTATAGTTCAATATTATCGGAAGAAGAGCCACTTGATGATGGTGGCTACGCAAGTGAACAGTGTCCGTCGTTGCGACCACGCATTAACTATGAGACATTAGGGACTTTGATAGCTTAATTATTAAATATATTTGGAATACACAAACTCGTGTTACAAGATGTGTCATAAAAAAGTTAATCTGACATAAAATATAAAATTATATACAATAACAAACATGAATTGATGACTAGATATAAGTAATTTTTTTTATCTAGTTTGAAATCACCATAAAATCCAAAATCTATTGATAACCAATATTCCATGTAACTTAAGATCACGAGTGTTATTTTATATGTACAACTATAGTAAGTATTACATGCAACTACTATAAGGATAAGGGTTTTTGGACACAAAATCTAAGACGACCAAAGAAATTTAGTCGTCCAAACTGATCTTTAGCATCTAAAAAATACTTTTGTCGCCTAATCCTCTGAATTGGCAAAATCAATTATGAACTCTCTAGAGACTATTAATTAGTTTGTGCTGACCAATAAGTTCTTCGCAAGAAAATACTAGAAAAATATTTATCGCCTAAAGTAGAGAGAACATTAATTTTTTCACCTAATTTAGGCGATAAATAAATTTTTTTAGGCTACTATTATTTATTCGCAATATTTTAATAAAAAATGATCGCTAACCAAAAATAGTTTAGCCAAAATTAAAAAAACTTGGTGACCTGATATTAAAATATATTATTCTACAAAAATTAGGTCTTAATATAAAGTGATAATTAAGAATAAAAAGTAGAATATTGTAAATATTTTGCTTCTCTAATAATCCTTTCTAAACATACACATCGACTATTTCTCCCATATTCTAAAAGAAAATAATTTTTTTTCCTATGATATTTTATGGCTAGACCTTAATAAAGTGTCCAAGCATTACCTTCCTTCCTTTCTTTCATTCATTTTTTTTATCAAAATCCCCTCAAGAAAATTTTCTCCAAAATTTTCATGGAGAGAACCATAACTCCAAAAACTCCATCAATATTTTCCTCCTCTCCCATGCTCCTCCTCTATCTTAGTTGCCACTCCCCTTCGACGGAGAGAAACTTCCATCGATTCCCCAAACCTATGGTTTTGATGTTATTTCCAAAATCTCCAAACCTAGGAGCTCCTCCTCTACGATGGGTTGGCCCATGGTCTCCACCTCTCCTACCTCCACCATCCTTTCCTGCATTCCCGACGGAGAATGGTTCTGCCCCTCCTTCTCCTCTAATAAAGAAACCCAAACATAAACAACCACTTACATTCTTCCAATTTTTTCAAATTTTCTTCATTAATTGTTGTTCCTTTTAATCGTAATTATTTTCGAGAGGGACAGTAAATTCTCAAGTAGTGATACGTGGATTATTTTATTCTTGTGATTTAAATTTGTCAACATGTCGGTTAGTTAACAGGATCCATATTGCAAGCGACATGAACATTACATAGTGTAACTATGAAGACATGGACATAGCACCAATTTTGATTTATCCTCGTATAATTTGATGTATCTATGTCATGTCAAATACGTGTCCAACATAGAACATGACACAAATGTGGCACCGTTATGTGCTTCCTTTGATACTAATTGGCGAGCTTGTACTAGAGCTTCATTTGATATGCATCTACCTAACATGATGGCATAGACACCTCACTTATTTTAGAAGTGTTTGTGCTTCCTAAAATTAGATACTAATTGGCGAGCTTGTACTAAGTTAATTAGTTTTTTCTCTTTCTTTACAGAGTTTTTCCTGATCCAGACAAAGATTGTTGACTTCTTTTGCATTTAGAGGGCTGTAAATTTAGACCATTCATATTAAAAGAGGAAGAAGAAGCAATCATGTTTAGCAGTGGCAAAGAATAAAAAAAGTTGCTTGCTTACAAATCTATCGAGGAACCTGACTAGGGAATGGAGAAGCTCTCGTGACGATACTGATGACAACAATAGTCAAGTTCAACAATAAGCTCACTTATGTTGATGGGTTGGCGCCTAGGTCCTCATATTGAGCTGACTACTAATGGGGTAGGATGCAGGTAAATTTTGTATTCAACAAGTCATTCTAAAGTTTAAAGGATTGTAGATCAAGATGGATGCTTAATTGTGTTAGGTTCTGTCCAAAGAGGACGCTGATGCATTAAAATTGTGTAAGAAGATGATGGAAAGGAGAGAGTGCCCTCCTCTATTTATTGTCTTATACTCTCGAGAAGGGTGAGTTGCTTATGGTTTGATTCCAAATTTGGGTCTAGAGAATGAGAATTAGATTGGATCGTCGCATGTTTCCCGTGCAAGCTATAGTTTCATAAGGGATTTAATGATCATTACATAATGTACCCAAGAATTGCTTGTATATGGATTTGATAGGCTTTAATAGGATTCATCTAGGTGGAAATACTTAACTAACAAATCTTTTAATGTGTGAAAATTTGGAACTAGTTTATTGAGTGCTTATGACTTCTTCAGGAGATCGACATAATCATCATGTTTGCTACCAAGATCTTTATAAGTGATTTTATCGACAGGATGATCAAACCTTAATTTTTCATAATATCAACTATTGTTTTGGCTTGGTCTTTCCTATCATGAAAAACTCATAATATCTTAAGACTGTAGTTCGTATGATTTGAATTTTTAGTCTATTAGGGTTGTTTATAATTTTTTTTTGCTAAGTAACTTGCCTTAAAGGTTACGTTATTAAACACTCCTGATATCTTAATATTGTAGTTCATAAGATTGAAGCAATTGGTGACTATGAGAATTATCCTAACTTATGGATTGATATTAAGTTGGTTTGATGATACAAGTGAATCAGATGAATGTATCAAGGAGGAGCATGATTGGAATTAAAATTAGATTATAATTGCTGAATTTATGATTGAATGTATAAATTATGATTTGCTTATTGAGATTTAAGAATTTAGATTGGTAGATTTTTATCGAAGAGATTTGAGGACTTTGATTATGAGAGTTGCTTGGATTGATATTGTTGATCATATTATAGTCGAGGATGATTATTGGATGGATTAACCCTAGGAATGACTTTGCTGGATAGACCTTGACCCTTGGACTTTGTGATATCGATGTTAAGGACTATCTATATCGGATGTTTAGATGTTTGAGTGAGAAGAGTTTGGGTAGAATCCCTTAAATTGTTGACTAAGGTGCTACCCTAGGATTGGGATAGGTGTAGTGGTTTGGTTGCCTGCTGGAGATGAGTTATATGCTAGAGTATTGCCTGGTGAGCTAGCCTAGTGGTTATAATGATATCCCAATGTTGAATGATAGGATTGGTATGGTTTACCTTAGAGAGTTACCTGGGTAGATTATGATAGAGTAGAGCTGGGATAGCGATATTTAGCGTTGAGGTTTAAATTTTGGTTCCTGAGAATTTTGATTGATTTCTTTTAGTGAATACTGAGATAGTACATGGAAATGGTCGGATTGAATACTTATTTTCGGATTATCTTATTTGATTTTTAATCAAGTAGAGGTGATGGATGAAATTTATTAACGAATTGGATTATGATTTAAAATCGTGTGCTTGGAAGAAGTGATTGATGGTAGTCTGATCCTTAGATTTGTATTGATATTACTGGAGGTAACATTATGATTTGTATAGGCTGGAATACTTGGGATATCGATCGTGTCATCGTAAGGAATTTGATTGGACGTATTGGTTGTTTAATCATAGAATAAATTAGATTTTGATGGTTATAGATTTTGTTTTATTGGGAGAAAGTTGATGGATGAGATGGATACTTGTTTTGATATGTTGTAAGCTAGAGATAAATTAAGACCGGCCATTGGAAATTGAATGAGGATGAATTGATACTTGGTCAAAAATTAGAGGATACTATGCATACGTGCTTGATCATTCAGAGATTACAGTTGGACCTAGTCTGTCTTACATAGAGCAACTTGTTGAGATCCTCGATCACAGCGAGAAGACTTGAGAGGGCAGACGATATGACTGGTCAGAGTGGCATGGAAGCACCATTCACCAGGCGAGTCTACTTGGGAGCGCGAGGATTCTATTCGGCAGCGATTCCCGTACTTATTTGAGGAGCAAGGTACGCATTTGCGTACGACAATTTAATTACTAGTTATTTTAAATTCTTTTAGATATTATCGTGCTTTACTTTTAATTTCGGGGACAAAATTTTTCTAAGTTGGGAATAGTGTAAACCCCCCTAAATTTATTCTGTGGATAGTTAGAGTGGACCAGGAAAATTTTTATAGAAATTATTGAGGTTTAGAATAGAGTATATTTATCTGGAATTTTAATCCAATTAATTAAAACCCTTGGCGCGCACTATCGTTGTCTAATTATTCGGAGCCCATTTTCAGCCCATAAATTCCATACAAATATTGTACTTCTGACTAGACCCGCCAAATTAGGCACTGGACTTTTCCGTCACAAAAAGTCAGATTCCGTTGTGCTCTAAATTAATTGCACAATTTTTTGAATTAGAAATTCATATTTAATTCGGTGTCGGACTCCTGTGTCGTTACTCTAAATTTTGGGATACCAACTTAACCTGTTGAGCCGGACCAACAAAAGGGTCCAAGACTGACTCCAAGCCCCCACCATTTTTGGCTTCTGCGCCATTTCCGGATTTTGACCCCAAGTGCCCCAAATTAAATTAAATTCGCGGGACGCTTATTTCTATTTAATTCGAGATTACCAACTTGGTAAATCTCATTTAAATCCTAAATTAATCCCAATGCCCATTTAATTAAACCCGTTCCTCACCCACACTACCCCCTCGTCATATAATTTAATAAACGTAATTTTTGGCACAATTTTTGCGTCATTTTATGTGTTTGTACAAGTTCCCGAACTTAAGGGGCTAATGTGCAAAGGTAGCAATATGTGTCACTTTCTCATTGGTTTGAGCAAATGAAGAAAGCCCCCCTTCCCTCTTGGACCGGTCACAACCACCCTCTCTCTCTCATGGATTCATTTATCCCTCATGAACAATCTCAACCATTCATTCAATTAATTCCAATCATTCTCCACCACTCATTCATACACACTCTCCTATTTAATCCCCCCCTCACACACATATCCCTAGGCCGGCCCTAATATCTAGGAGCATTGAAAACCCCCCTCCCCTCACTCTCTCTCCTCCCTCCCAATACGATTCGGCCGACCCCCTCCCCATTCCTTCTCTTTTATTTTCTTCTTCTTCTTCTTCTCCTTCTTCTTCTTCCCTCTAACTTCACCACCCACTTCCCTACTTCACCAACACCATACTAGCCTTCACCACCACCACCACAGCCCCTTCCCACACCCCACGGCCACTGTGCACAGCCCTCTCCCATTTGGCCGACCCCCCCTCACCATCAAGCTTCATCACCACCACCACGAGCACCATCAACTCCGGCGAGCCTCCTTGAGGTTCACTTCTCCACCGATTTTGTGATAAATTTCCAGAATATTAATTGTTTTAAATAGGAGTTTATATAAGGGAATAATGTAAATTATGGAGATGTTAATATGTTAGGGTGATATATATATTATGTATGGTTAATGGGAGGAGTATTTAAACTAAGTAATTATGGGGTTACATTGAGTATGCTAATGATGTTTAAATAAGAACATGGATAAGGTTATGTTAATAATGATTAAACATGAATAATGTGTCATGGATATATGCATGGGTGAAGAAATAATAAATAAATTACTTGTGGGTTAATTACATTTGAAAGAAGGTCCTTGAATATATATAAATGGTTAGTGTAAGTTTACATTGCATTATGTGATAAGATATACTTTGGTTAATTCAAATGAGGTTTTATGTGAATGCATATGGAAAATTAAAATGACTTGAGGATGGGTTAAATGAGGTTGACATAAATTTAAATATTTATAGTGAGCATGTATCTCGTATTTGATAAAGTTGGACTGTGGATTTGAGATTGTCTTCGACTTAAAATATAACAAATAAAATTAAATTATGAATTTGAGGTAAAGTGAGTTTGTGATATTTAAATAAATAATCGGGATGTGTGGCTCATGATAGAATTTATTAATTTAATATTGGAGAATTAATTTGAGGAGAGCATATGGAGGACTAGTTGTTTTGACTATCGTACCGAAAGTCAACTGTAGTCAACCCTTTAGTGTCTAGTCTCTGTTAGTCGTAGCTGAGATTGCGTCTAGGAGTAGATATGTGTAGCACTCCTGTCTGTTGTAAAATAGATTATTGATTCTAGTTTGTAATTCAACTCTAGGTATTGCGGGACCCGAGGACTTGGACGCAGTACTGGGACCCCGTCATCAGCAGCCTCGCGCAGGCAAGTATACCTTGCCTTGTTGTACTGTTTAAATTCAATTATATTTGGTTACATATTTATTCATTATATAAATGTGCGCGTCCGAGCAGACTCGGGTGCAGTCAACGAAGGCGTTGACGTTAGGAGTAGTATCTGACTTACTGTCTAGTAGACCCACCTAAAGTTGTGAAGTTATTGATATAACTTTCCAGGCCTTGACACGTATCATTATACGTCACAGAGTGAGTTCATGTAGGGACGCGTGCCTCATGCGCGACTGGCCATCAGTATGAGCAACACGTGTAGCGGTATGTAGCTCAGTAGTTTATTTCATAGAGACTTGCATCATAGTATAAGATGTCCACGTCGTTTTCACGATTTGTACATCTACATCGGGCGGAAAAGACATCTCGTAGGCGTATGGGACACCCCCCCTGATATATACTCGAGTTACCATGCTCTTCGGAGATGGGGATTACAGTATATATAGCGAGTTACCATGCTCTTCGGAGATGGGGATAGCATCAATGCCCTTAAACGGGGGCATATGTGGCATATACTAGCCAGTCCCGACGATTGGTGAATTACGTCAGCATATGTCTGAGCCTACACATTCCCATGCGTACTACCAGGTCTTTAAATTGCATTCACTTAGATGGTTAGCATACCCCCATTTATTTACTCAGTACTTACTTTATGGCATGTATTTTTTTGTATCTTGTTACGTCCCTCTGAGGACCTGGTTTCCTTCCAGGTTGTTTGTGCGGTTGCAGGATACTTGATCTGCTAGAGTGTGGACATCATTGCAGGTATATTTATATTTCCAGCTATTTCAGTCTTGTATTCCTTCCATTTTATTCTGCTTATATAGCCTAGTGTTTATAGACCTATATTGTTCTTCTGGTCTATTCGAACGAATGTGTTATTGGGCTGCGGACTGATGATGTGTATCGTTCTTTCTTGAGATTACTTACCCTGGATTGAGATTTAGAATTAGTTGTTGTATATTAGAAATAGATTGTTACTTGGATCACTTGACTATGGACAGCGTAAGTGCACTTCGTCGGGTCCATTAAATTGGAAAGCCCTACGGAGTCGTACCAGCTGGCCATTGCCACGTGTCTGGTCTCGTAGATTTTGGGACTGGGGCGTGATATGGTTTTAGTGGTGGCCCATGCAGGTCTCTGAGCAAATCGTTTCGGTTATGTTACTGTACCGAACGAGCCTGCAACTTAGGATTAATGTGAATAAGATCTCAATCCATAACCGATTTTAAAACTCCTCTGATATGTGATTATCGCCCTTGGACTTCCAATTTGCATTCGCTCAATCTTCGTCAATATCGCCATCCTTGTTCCTCGTCCCCTATTGTTCAGGGAGACGAATGCTTGTGACTGATGACTTTCCTCCAGAAGAAGATCGAAGACCAGACGGCAGGAGATAGAATTCGTATACCTTTCTCGGAGAAGATTGTTACCTTATCAGGATAGATTGATGGGTTCTTTGGATTCTAGAACTAGTGTGGAAGGTTGGCAAAAGAGTTGGACCCAGTAGTACCCTACCCGTGCTTGAGGTAGCAGTGATCTTGGAAGTACTAAGAGCTGGAAGGATTATTGATCATGGCCTAGAATAGTCTAAGGAAATGCATAGCCCGATGCTGGAAACTAGTGGTTGCATATTATAGCAATATCAGGAATGGTATTATGGACTAGAGAAGATAAAATTTCAGGCTCTCAATTGGAAGATAATGATCTGATTTCAAGAAATGAGCTTGAGTGATACCATTATTGTACTATGTGACTTGGAGAGATAAATAACGAAAAGAAGAAATTTGAGGAATAAAATTTTAGAGAAAATTTGAGAAGAGAAATTATATCTTAGACAGGGAAGAATTTTTTTTTCTTTCAGAGGATTAGTGTGGTAAACAGAACAAGAGAATTTATTTTGAGGATTAAGTCTGGACGATGACACCGTTCTAGCATGAGTTGATTGAGCCAATACCACGCGACGCGAGATTGTCGACGCGATTACATTATTTATGACCACCAGATTACCCTGAGTTTGAGTTTCTTCAGAGAGCCTGGGAGCATGGTGCCCATCTACCTTAGGAGTATACAATGCATGAGGCGAACTAGTGTACCACCATATTATATCAGAGTTGAGGATGTGTTTCTAGAGGATCTTCTAGGCCTATCACCTGACAGAGAGATAGAGTTTGCTATAGACTTGACTCCAAGAGCCGAGCCAGTAAATTTTCCGTCTTCAGACTAGCACCGATAGAGTTGGTTGAGTTGTGGGTCCGTCGTGGAGGATCTCTTAGACAAGGGTTTCGGTCGGGCTAGTATTTCTCCATGGGGCAATACCCATCTTAATTATGCCGAAGAAAAACGGGACGGTACAGTTGAATCAGCTAAGTGGCGCATATGTATTTTGAAGATCGATCTCAGATCCAGCTATCATCAGATCTAGGTACGGAGAGAGGGCATTCCTAAGACGACTTTTCGGACGTAGTATGGACACTATGAGTTTCTAGTCATGACGTTTGGTTTAACCAAGCGCCAGCAATATTTGTGAGCCAAATGAACAATGTCTTCCACCAGTACTTGGATAAGTTCATGGTGGTATTTATAGACTACATCTTGATATATTCCAAGAGCCAGGAGGAGCCCGAGAGGCATCTCAGGATCGTGTTGGAGACGCTGAGACATGAGAGGCTGTACGCCAAACTCAGCAAATGCGAGTTCTTCTTGGATAGAATACCGTTTCTGGGACACATAATCACCGGAGATGGACTATCAGTTGACCCGGAGAAGATAGTTACAGTCGAGACGTGGCCTACCCCTACATCAGTTACGGAGGTTAGGAGTTTCCTCGAACTTGCCGGATATTATCGAAGGTTCGTGGAAAACTTCTCGAGGATAGCTGCACCTATAACGCAACTGACGCATAAGGGCGAGGAGTTTATCTGGACCAACGAGTGTCAGGCGGCTTTCGATGAGCTGAAGAAGCGTCTGACATCAGCACCGATTTTGACACTACCTTCAGGATCAGGAGGATTTGTAGTGTATAGTGATACGTCTGGGAGTAGATTGGGATATATACTGATGCAACACGGCAAGGTGATAGCCTACGCATCGAGACAGCTGAGAGTTCATGAGAAGAACTATCCGACGCACGACTTGGAGCTAGCTGCAGTGATATTTGCACTAAAGCTATGGAGACATTACCTTTAGGGTGAGCGTGTTGAGATTTATATAGATCATAAAAGCCTAAAGTACGTCTACACGCAGAAGGAGCTCAACATGAGACAGAGACGTTGGCTAGAGTTGATGACCGATTATGACATTGAGTTGCAGTACCACCCTGGCAAGGCGAATGTCGTAGCAGATGCCTTAAGCAGGAAGCCCATGGCATACTTTTTGACGACGCAGCGACGGTTGCTAGAGGATCTCCAAGAGCTTGGGATAGAGATCGTATTGCCAGGCATGGATGGACAGATGGCCAGCCTCGAGGTTCAGTCTACCCTGATTGAGAGGATCAGGGCAGCCCTGCCAACAGATACGAGATTTCGACGTCTGCGAGAGAGAACAGAAGCCGGCATGCAGACGGGACTCAGGATTCATGAAGATGGAACGCTGAGGTGCAGAGATCGCCTATATGTTCCGAGTGGGGAGCTATGCCAAGAGTTGATGACCGAGGCTCATAGCTCGATTTATTCCATTCATCCCGGGGGTACGAAGATGTACCGAGACTTAAGGCAACATTACTGGTAGCAAGGGATGAAGAGAGAGATTGAGAGATTCGTGGCAAGATGCTTGGTATGTCAGCAAGACAAGGCTGGATAACAGAGAACTGCAGGACAAATGCAGTTGTTTCCCAATTTCTGAGTGGAAGTGGGAACACTTTAACAGGGACATCGTCACAGGATCACCGCAGAGCCCTAGCGGGAAGGATGCAATTTGGGTTGTCATAGACAGACTCACCAAGTCTGCCCATTTCTTGCCCTTCAGAGTAGGGCAATCCACAGAGATACTAGCTGATATGTATATGAGACAGATAGTACGACTACATGGAGTGCCTAGCAGCATCGTATCGGCTCGTGATTCCAGATTCACGTCACATTTTTGGCGGGGTATGTAGGAGAGCTTAGGAACTCATCTCAAGTTCAGCACTGCATATCATCCACAGACTGATGGACAGTCAGAGCGCACGATACAAACATTGGAAGATATGTTGAGAGCGTGCATGATTAATTTTGGAGGATCTTGGGAGGACCATCTACACTTGGTGGAATTCTTCTACAATAACAATTACCAGGCTAGCATACAGATGGCACCTTATGAGGCACTGTACGGCAGAAAATGTAGGTCGCCAGTTTGTTGGAGTGACGTGGGAGAGCGTCAGATAATTGGTCCAGAATTGGTGACACAGACAGTAGAGAAGGTCAAGCAGATTCAGAGCCACCTGCGCGCAGCACAGGACAGACAGAAACACTGGGCAGATGCGCACCGCAGGCCATTGGAGTTCAAGGAGGGTGACCACGTATTTACGAGGATATCGCCCACTCGTGGTACCATCAGATTCAGAGGCAGAGGCAAGCTGAGTCTGAGGTATATCAGACCTTTTGATATTCTGGAACGAGTTGGCGAAGTGGCTTACCGTCTTGCATTACCTCCATCATTTGAGGGAGTACATGACGTATTTCACGTATCGCAGCTGAGGAGATAGGTCGCAGACCCTAGCCACGTGCTTGATCATTCAGAGATTACAGTTGGACCTAGTCTGTCTTACATAGAGCAACTTGTTGAGATCCTCGATCACAGCGAGAAGACTTGAGAGGGCAGACGATACGACTGGTCAGAGTGGCATGGAAGCACCATTCACCAGGCGAGTCTACTTGGGAGCGCGAGGATTCTATTCGGCAGTGATTCCCGTACTTATTTGAGGAGCAAGGTACGCATTTGCGTACGGCAATTTAATTACTAGTTATTTTAAATTCTTTTAGATATTATCGTGCTTTACTTTTAATTTCGGAAACGAAATTTTTCTAAGTTGGGAAGAGTGTAAACCCCCCTAAATTTATTCTGTGGATAGTTAGAGTGGACCAGGAAAATTTTTATAGAAATTATTGAGGTTTAGAATAGAGTATATTTATCTGGAATTTTAATCCAATTAATTAAAACCCTTGGCGCGCACTATCGTTGTCTAATTATTCGGAGCCCATTTTTAGCCCATAAATTCCATACAAATATTGTACTTCTGACTAGACCCGCCAAATTAGGCACTGGACTTTTCCGTCACAAAAAGTCAGATTCCGTTGTGCTCTAAATTAATTGCACAATTTTTCGAATTCGAAATTCATATTTAATTCGGTGTCGGACTCCTGTGTCGTTACTCTAAATTTTGGGATACCAACTTAACCTGTTGAGCCGGACCAACAAAAGGGTCCAAGACTGACTCCAAGCCCCCACCATTTTTGGCTTCTGCGCCATTTCCGGATTTTGACCCCAAGTGCCCCAAATTAAATTAAATTCGCGGGACGCTTATTTCTATTTAATTCGAGATTACCAACTTGGTAAATCCCATTTAAATCCTAAATTAATCCCAATGCCCATTTAATTAAACCCGTTCTTCACCCACACTACCCCCTCGTCATACAATTTAATAAACGTAATTTTTGGCACAATTTTTGCGTCATTTCATGTGTTTGTACAAGTTCCCGAACTTAAGGGGCTAATGTGCAAAGGTAGCGATAGGTGTCACTTTCTCATTGGTTTGAGCAAATGAAGAAAGCCCCCCTTCCCTCTTGGACCGGTTATAACCCCCCTCTCTCTCTCATGGATTCATTTATCCCTCATGAACAATCTCAACCATTCATTCAATTAATTCCAATCATTCTCCACCACTCATTCATACACACTCTCCTATTTAATCCCCCCCTCACACACATATCCCTAGGCCGGCCCTAATATCTAGGAGCATTGAAAACCCCCCTCCCCTCACTCTCTCTCCTCCCTCCCAATACCATTCGGCCGACCCCCTCCCCATTCCTTCTCTTTTCTTTTCTTCTTCTTCTTCTCCTTCTTCTTCTTCCCTCTAACTTCACCACCCACTTCCCTACTTCACCAACACCATACTAGCCTTCACCACCACCACCACAGCCCCTTCCCACACCCCACGGCCACTGTGCACAGCCCTCTCCTATTTGGCCGACCCCCTCCTCACCATCAAGCTTCATCACCACCACCACGAGCACCATCAACTCCGGCGAGCCTCCTTGAGGTTCACTTCTCCACCTCTTTTGTAATAAATTTCCAGAATATTAATTGTTTTAAATAGGAGTTTATATAAGGGAATAATGTAAATTATGGAGATGTTAATATGTTAGGGAGATATATATATTATGTATGGTTAATGGGAGGAGTATTTAAACTAAGTAATTATGGGGTTACATTGAGTATGCTAATGATGTTTAAATAAGAACATGGATAAGGTTATGTTAATAATGATTAAACATGAATAATGTGTCATGGATATATGCATGGGTGAAGAAATAATAAATAAATTACTTGTGGGTTAATTACATTTGAAAGAAGGTCCTTGAATATATATAAATGGTTAGTGTAGGTTTACATTGCATTATGTGATAAGATATACTTTGGTTAATTCAAATGAGGTTTTATGTGAATGCATATGGAAAATTAAAATGACTTGAGGATGGGTTAAATGAGGTTGACATAAATTTAAATATTTATAGTGAGCATGTATCTCGTATTTGATAAAGTTGGACTGTGGATTTGAGATTGTCTTCGACTTAAAATATAACAAATAAAATTAAATTATGAATTTGAGGTAAAGTGAGTTTGTGACATTTAAATAAATAATCGGGATGTGTGGTTCATGATAGAATTTATTAATTTAATATTGGAGAATTAATTTGAGGAGAGCATATGGAGGACAAGTTATTTTGACTATCGTACCGAAAGTCAACTGTAGTCAACCCTTTAGTGTCTAGTCTCTGTTAGTCGTAGCTGAGATTGCGTCTAGGAGTAGATATGTGTAGCACCCCTGTCTGTTGTAAAATAGATTATTGATTCTAGTTTGTAATTCAACTCTAGGTATTGCGGGACCCGAGGACTTGGACGCAGTACTGGGACCCCGTCATCAGCAGCCTCGCGCAGGCAAGTATACCTTGCCTTGTTGTACTATTTAAATTCAATTATATTTGGTTACATATTTATTTATTATATAAATGTGCGCGTCCGAGCAGACTCGGGTGCAGTCAACGAAGGCGTTGACGTTAGGAGTAGTATCTGACTTAGTGTCTAGTAGACCCACCTAAAGTTGTGAAGTTATTGATATAACTTCCCAGGCCTTGACACGTATCATTACACGTCACAGAGTGAGTTCATGTAGGGACGCGTGCCTCATGCGCGACTGGCCATCAGTATGAGCAACACGTGTAGCGGTATGTAGCTCAGTAGTTTATTTCATAGAGACTTGCATCATAGTATGAGATGTCCACGTCGTTTTCACGATTTGTACATCTACATCGGGCGGGAAAGACATCTCGTAGGCGTATGGGATACCCCCCCTGATATATACTCGAGTTACCATGCTCTTCGGAGATGGGGATTACAGTATATATAGCGAGTTACCATGCTCTTCGGAGATGGGGATTATAGCGAGTTACCATGCTCTTCGGAGATGGGGATAGCATCAATGCCCTTAAACGGGGGCATATGTGGCATATACTAGCCAGTCCCGACGATTGGTGAATTACGTCAGCATATGTCTGAGCCTACACATTCTCATGCGTACTACCAGGTCTTTAAATTGCATTCACTTAGATGGTTAGCACACCCCCATTTATTTACTCAGTACTTACTTTATGGCATGTATTTTTTTGTATCTTGTTACGTCCCTCTGAGGACCTGGTTCCCTTCCAGGTTGTTTGTGCGGTTGCAGGATACTTGATCTGCTAGAGTGTGGACATCATTGCAGGTATATTTACATTTCCAACTATTTCAGTCTTGTATTCCTTCCATTTTATTCTGCTTATATAGCCTAGTGTTTATAGACCTATATTGTTCTTCTGGTCTATTCGAACGGATGTGTTATTGGGCTGCAGACTGATGATGCGTATCGTTCTTTCTTGAGATTACTTACCCTGGATTGAGATTTAGAATTAGTTGTTGTATATTAGAAATAGATTGTTACTTGGATCACTTGACCATGGACAGCGTAAGTGCACTTCGTCGGGTCCATTAAATTGGAAAGCCCTACGGAGTCGTACCAGCTGGCCATTGCCACGTGTCTGGTCGCGTAGATTTTGGGACTGGGGCGTGACAAAAGATGTAAGCCGCTTGGCACATTTTATTTTATTTTAAGAGAGAGAGAGAGAGAGAGAGAGAGAGAGAGAGCTTGAGCGATTATAATATCCGGCCTAGTACTGTTGTAACCTTTGCTTCAATATAAATAAAGATCTTATTTTATATCATAGTTGTGTTTATTCTACTTCCACTGCATTAGGGACTATCTGTCCGACTTTGATGACTTAGCATTTCTTCGGCCATTACGGTTCTTGCCTTGCGCGAGCGCAACTTAGGCTCTCGCGGCATCACGCCCATGCGAGAAAGTTTGGCCCTGTGGGTTTAGGGCATGACCGTCTTGATCCTTCTCTCATTTACCTTTATAGAAATAAAACGAATGTTGCATGTTTAGTACTACGAGTTTTGTTGCATGCTAATAAAAGCGACGAAGCAAGATAGATAAGAGAGTAATCTCATTCTGTAAGTTGCTACTATATAAAATGGAGCCTTAAACTGATGATTTAGACTTGTGTAAAGTAGAACTGCCTTAGCTTATCACATGGACTATTTTAGACTTGCTCTGTAAAAGTTAGTTTTAGTACTCTTGAGTATAGTTCTATTACTATATTTTAGATATGGAATATAGTTTCGTTTTATGTATCATATGAAATATACTTGTGGTTTCGAAGATGATAAAATGGAAAGGCTTGGGACCGTTGGGTCGCCAAGGTAGTATCCTTGGACTAGGAACTGCGTAGATGAGATAATCCCTAGACTAGAAAGTTTGAGGCGAGCGATGGATAGAAGAATAGTAATGTTGAGTAGAGATGTGTCTGTGTAGTATAATTTAGTTTTAATAAGCATGTGTGTTAAAGTTTATATATTTAAATGGTCATGGATAGCTTAAGCACAAGATTTTTGGTTCCTCAAACGATCATAGGGGCACATGGATCGTGTTGTCCTAGGAGGGACCCAAGTATAAGCTATAGATGACATACTAGCACAGGGATTTGCGGGACCTTCATTAGTCAGACTGAAGGGTGCAGCATAATACAAAAAGATTTAGGGACTTTTAGGGGGGCTAGTGGAGTGTTGTCGTAGGCACCCAAAAATAAACCTTTACTCTTTAAATTATATGTACTAGTGAGAGTAAGGATCGTTCCTACGGAGAGTAATTAGTCTACTTTTATGCTATGTGAACAATGATTGGAGAGGGAAAAAGCTTTGAATTAAATAAAATCAAATTAAGATGAACAAGTAAAATATTAAGAGAAATCAAAATAATAAGAATTGCTCTAAGTCAACATTCACCATCAAAATTTTAAAACTGATCATAGATGCAAACATATATTGATATATACTTTGAATATTCATCGTTGGAATAATTTTTCCATCTCCTTTAGCCACAATTAATTAAAACTAAGCGATCTAATTAACCTTAACTACTAAACAATCCCAGAAAAGCGCTAAAGGTTTAATCTAGTAGCGTATTAAACTCGATGAGATTGATGAAGCAAAACAACACAAGCACAAGCGGTTGCATTTAATTTTGTCGAAAATTTTCTTCTAAGATCTTATAAAACAAATCAGTTAATTAAATCTTGGTTGCTTCACAAATTAGAGGGATCGAATAATTACGGATTTGATATCTAATTTAGCATTAGACTGTCAAGAATAATAAACTAGTATGCATCCTAGTCATTAAACAAGATAATCATGGAAATATGCATAAAAAAATATTCGATACTCAAAGGACAATCAAATATATAAACACAAATTAGATCTCACAAGTTTTTACTCATTCTAAGGCTTCCATTTTCTTCGACTAAAAATACTTTAGCCACACATGTTCATGAAAACTCCAAAAGAAAAGGTTGGAGAAGAAGGAGAAGAGTGGTGTGTTGTGCCATTTTCCTTATGATTTCTACCCCTTTTATATACTCTAAATTAGTTGTTTGAATCCTACAATATCTTTCCATAAATCTTCTAAGAGTTAAAACACGCAAAAAAATAAAATAAAATTATTGAACAAGTAGGGAAACGGTTAATTTAGATCCAATTTTTGTGCATAATATAGTTGACTCAACTTCAAGCCTGATTTAGTCCATGATACAGCCAGAATCTCGTAAAACTCAAAAAAGAAAAATTGTACCTCTGTGTCTTATCTTTTCGAATTGGACTTCAGATGAGAGATTTATGACCATTTTGCTACAAGATATTAAAACTGTCCAGACTTGACAAATAGCTCCATTTTGTATTTAGTGACTCCAATTGCATCCTAGATCAAAATATAAGAATAATGAGTATCTTTAGACATCAAATGAGCATAAAAGAGTAAATATTAAGGAATAAAAATATGATATTTTATGTTCTCATCAAATACCCCCACACTTAACCTTTGCTCGTCCTCGGGCGAAACTCTAATTTATTTTTTCAAAATGAAATCAAGATTGTAATATCATAAATAAAAAAATAACCAAGCTCTTCAAAACTCATAACATATCATTAATATATATTCTTGAACAACTCATAATTACTTAGTAAGCATTTTCACTTGAAGATGGTGTAAACTAAATAGGTAGACCCTCACGGGAATAAACACTCAACTCTCATGTGTTTGACGGTATATATTTCACTCAAATTCATTCCAAAATAAATGATCTACCATAAGCTTTCATATCTTCTCATTCTCTACTACTGGAATCACATGCATAATGTAAATCGTAAGGACTTTTCATGGGTTGTAATGTTGCTTAGGATTAAGGTAGGATATATTTGGGAGTTTAGCTCAAAAGCCTTAAAAACTGATGGGGCAAAAATGAATCAACTCAAGCTCAATATATTAAACATGTAAACTCAATTACTCCATTCAACATCTTCTTCTTTTGTATATATCATATATAAGCATACCCTTTATTGGGATGTTAGGAGGAATTATTAACATAGATAGTGTAATATCATATCACTTTCCTCCCTCCCTCACTTTCTTTCTTAATTACTTCTTCTTTTCCTATTTTTTATTTTATTTTTCTTTTTCTCTTTTTTTTTGAACAATAATAGAACTCAAGAAATTGAGAATGAGAATATGTTCTATTTTGTTAGTCATAGCCATACCACAAATTTAGACACCCCCACACTTATTTCTTGTACACCCATACATATCATTAATGATAAACAATGCTCCACTAGCTTTGTGGCTTGGGTAAATATATATATATTTTTTAGCTATAGATTTTGTAATGTGGGTTGACAAAAATAAAAGCAGTAAGGCTTAAAGGTATTCAACAAATAAAAAATTAATTATAAGGTAGGCTATTTGGCTTATGTATCTTATAACAAAGAGGACCTTAATCAAGTTTATGCATGCATGTGTCAATGTGACCTCAAAGAGGATCAAAGCAAGTTCTAGAGAAACAAATTCATGGAAGAATATCTCTCATAAAAAAATAATGAGACTTATGTGTCAGTCTAAGGGCTCAAAACCTCACGGCTTTTGTCTACCAAATTTTGTCACTACCATCCTCAAGAAAAATAACTAGACCAATTAATTATAAATTAAAAAAGTACTTATTCGATCAAGTTATGAATTTTTTAGACTTAGTTTAATCTTTCTTATGACACAGACAACAAAAAATCATTCAAAACCACAAAAATAATATAAATATTTTTGTTTTTTTTATCAAAAAATCCCTTTTTTTGAAAAAAATCAAACTAAAACTGCTTAAAATAAATTAAATCCTCTCCCACACACTTAAAACTGACATTATCCCAATGCAAGGTTAAATGTAAAAAAAAAGGCAAAAATAACCAAAAATAAAATGCCAGAATAGAACAAACTTCCCTCGGGTTGCCTCCCAAAAAGCGCCTTTGTTTGATATTGTCGTTGTCTCAACTCTATGCACACTTGATGTAACTAGGCAAGGTTTTCAAGTCTAGAATAGATGCCTGCAAAACATAGGATAAAGTCCTCTTATCATAAATTGGTAACGAAATATGTCACTCCCTGTTCCCGATATACGTATTTGGAACGTAATTTTATTTTTAGCATTGTTGTATGTGCATGGAGACTAGACCCATTCTGTGGTTTAATCTTGTTCATGGTTCATTTTATGGGTTGTTTCAAGTCATGAGAACCCTTGGTTCAACCCTCAACCCTACCATATATAACCCAATATTCTTTCTCTCTCTCTCTCTCTCTCTCTCTCTCTTTACTTCTTTCTCTTTGGTTTGCTCTTCCTATTTCCATTGGCATGTACACCTTGCATGAGAAATGGAGAAACCCTCCATATTACTATTCCATTATGTTTGTTATGTGTTTCTTAGCACTTTTAGAACTTGTAGATTTCTGTTTTGGTGGAGGATTAGTGTAGATCTATATTTCTAACTTAGAATTTTTATGGGCTTCATATTTTTTTGGGTTTTTATCTATTAAAAATATATTTTTGAAAACCAATTTTTGCTACGTGATAGAGCTTTCAATTTAGAGCATTTTGGCTCTTGGTTCACCCGATTTGGACTTAAATTGAGGTTTTTATGAAGAACACAAGATTTAAGTTTTTGGAGCTTTCGCCATGGTCGAACCTGCTATTTGGAGAAGACAAAGTCTTCATGCGGCCAGGGAGTTATGCGGCTGAGAGTGCTATGCGGTCCGAGAGGATTATACGGCCTAAATATTTGTCGCATACTGACAGTATGTGTCCATCTTGTTGGACGCATGACTGCTTATTCACACAAGTGTTCTACAGCTCTTTGTGTTTTCACTTACTGAACGAATGAGAATTTTTCTAAGTCCAATAGACCTCCATGCGGCAAGCAGAGCATGCGACCACATTCCCTTGGACGCATGACTCTGAAACTTTGGCACATCTTTTTATGGTTTTGTCTTTCCTTTCTGACACACTTTATGGCTTGTCACATCTATAACTTTATGTCACATCATTGATGCTTAGTACGTAGGTACACCTCAGTGTAAAATATATAACATAATCACGTAGGAACACTTAGCATGCAGGAACACGTAGCACGTAGTAAGTATATCATCATGGATATCAATAGCTGGGTTAAGGTACCAATCATTGGTAAATCACATGAGTTCTAGTACATAGCAATACATTGGTTAAGTCAGGCACACAGGTGGTCATAGTCACTTGGCGCATAGGTAATATGGCCACTTAGCGTATAGCCTAGTCTTATATATAGTCGGGTCAGGCACTTAGTAGAGTCTAACACATGGTCACTTAGCTCACATACACTCACAAAATCCAATAAAATACCAAACCCAAAAAATTAATAAATCATGCACATAGGGACGCATATGATCGGGGATGCATAGGTCAAGGCCTCGTAGGATCAAGGAAACATAGGAGTTAGTGCCGCATAGGCCAGTACTGTATAGGTCAAGGCCACATAGGTCAGTGCCGCATAGATCAAGGCAAAGTCTACTCCTTGATACAAGTGCTGAGTGACGACCAATAAATTTGTATCAGAGAAGTGACTGAAGTGATGGACGTGACAAGCCATAAAGTGGTCAGGAAGAAAAAGACAAATTTATGAAAAGTCGTGCAGAGTCCTGAAAGTCGTGCTGAGTTATGCGTCCGAGAGATGAGAGGCGCATATGGTTACTATCGCATAGGTCACACGACCGCATATATGTTTCTTGGACTTAGTAAAATTCTCATTCGTTCAGCACGTAAAACACGAGGAGTTCCATTGTTAAGACTTTTCCAAGTACTTATCTCCAGAACGCATGTGTAATAATGAGTCATGCATCCAATAAGATGGACGCATGCTGGAAGGCATATGCGGTAAAGTTTTCAGGCTGCATAAGAATAAGGCCACATAGAACTCTTGGTCGCATAGATGCTGACTGCATGAGAACTTCGTCTTCTTCAGACAGCAAGTTCAGCCATGGCAGAAAGTTTAAAACCAAAATTTTATTTTTTTCATAAAAACTTTATTTTAAATCCAAATCAAGTGAAACAAAAGTCAAAATCGTACGAAATTGAATGCTCTACTACATAAAATAATTCGTTTTCAAAGATACTAAGTTTAAATATTTCAAAACCAAGAAAAACTTATGGAACCCATAAAAACCTTAACTAAAATATTGATTTAGCCAAATCCATCCATAAAAATAGAAAACTCTAAATATTAAAAGTGCTTAGAATCATAATGTACACATATTAGACAAATAAAATGCAAAAAAAATTAAGAATTAAAATCTAAGGGTTTCTCCTTGTCATGCAAGGTTTACTTGCCTAAAATGAAGAAAGAGAGAAAAATAAGAGTATTTGCCATGTAATTGAGTTTGGGAAAACTTTCATTTAACAACAAATAAAAAGTACAAAAAGATCCTAGACAGAAAATTTAAATACGATATTTTTTATCTGGGTAATGTGACGATGGAGATCGGGTACTACAACGACTCTTTTACTCTGTTGATGGTTCGTCGTGTGAATGAGGGATGCTCTCGTCTCTTCTCTCTCTCTTGAGCTTGTGTGCAAGTACGTAGCTCACCTAGAGGGGTATAGTCTCTGAAGCAGTAAAAGCCAGTCCGCTGAACGTCCAAGTTGCACCTATTTTTAGCCATCATGCTGATGGGCCATAGGTGCCGCATGTGGTTCTGTTTGGTGGCCGCGGGAGGCTCCTTCAACAAAATATGGTTGCAACTGTAGGCACATATTATGGGCAGGCTTCCATTTATTCTTTATCCTTAACATGATATAGTTGGGTCCAGGTCGAGCTGCCACGTGGTCGTTTATTAGAATTTGTTGTTGTTGAGGATCTGGGCAATTTTTGGCTTTTATTTGCGTGACTTAGTCAGCTTGACACGTGGCCCACATTTAGTTGGAGAGAATCACTTCAGTCGCAATTGAAAGATTTTGTCTCAGGGAACCCTGCCACGTTGGATGCATGGATTATGGAATGTATGGAGTCTGGAACGTATAGGGCCAGATACGTATGGAACACATTGAGTCTGGAACGCATAGGGCCAGAGACGCATGGAACGCATAGAGTCTAGGATTTATAGGGCCAGAGTCGCATGGAATACATAGAGTCTGGGATGCGTGGGGCCACAGACGCATGAAACACATGGAGTCTTAGACACATGGGACAAGAGTCGCATGGAACGTGTGGAGTCTTTGTCGTGTTGTACACGTGGCATTACGCCTGTCAGAAGTCATTATTAGTCTGACGAGAGCTTCTTGTCGCTTAGTGTGCTCGCATCTTTCGAGGCGTTCATAAAATTCTTTTTTTCAGGATTCTGTATCAGACATAATCTTTGTGTCAGGCCTTTATACGACCAATATTTGGGGTGCATGGATGCTGCTTTTCTTGGTCACATGGTCATTCTACGGCCTAATTTCTTCTGAGTATATCTTAGGGTGTATGGTTGTTCGACGCATGGATCCTGATTTTCTATGCTTCTATAAGACCCCCTTCAAGGTTTTCAAACTGATAAGTTTGGAATACTTTGAATAAGAAGCATGGAGGAGAGGTCTTTGAGCTGCATGGATGGCGGGCCGCATGGATGAGTTTTTGCGAGGCTGTCAAATCTCTATTTAATTCAGGATTTGGCTCAATTTTTGGGTGGAATTTTGGGGATTTTGAGCTGACTACAGTTTTCGAGGAGATAAATATGAATTACGCAAATCGACATATCAGATTCATCCTCATAACTGCCTGATTTATTGCCTCGATATTTTTACGTGCCCAAGGAGCCTATAAATAGGCGAGCTAGGGAGGAGGAGAACTTTTATCCTTCGGCTCCCCTCTATTTTGTGAAAGAAGATGTCGAGGGCTATTTTCTATCTCGTCGAGGGGTTTGTTAGGAGTGGCGTCGGTCTTTGGTCCCCTGATGCCGGCATCCTTGTTGGAAGTAAGGGTGTATCTTGATGGCAGGGGCACTAAGACCAAAGTGTACGACCTCGCAGCATGGATAAGAAATCATCAATAATACGTGCAGGCCCCCCTACAAAGTTCTGCCACTTTGATGAGACATCATCTGCAACATGTGTGCAGACCCTATCTGTGTCTTGGCCGCCAGGCTGTGGACTCAGTCCCTCTGTGGCATGCACGCAGAGCCTGTCTGTGGCTTGCCCACATGGATGAGGCCTTCTCTTGCTCATGCGTGATGGGTTCTCTTTATGCAAGTTTTACCACCTTTAGCGGTGCCCAAGATGGAGCATGGAAGAATATTATAGAACCCGTCATTCGAAGAGAATGCCAGCCTTGTACCGCAGTTTTTTGCCAAGAACTGATCTAAGAGACGAGGGTGAACATCATGCATCATGCGTGGGGCTGTCCTTGTTTATGCAGCATGCTAGCTGCATTTTTCTCCATTATACGGCTTGCTACCGGCCGAGGGCCTGTAGTGTCATTGAAAGAATTTGGATTAATTACCATTTTTGTCTTCAGTCTTTCCACAGGTTATAAAGTGCCTGTTCCTGCTCCTTCCTTGATATCCATCAGTATGGATTTTTTTTCCATATACTGAGGTTTGAACTATGGAGGGATGCTCCAGAAAGCATTGATCTCTACTTTTGGCTCTACTTGTGTTGGTAGCCACAACAGCACAGAGGGGCGCTTCTAATGGAAAAGATTTGCATCAGTGAGACTTCGTAAAAACCCTTAAAAATAGATTTCTATCATATGTACTCATGATCTTTGAATACTTTAATGAAAAACCCTTAGAAATGGATTTCCATCATATGTACTCATGATCTTGAATATTAATCAATAAAGTCTTTCCTTTTCCATAATTTCTTTTTCTATTTGTCATATTATATGTTGTGGACTTTGGATATTGTACTAGAGGTAATATGGACATAGCACAATACTATAATCTGTTAAGGACGTCCCACTGGGGTACTTTGGACCTATTACTTTTTGCACACTTGGAGTGCAAGTAATAAGTTCGAAATAAAAAACCCTATCAGAGGTGATATGAACGTGATAGGTTTCGTCGACTTACCACCTCTGGCTTACTTATTACTAAGTTCGGGTGATAAGTTTAGACGATGATCGATATCAGAGGTAATATGGACGTGATAATCGATAGTCAAGTCGGGAGGTTTGCTTATAGATAATAAGGATATGGCAATCCCTACTGGGGAGGATGTGAGGATTATAGCTCAGAGGTAACATGGACATGAGCTAATCGATAGTCATACCGAGAGGTTAGGTACGATCATGGTATTTTTGTGGAAGAAAAAGGAAACAATCCAAAGGTAATATGGACATGGCTATTTTCTTTGGATGGAGAACATGGGCAGCTCATAGTTCAGAGGTAATATGGACGTGAACTGTTTACTTCCATTGAGGACATCCCACTGGGGGATCTCTGGTGGGCCTATCACTTCTTGCATACTATAGTGTAAGTAATAAGTTCGAAACAGAATTCTATCAGAGGTGACATGAACGTGCTAGGTTTTGTGGACCCATTACTTCTTGCGCACCTGAGTACAAGTAATAGGTTCAAGACAAGCCCTGTTAGAGGTGATATAAAAGTGGCAGTTTTTATGGACTTAACACCACTGGTATACTTAGAGTTAAGTACGGGTAATAAGTTTAAATAATGACCAATGTCAGAGATAATATGGACGTGGCAATCGATGGTCATACAGAGAGGTCTACTCAGAGGTAATATGGACATGGAAAACCCTGCTGGGGATAATCGGTTATGACAGTAGTTTAGAGGTGATGTGGACGTGAACTAATGCCTAAAGAAACTTATTATGAGTGGTCTACCTAAAAGTGTGGATAAACATGAAGAATGGCTCTACTGGGGAGCTTTTGAGGATCCATTGTCTGTTGCGTATTCAGGATTCCTGAATAGAGACAATGGCTTTCTTTAAACTTTTGTGGCAAGGTAAGTGTATAATATGCTTATACCTTTGCTGGAGATGAACAACGGGGGTCATGCATTATACATTTTGGTTGTCCAGCTGATAGTAAAAGGAGTACAAGTCTGACTTGACAGTATTTTTTGAGGAACTTATCGTTGATAGGCATTATAAGCAAGTCATCATAGGATTTTGTGAGCCGGTAGGCGCCATTGGAGAACACAAACTCCATAATAAATAGGCCCTCCCATTTATGTTGGAATTTATCGGCCGTCTTGGGGGCCATAACCATCGGTCTTCTAACTATCAAGATGAGGTCACCCAGTTGGAAAGACCTCTTCTTGACCCGTTTGTTGAAGGCTCCCGAGAGGCGTATTTGGTACAACTTAAGACCTCTTCTTGACCAGTTGGTAAGACCTCTTCTTGAGCTAAGAGATGCTTCTCGTCGATCTCCTCTAACTCTTGTAGCTGTCGGCGGTGATTGTCGTCAACGGTTAACTGGTTGGAGAGGGCCACTCGGAGTGAGTAGATTTGGATCTCGAGTGGAAGGACCACTTCGCAACCGTAAACTAAGGAGAATGGCGTGCTTCCAGTAGGTGTTCGGACTGTTGCACGATAGGCCCAGAGACATTCACCCAGCTTCTCATTCAAGTTGCGCTTGTTGGATGACACAAACTTCTTGAGTAGCTTTATAATGGTCTTGTTGAATTCTTCTGCTAGACCATTTGTTGTTGGGTTGTTGGCAGTCGAGGCTATATTCTGCATTCGATTTTTATCACAAAATCGGTAAAAAGCATAACTTGTAAACTGTGGACCATTATCGTGGATGATCCTCCGTGGCAAGTCGAAGCGGTATATGACGTGATGCTTGACAAAGCTGATCATATTTGAGTTCTTGACTTCAGCGATTGGAACAGCTTTTGCCCATTTGGAGAAGTAGTCGTTCATAGCCAAGATGAACCGATGTCCCTTAGAAGAAGGTAGACTAATTGGCCCAATAATGTCCATTCTCCATGCTTCAAACGGCCAAGATGTTACTATTGGGTGTAAAAATTCTGAGGGCTGGTGGATAAAGTCTGTATGGATTTGGCACGCTTGGTACTTTCTCGCATAGTCAACAAAATCTGCTACCATTGTCGGCCAATAGTAACCAATCCTTCGGAGACGGTCCTGTAGCTTGGGTATGGCTGATGGGCACTACAAACCCCGTAGTGAGACTCGCGGAGAGCCTGCTTCGCTTCTGTATTCATTAAGCATTATAGAAGAAGACCGTCGTAAGAACGATGATACAATATTTTGGTAGCCGTATCATAATAAAACCGGAGGGAACATTTTTTGATGAAAGTGGCTTCCTTTGGATTCTCGAAAAGAATTCTATAGACTGCGTAGTCGATGAATGAGAGTCTCTAGTCTTGGGAGTCGTTGTTTGTCTCTACCGAGTAGCTCAGGCACAGACAGAGATTATTTTTTGGGTAGACCAGCTCTTGACCGTCCACTGTGGTCAGCTGATGGATTTTGACCGAGATTGTTAGAGAGGCAGCAAGGCCGGCCAGGGCACCAACCTTGATATTTGAAGGCCGAGGGACGTTCTTTATGAAGAATTCCTCGAAGGTGAAGATTATTCAAAGCGTGGAATGGTGGTAGGGAATTAATTTCTCGTGCCGGATCTCGTATTCGCCCCAGACCTGACTGACTAACTATCAGCTTAGAATTGTCGTAGGCCTCCAGGTAGTCTACTCCTACTTGTTTAGCAAGTTGGAGCATAGATCTATGATGGAGTAAGCACGATTGATGACTAGATTATATGGGGAATCAGTACTATCCCGATACCAGCGATAATATCGCCTTTGGGCCCTATTCTTGAAGCACCATCAAAGAATATATGCCAAACGGCTTCTGCGCTTATGGTCATGTTTGAGTTCGTTACTTTATCTGGATCTTCTCGTAGAGCTTCGAGGTTTCAGGTACAGGGTGAGCTGACAAAAAAATTGTCAATACTTGGCCTTTAACCGCCTTTTATGGGACAAATACCATGTCGTACGGCGACAACAGTATTGCCCATGTGGCTAGGCGAGAGTTGAGCGCTCCGGGTTTAGCCATATTGACCCTGAGAGGATTAACTCGCGAGATCATATGGATGGTTTGTCCTGCCACGTAATACTGAGTCTTCTGAATGGCGAATACCAGATCGAGACACTTCTTCTCAACGGGGTTGTACCTGTGCTCTGTGTCGGCCATCATTCTGTTGAGATAGTAGATGGCATGTTCGTGACCTGCATCACTTTTCTGGGCTAATAGAGCTCCGAGGGAGTCATCTATTGCCCGCAAATATAGTAAGAAGGGTCTTTCCACAATGGAGGCCACCAATAGTAGGGGGTTCATGAGATACTCCTTGATGTCGTCGAAGGCGCGCTGGCATTCTTCGTTCCAGACAAAGGAGACTCCCTTCTTCATAAGCTGAGTGAATGGCTGACAACGTCCAAAGAGGTTTTATATGAACCTCCTGATGTATGCCATTCTTTCTTGAAGGCCACAAAGTTCTCTGAGGTTCTTCGGTGGGTGCATTTCAAGGTTTGGTTTAGTCTTGTCGGGTCTACATAGATACCCTTTGAAGTTATGACAAAATTCAAAAATTTGTCGTTGGAGACTTCTAAGAAGGATTTGGCAGGATTCATTTTGAGCTAGTGCGTACGCATAAGGTCGAACACAGTCTTCCCGTCCCGGAGGTGATCATCTTTAGAGCGACTCTTGGTGCTCATAGCTCGTTGGTATATAGCACCTGTATTTTTTTGATTAAAGGATATGACTGTGTAGCAGTATACTCCTATCGGTATTCAGAACGACGTATGCTTCTCGTCGTCAGGAAATATTTTGATTTGATTGTACCCTGAGAATCCATCTATGAAGGACATGTGCTCAAAGCTACAAGTGTTTTCGATCATTTTCTCTGTGATCAGAATTGGAAACTCATCCTTAGGACATGTCTCGTTCAGAACATGAAAGTCAATAGAGATTCGAATCTTTCCATTCTTTTTGACGATGAGAACGATATTGGCTACCCAATTCGAATGCTGTTCCTTGCTGATGAAGCCACTAGCTATCAGTTTTTTGACTTCAGCTTCGATAGCGTTCATGATGTCTGGTCGGAACTGCCATTGGTGTTGCTTGACCGGCTTATTTTCGGCAAGCTGTTGAGTTTGTGGACCGTAATTTGGGGATCCAGCCCCGGCATGCTTTCGTAACTCCAGGCAAAGACCTCGATGTATTCCCTGAGGAGCTTCATCCTTAGTGGGAGGTTCTCATTGTTCGAACCGCATCTCCCATTGTGCGTCTAGGCATTGGGCCCATGGTTCTATTTCAAAGAGTTAAAGTGGATCCTCGTCGTCTTCCTCAAGGTCAGCTGACACCATATTGACAGACGATATTTTGTTTGAGCATTTCCTTGATACTAAAGTTAGAGTCCTTGAAGGAAGATTTTGAAGAGTGAGAGTGTAATTCATCTTATTCATCCGAGCCTTCGAGGTCGTAGGAGGCGTGACGTACGCTAAGCCATGCTTGGTCTTATGGTAACAATCCTCGGACTTGCTTGCAGGCGCAGAGGCAGCCGTCGTCCTTTGTCGTGGTTTAATCCCCTAGCTGCTTTCAGATCGTATCCCATCTTCTGGATGAGGTGTTTGGTTTATGAACTGTACCAGTAAAGTAGTATTTTGTCGAGATTGAGTTCTGGCTCCAGTTCCTCTGGAACAGAGGATTTGGGACTTTTCACTCTGTCGTAGATGATGGGTTTGTCTCCCCTCTTTCTTGCTGGAACTATAAGTAAGAATTTTTTCTAGGGAAAACTTTGTTCACTGCATAGGTTGTAGTCAACTGTGTATGCATGTGCAAGCCTAGACCGTACCCCATGGAATATAATATGCTGAGATGTGCAACATCCGAGTAGTTCAAAGATAGATCTTTATTCATAATAAGGTATCTTATTCTCAAAAATTATATCGACAAAGGAAGGGACGTTAGCATGAGCGGCTACGTACTCATCCAGTTCGTCCTTCCCGAGATCCACCCTGAGCGCGAGCGACGGCTTCGAAAGTCTCCTGTGCAGCTTTACCACTAGAGTTTCGAAAGTCGTAGTGGGTGCCGGATCTTCCTTCAGCGGTCAACTCGGTCTATGAAGGCGAACGACCAGAGGCTTAGGTGCTTTACTGTGCAGTTTCACCATGAGGGGAGGGTGTAAGCCCCCTCATTTTGGAATAGGGGTAATTTTGATAATTTATAATTAATTTTATTATTTTGTTTAATTATATAGATTTAAAGAATTAATTTCTAAAATTATTTTTAATATATATAATACTTTGCTATGGCTTTGATATTTTGAGCAATGCACAACCTTTTTTCTTCCAAAAAAATTTATAATATTAATCTTGATTGAGTTTAATATTGTTGGAATATGGATTTTGGATTTATTTGATCTCTTCCATTCTCCAAAAATATTGACAAACATCTACAACCATTGACATTGCAAAACTACCCTTATTGGGCTAGTTGAACCCAACCGCGCCCAAATACCCTACTCGGACTCTCAAACCAATTCCCATGAGACATGTATACTATCCCACACTCATCCTCCATTATTTATATATATTTTTTCCATACTTAAACCCTCACACATGCATAAAAATCCAATAACGCAATAAACGACTTAAATGAAGTACTGTTAATGAACCTTCTTGTGCACTTAAACTCAAACTAAACCAATACCCACACAACTAGACCCAAGTGCACCCAAAACCTTAATAAGGGCTAAACCAAATGCCTTATGTCTTAACCAAAGGTTAAAGCCCATCAATATTCCACCATGGGCCCAACAAACATCTATATAAGGCCTCATCCTCCTCACAAACTCTAACCCTAACATCTACTTCCTTCTTTGTGGCGGCCCCTATATCCTCCCTCCTCTCTTCCATGACCACTTAAGCCTCTCCCTCTCCTTCTCCACTTCCTTTCCACTCCTTTCCAACCTCCACTTCATCCCCCACAAGCTAACAAACCCTAGAGCAAGATATTAGCTACCCCTAGAGGCTGACTATTTGTTGCTGGTTGTAGCTGCTATCCGCCCCCTCACAACCCTAAAAATTACCTCCAAAATGAATATTTAACTCCTTTGTGAATCCCCCAAACTCTCCCTCAAGTTTCGTGTAGGTTGGAGTCTGTTTGGTGCCCCGAAGGGTCCGTGTCGCGACGGGTAAGTCTTCCAACTTAGATTCTTTTTTCTATTCTCCATGAACCAAAGATTGTGTAAACTCATGATAATATTAGATGATGAGTATGAATAATTTTATGCATGAGAAACCTGTATTTCTATGTAGAAACGATTCCAAGAAAATCGAACAATTATGACACGGACACGACGCACCAATGGTAGACAATGTTCAATGAGTATTGCTATGATAAATATATATAAAATAATTCTAGAAAATTATATGTTATAAATTTAGAATTTAAATATTATAATTATATAATTAATTATATTTTATGCTGACGGAAAGATTGGATGCAAAGACTACTTGGCCAAGTGGCAAGGATAACTATATAGCGTAGTTGAGATGGTTGCATGAATGTTTTGATATAATTATTTTTATATATAATTATTATTAAATTCTAAAATATTAAATAATATAATTTTATATTAAAAATACTTTATTACTCAATGTGGTAAAATTGCATGTACAAACTAGCATCAAGTTGCCAAAATATCTTGTCGACGCACAACATGACTTTGTGATACGATTCTTGGAGGGTTTGATCTTAATTCAAAAAACTAAATTTATATGTATTTTAATTCTGGAAATAAATTATTTTAAATTTATATTTATGGTATTTGTATGTCAAATTTGAACCGTAAAAATAAGGGCCACTAGCATATATTTCGGGTGACTTTAGGATAATGTTTTGCCGGTAAATAGAGGTTATTTTAGAAGGAATAAAGAGGTAAATATTTTTTGAGATTAAATCAGAATATAATATAATATAAAATATTTTTTCATAAATATAAACTATACCAATGGACTGGCAATGTCTCGAACAAGTTTCAGATAAAACTAGTCAACCTAATGTGGCAAAAATATTAAAATATGTTAATTTTGTCAAATCTTGAATTTATTGCAAAAATTCATATAAATCATGTTTAAATCTGGAATATATGACTTATTATAATTTAGGTTTATGTCCTTTGATTGGGGACTTAAAATTAAATTTTGGAAGTCAAAAACCAAGAAACTAGGTTCCGATACCCTATAAAAGTAATTAAAATTGTTAAAAATAATAACGGGCTTGGTTTTGCATGGCATCAAGTAAATTATATAATTAAGTCATAATTACAAGAATTCGTGATTGGACCCTTAAGCGTATTAATTGATTGATAGGTCAATTAAATCCCAAAGGAGTGGACACGGGATCATCTTTACCACCACTGACTGTAGAACCAGGTAAGTTGTAAACACCCTGATTTTTAGAATTTAATTTAAAATATTCATTAATTATTATTGTAGAAATTTTTATTATTTTTAGTTAACTATAATAAATATTCGTTCATGGATTTATATTTTTGTGAATTAAATCAATTATTAAAAAAAGTGCAAAAATTATATCTTTGGGTGTATAATTAATAATAGAATATTGTGTAATTTTCTGGAATTTATTGGGATCCAAAACTATTTTTAATGACCATATATATATATTAAACCAACCCAAACCAAACTAACAAACCCGGATCCTAACCCTTACTTACTAACCCGCTAACCCAAACCCATTCCCATCTACAGTACCAACCCCAAACCCCCGCAGCGTCCCCTCTCTTCCTCTCCCCAAACGGCCGTACCACCTCCTTTTCATCTCCCCGTAACTCTCACCCCGACACCCTATTTAAACCCTAGCCTAGACCACCCTCACCACCATCATCTCCTTTTCAAATCCCGATGATCCGCCGTCGCCGACGATGCTGGACCGCCATCGCACGCTGCCACAAAGAAGCCGTCGTACTGTCACGACCCAATTCCGTAGAATCAATTGAGGCGTCCCCCGAATCGTGACCCCCGTGCGGGCCTGGAGTTGCGCCCGCACAAGGCTTTAATGATATGCATAGCAAGCACATATTTAGAGGACGCAGATAAATTGAAACACAGATTTGAAACATGGAAAAGTTCTCTTTATTGATAATGAACGTCTATTACAAACTCTTGAACGAGTTAGCTAATATGCCGAACGGCTTACAAAAGAGATGACTCAAAATGAGATAGCAGTCCTGTACATTACATCCCTTTATAAACTCAAATTGATAAAGACCTCCAGACTGGAGGATAGCTTTGCCACGGAGCTGCATTTGTGTATGAAGAGTTGCAGCTTCGGACTTCAAAAGGCTTCAAGGGGCGCGGTGAAGATGCGCCAACAGCTAGATTGGATCAGGAAGACGACTTCGGCTCCTCGCTCGGTTCGCCTTGGTGCGGAGAACCTATTTCAACGAGGGTCAGCATATCAAAATATGCTTGTGAAGGCGAGCTAGCCTGACTATACCAATCAACACGTTGTTTAATGAAACATGTATATTTGTGGGTTTCTATCTTGCCTTAGTTCATTTACAAGCAACAGTATATATGTATATTACTGAAATGAACTTAGCCACCGTTTCGTAGATTTTACCTGCCCGTCTGAATCATCTGCACAATACTTACCTTGCCTTCCCTGCCACGAAGACACAAGTTAGTTTGCAACAGGTTTAAATATACAGTAGATCACTGTCTAGGATGCCATAATGGACCGTTTAGTCTTGAACGAGGATGGAATGCAGCAAAGATTCAGTAGTGGCTGCAAACTATCCCGTTCAGATGCAGTAGACTACAGTGAGTTTCGTCCGGATCAGATCGGTGCCAGTGCCCCAGCGACCGTCCGCAGGAACCAGTGACCTTGTGCACAAGTTGTCTGTGATCGAATCGGTATTGTTTTATTTAACCTAACAGTTCATGCAGTTGAGGCAACGCCAGTTCAGGACAAGCAGTATTATGATTCAGTTGCATAGCATCTTGATTCAGTATATTTCATAGCATAATTTAAAGAAGAACAAACATTCTAACTTGTATTTATGCATATGAAAAATGTCCCAAACGAACAAGCATGCAAGTAAGTAACCGTTCACAGTTTGATTGACAAGCAGTATTAACCAAGTCTATTCTCTTTTATCTTGGTTTCTTTTATTATTACTTGGTATCGTTTGATCGGGGCGAAGGAGTGAAGCTTGGAAGCAGGGCTAGCTAATCGGGTTGGTAGCCACTCACTTAGATAGTTGGAAGGAGAAGGAAAGAGGTGCTTCACGACTCCGCTCGCAAGCCGCCTACTGCTCGTTCACCTGCACACGAACAGCTCAATTAATACTTCTTCCTCTCTTTCCAATCTCGGAATAGAAGTGCAGTTCAATGAACGAAAATAATAAAAACTATCGAAACCGTTCAAGGAAAACAAGCAAATCCCAAAACCAACTCAAAGCACGAAAGCAACAAGCGACATCGAAAATCGAGGCAATAAAAGATAGCAGCGAAGAGGTCCCTCCTGACTCTGCCGCTAAGCCGATCCTTGGGGCGCGGTCCACTGAATATGGGAATCAATTCTGAAGAAACAAATCCATAACGAGGACGAGTTCTTAATTCAATCTATCCCGATCGAACGATACCGTCTTGTGTTTCTTAGCCGCGCTCTCCGCACCGGGAGAACGGGGTGCTACATCCTACCCAACTAATTGGAAGTTTCGTCCCGAAACTTAGGAATAAAGCCTACCGTTAGGGATTATTGAGGCGGCTCAGTGGGCAGGCAGGAACGGTATGATCTGGATCACCACAAATGAGGCATTGCCCAAGTTTCTTGCGGCACTTTTCAACTGTGTGCCCTGGTTTCTTACAATAAGCACAAGGTTGCCCTGGGTTACCTCTCCGTGGAACGCCGTGGTTAGGGCGCTTTGCAGCGGTGTTTCCTCTATCGTTGCCTTGGCGTTTGTGATTGTAGGTATGCACAGCGCCGGTGGAAACGTGAGGATACTGCGGTTCGAGAGATAGGGCGTGATTCATGACTTTACGCATTATTTCGTACTGATTATTGACTATGTGCGAATGGATGGCAGGATGTAGTCCACCTTCAAACCTTCTGGCTTGACTCGCTGCATCAGATAAATAGGCCCTAGCGAATTTGGAGAGTCGGTTGAATTCGGCGGAGTACTCTTTAACTGTCATCCTGCCTTGCCTCAGTTGTACGAAGTCATTTTCCATTTGACGTTGTACTGGAGGGGGTATAAACTCCTCTTCGAACGCGGCACGAAAGGTCGTCCACGAGATCGCCTCCTCTCCGTGATCAAATTGGAGAGATCGTCGATGCACGTCCCACCAATCGTCTGCGTTGAGGCGGAGCTGTAGTTGCGCGCAGGCGACGCACTTATCTTCGGGGACCTCTAGCAGAACGAAGTGATCTTCAAGCTCGGCTAGCCAATCTAGAGCTATCACTGGGTCCTCAGTCCCGTTGAATGGGGTATTGCAGACTTTCTTGAAGTGTCCCAAGTTGAAGGCAGTCACGTCCCTCGGCCTTGGAATTTGTGGCGTCTCTACTTCAAGCACGGGCTGTTCCACCGGAGTCGTTGCGATTGCGGCGGAATGGTTGGAAGCCAAAGTCTGAACGATTTATTGCAGGGCATCTACCTACTTTTGTTGGACTGAGAATCGGGTCTCTAGATTACTCTCGAACTTGGCTTGACGAGCATCATCTCTTTGTCGTTGCGATTCTAACATTTGCATTACCCGCTCAAGCGGGTCGACTTGAGACTTGCCTCGTTGGCTCCGAGAGCTTCCCGAAGTACCCGAACTGCTTTCTTGTGTTTCGTTCGGTGGTTGCGCTGCAGATTGCGCTGGTACCATTCCTTCAAAAGAAGGTAAATTACATTAGAATCATAATATATTATGGACTTATTGTATGAACGTATCTCATTTTGGCCTAGCGAGTTCAAGAGTTCGCACAGGAATTTGATCGTTAAAGGAACTTTTCCAGCACGAAGTCTAAGGAACTTGAATCTGTGCTCTGATACCACTATGTCACGACCCAATTCCATAGAATCAATTGAGGCATCCCCCAAATCGTGACCGCCGTGCGGGCCTGGAGTTGCGCCCGCACAAGGCTTTAATGATTTGCATAGCAAGCACATATTCAGAGTACGCAGATAAATTAAAACACAGATTTAAAACATGGAAAAGTTCTCTTTATTGATAATGAACATCTATTACAAACTTTTGAACAAGTTAGCTAATATGCCGAACGGCTTACAAAAGAGATGACTAAAAATAAGATAGCAGTCCTGTACATTACATCCCTTTATAAACTCAAATTGATAAAGACCTCCAGGCTGGAGGATAGCTTTGCCACGGAGCTGTATTTGTGTATGAAGAGTTGCAGCTTCGGACTTCAAAAGGCTTCAAGGGGCGCGGTGAAGATGCGCCAACAACTGGACTGGATCGGGAAGATGACTTCGGCTCCTCGCTCGGTTCGCCTTGGTGCGGAGAACCTGTTTCAACGAGGGTCAGCATATCGAAACATGCTGGTGAAGGCGAGCTAGCCTGACTATACCAATCAACATGTTGTTTAATGAAACATGTATATTTGTGGGTTTCTATCTTGCCTTAGTTCATTTACAAGCAACAGTATATATGTATTTTACTGAAATGAACTTAGCCACCGTTCGGTGGATTTTACCTGCCCGTCTGAATCACCTGCACAATACTTACCTTGCCTTCCCTGCCACGAAGACACAAGTTAGTTTGCAATAGGTTTAAATATACAGTGGATCACTGGCTAGGATGCCATAATGGACCGTTTAGTCTTGAACGAGGATGGAATGCAGCGAAGATTCAGTAGTGGCTGCAAACTATCCCGTTCAGATGCAGTAGACTACAGTGAGTTCCGTCCGAATCGGATCGGTGCCAGTGCCCCAGCGACCGTCCGCAGGAACCAGTGACCTTGTGTACAAGTTGTCCGTGATCGAATCGGTATTGTTTTATTTAAGCTAACAGTTCATGCAGTTGAGGCAACGCCAGTTCAGGACAAGCAGTATTATGATTCAGTTGCATAGCCTCTTGATTCAGTATATTTTATAGCATAATTTAAAGAAGAACAAACATTCTAACTTGTATTTATGCATATGATAAATGTCCCAAACGAACAAGCATGCAAGTAAGTAACCGTTCACAGTTTGATTGACAAGCAGTATTAACCAAGTCTATTCTCTTTTATCTTGGTTTCTTTTATTATTACTTGGTATCGTTTGATCGGGGCGAAGGAGTGAAGCTTGGAAGCAGGGCTAGCTAATCGGGTTGGTAGCCACTCACTTAGATAGTTGGAAGGAGAAGGAAAGAGGCGCTTCACGACTCCGCTCGCAAGCCGCCTACTGCTCGTTCACCTGCACACGAACAGCTCGATTAATACTTCTTCCTCTCTTTCCAATCTCGGAATAGAAGTACAGTTCAATGAACGAAAACAATGAAAACCATCGAAACCGTTCAAGGAAAACAAGCAAATCCCAAAACCAACTCAAAGCACGAAAGCAACAAGCGATATTGAAAACCGAGGCAATAAAAGATAGCAGCAGAGAGGTCCCTCCTGACTCTGCCGCTAAGCCGATACTTGGGGCGCGGTCCACTGAATATGGGAATCGATTCCGAAGAAACAAATCCATAACAAGGACGAGTTCTTAATTCAATCTATCCCGATCGAACGATACCGTCTTGTGTTTCTTAGCCGCGCTCTCCGCACCGGGAGAACGGGGCGCTACACGTACAGCCCGCCAGAATTCTTGAGCAGCAGCGGTAACGAGGTACACTACTTCTAGCCAATGTATCTTCCTGCACAGTAGACCAATTTACGATCTGTCGAATCCTATGTTAAGACCATATGACCCTCTTGAATCATGTGTAATTAGTTCGGTGTATCGTGTCTTGTGTGGATCACAATTTGTGACACAAAATAGGAAAAAAATAACCAATTTTGTAGTTCAGAAACTGTTCTAACCATCCATGTTCATATATGATTTTCTTCCAACCTAGTTAATATTTTTAAATTCCACTTAAACAGTAATTTAGATAACATAACTGAGTTTTAATCTCTTTAATTAGTTTATTTTTATTCATTGTATGCTATTTGCTGTTGAATTTGACAGAAAAACTAGATTTTCTAAACCCAAATTTTTACGAAATAGGGTGCGTTCCGCCAAACGAGACGACTTTGTCGTGTGTGAATTACACTGAAAGATGCGTATCATTAACACGGACGTGTAAAATTTCCTGGAAGTTGATTTGGATAAGCGTGTACACCGAAATCAACGCGTATCCGTCAAAAAGTCCCATATTGGCCTGTTCTGACACTCGTTATAATTTTGTGTGTGCCTGTCGTTTTGCAACAAAACTTGTGTCATTGGATTCGCAGCGTTACGCTGGTCCTGTGACCCAAGTATGGTTCAATTCTGAGAACGTTAACGAAACCCTATTTTCGTGGGCCCCACGATTCTACTTGACTGGCGATTTTATAACCGGCTCATCAGAATCTAGTTCTGGATGTTCAGTTGGGTTCGTATTATCGTTCTGGACTCGTAGACACTAAGTTTGATGAATTTGGAGAACTTTTTCTCTGGCACATTTTTGGGTGCGAAGTAGGCAACATTGGACCTCGCTTTGTCCAGAAAATGTCAATTCTGTCCCTGTGTCCAAATTGGACTTTTAGGTAGTCAATTCTAGCTATTTTAAGTATTTTGAGAGCAATGGTAATGTTTTTCCAGCATCCGAAGGCGTACCTGGAGATTCTACTTATATCGGAGCAACTGTTGGAGCTCAAAACCCAGGCAAGTGTACCTTGCTAACTTGTAGTAGATCTTGAGATATTATTTGCTTGAGTTATTTCTATATACTTCTATGTTGTACCTGTTAACCTGGGACCGTGAGATATTGCTTAACGTCCAAACAAGATTAGGATGTCGACGCCATAGGCGAAGTTATGTAACGTCACTTAGAGAGTTGATACCACGATCCTATATATTTTTACGTGCTTGTTTTACCGAGTACATCATACCATAGGACATTTGACACTATTCATATGACAGAATCTTTTCTGAGTTATTCATAGTGATTCTGTATAGGTTTACAGGATTCGTAACATGAGACTTGCATATATATATATATATATATATATATATATCATTATGACTCGTTATACTAGCTAGAGGTCATGATCTTGCGTGTTATGGACATGAGACGTCGTGGACATGAGACGTATGATTATATTGGGTGAGGAGAGACACACGGGCTATAGGATTATTATATACATATATACTTTATTATTGAGGTACTTTAGTCTCTGTTCTAGAGCTTGACCCATTACGTGATATTACTGCTACCGGCTCCCCGACATAGAGCTTGTACTGGTTTCAGCCTGAGTACTAGTGATGCTCTCATTTGTATTTCACTTAGCTGGTTACATAGCTTGTCCTGAGGACCTATTTTTATACTACTTTTATTTTGGCTTGAGTTATTCTGGTACCTTGCTATGTTCCCTGAGGACCTGGATCCAGATTATGTCTCCAGGTACAGTAAATGAGCCGAGATATACGGGAAATGAGTTGACGCTGGAGCAGTACTGGCACCAGAAGATGAGGTTGTGCCAGAGGATTTCTTCTGAGTATTCTATTACATACTCAGTTATTTATGCTTCCAATTATTTCATATCTTGACTCATGGACTTATGTATTAACTTATTCTCTTTTCTTATTTTATCGGGTTATTCTTGGAGACACTATATATGTTGACTTAATGATGGACTATTTTCTTTATCTATTATTTTGATTAGTCTATCATATTGAGTTATGTTTCTTTATATGGATGAGATTAGAATTATTCTGTGATAGATGATGTAGACTGCATTTATATTTATTACAGCTTAAGTACACTCTAACGGGTCCATTAAATTGGGTTTGCCTTTTGGAATCGTACTGCTGGCCATTATCACGTGGCTAGTCCCTCGGTATTTTAGGACTGGGGCATGACATAGTTTTTGTGGTGGCCCTTGCAGGTCTACGACTATATTATTTTAGTTTGAACTAAGGAACCAAGCATGGCTGCGATTAGGATTGGATAAATTATAGGATCTCATCCACATATTGACACATTCTTGACCTCTATATCGGATTTGAATTAATTTCTTGACTTGCATTCTGCTTTGATTCCTCTGTGTGCCTCTCATATTTTACTTTGCATACAGAGTAATGGATCCACGAGCCAGTGACGAGACTTCCACGGGTATACCACAAGGTGCTGTGATCACTTACGACGATGGGGTGACGCCACTAAGTGGAGATCCCTCCACTCAATAAAGCAATCAAGCAGATCAGCTCGCCTCGAGGTTCCGGCGAGACGACATTCCACCACCGCCGCAATTTACTCCACTGATGCAAGTTTTTCCACCAAGACAGCCTATGGACGGACAACAGATGTTCCAAATGCTCTACGCACTGATGCAAGCCCAATAGAAGGTTCATCAAGAGGCTCAGCGTCACGAGACAGAGAACCTGAGAAATAGTATAGTGACCACACTGGAGCAGACGAACCTACCATCTAGACGGCCATCAATAGGATCTATCACTAATTTTTGTCAGCTGAAGCCCCGTACCTTTTCAAGCAAGGAGGAGTCCTCTGAAGTTCATGAGTAGCTCACAAATAGTCAATACCAATTAGAAGCAGCTGAGCTTCCGAGGGAGCATTGGATGACTGTCGTCAGGATGCAGTTTGCGGGCAATGCACATCACTGGTGGCTATTTGAGGAGAGACGGCTTGGACCAGACCGGGTCACTTGGGAGGAGTTCTCTAGACTTTTCTAGGAGATGTATATTCCAGCTATTGTCAGAGCGAATCAAGAGCCCATCCCTTCCTACTTGTTATTACTATGGCAAGGTAGGCCATATTTAGAGGGAGTGCAGACGCAAGTTGGGACTATGCTTGATTTGTGGATCCAACCAACATCCAGCCAAGGACTGCCCTGAGCATCAAGAGGGAGCACCGATGGTAGACCGACAAGCTTTACCAGCACCGGGAGGATATCATTCGAGTCCATCCTTGGCACCACAGGCAGCACTCTTCTAGCAGACCCAGCCACAATAGAGGGCACTACCACAAGGACGTGGACAGGCTTTTGCGATGATAGTGGAGGAGGCACAGACTCGAGGAGTAGCGAATGTGAGTAAAATTTAGTTTTATCATTGCTATTTATAATAACGAATATTCCTAGTAAAACTTTAGCATGTGCCTGTTAGTTCTATTTCCTAGCCTAAACCTAGTATTATGTTAGCATGAACTTGTTATTCTAGATTAGTAATATGTCAGTGCTACCCAAGTTTTCATTTCTTCCCTACGTGTTCTGCTTGAACAAAACCCTCACCCTTTCTCTCGATTTTTCCTTGTTCATGGTTCCTTATTCTTTGTGTCGTACTTCAACAAACATGTCTTGCAACCACATCATCTCTTCTGGAGCAAACCTTTCTTGACCGGTTACGTTTCATTTTCTTAATTATGAGGACACAATTCTTTTAAGGTGGGTAGATTATAAACACCCTGATTTTTAGAATTTAATTTAAAATATTCATTAATTATTATTGTAGAAATTTTTATTATTTTTAGTTAATTATAATAAATGTTCGTTCATGATTTATATTTTTATGAATTAAATTAATTGTTAAAAATAGTGCATAAATTATATTTTTGGGTGTATAATTAATAATGAATATTTTATAATTTTTTTAAAATTTATTGGGGTCCAAAACTATTTTTAATGACCATATATATATTAAACCAACCCAAACCGAACCAAACCGAACTAAACCGAACCAACCCAAACCAAACTAACAAACCCGGATCCTAACCCGTACCCACTAACCTGCTAACCCGAACCCATTCCCATCTACGGTACCAACCCCAAACCCTCGCAGCGTCCCCTCTCTTCCTCTTCCCAAACGGTCGCACCCCCTACTCTTCATCTCCCCGTAACTCCCACCCCGACACCCTATTTAAACCCTAGCCTAGACCACCATCATATCCTCTTCAAATCCCGATAATCCGATTGTCGACGAGGACTCGGATCGCTGTCGCACGCTGCCGCAATGAAGTCGCCTCACAGCCCGCCAGAATTCTCGAGCAGCTGCGGTAACGAGGTACACTACTTCTAGCCCATGTATCTCCCTGCATAGTAGACAAATTTATGATCTGTCAAATCCTATACGAAGACCATATGACCCTCTTAAACTCTGTGTAATTAGTTCCGTGTATCGTGTCTTGTGTCGGTCGTAATTTGTGACGCAAAACAGAAAAATGATCAATTTTGTAGTTCATAAACTGTTCCAACCACTCATGTTCATGTCTAATTTTCTTTCAACCTAGTCAATATTTTTAAATTCTACTTGAACGTTAATTTAGACAACATAACCAAGTTTTAATCTCTTTAATTATTTTATTTTAATTTATTGTATGTTGTGTTTTATTCGCTGTTGAATTTGATCAAAAAACTTAGTTTTTTAAACCCAAATTTTCCCAAAATGGGGTGCGTCATGCTAAAAGAGGCGAATTCGTCCTGTGAGAATTATACCAAAAGGCGCGTATCATCAACACAAATGTGTAGGATTTTGCAGAAGTTGATTTGGATGTGCGTGCACACTGGAATCAACGTGTATCCGTCAAAAATTCCCGTATCGGCCTATTCTGACACTCGTCATAATTTTGTGTGTGCTTGTCATTACACAGCGTAACTTGTGCCATCGGATTCGCAGCATTACGCTGGTCCTGTGACCCAAGTTTTGTTCGATTTTTAGAACGTTGACGAAACCCCATTTTCGTGGGCCCCACGGTTCCACTTGACGAACGATTTTGTGACCGGCTCATCGGAATCCAGTTTTGGATATTTTGTTGGATTCGTATCATCATTCTGGACTAGTAGAGACCAAGTTTGACAAATTTGGAGAACTTTGTCTCTGACACATTTTTGAGTGCGAAGTGGGCTGGCTACATGTGGACCCCGCTTTGTCAAAAAACTGTCAATTTTGTCCCTGTATTCAAATTGGACTTATAGATAGTCAATTCTAGCTATTTTAAATATTCATAGAGCAATGGTAATGTTTGTTTTAGCATCCGAAGGCGTACCTGGAGATTCCACTTATATCGGAGCAACTATCGGAGCTTAGAACCCATGCAAGTGTACCTTGCCAACTTGCAGTAGATCTTGAGATATTATTTGCTTGAGTTATTTCTATATACTTCTATATTATACATGTTTAACCTAGGACTGTGAGACGTTGCTTAACGTCCGAACAAGATTCGGATGTCGACGCTGTACGCGGAGTCATGTAACGCCACTTAGAGAGTTGATACCACGATCTTATATATTTTTACGTGCTTGCTTTACCTAGTACGTTATACTATAGGACACTTGACACTATTCATGTAACAAAATCTTTCCTGAGTTATTCATGGTAATTCTGTATAGGCTTATAGGATTCATGGCATGAGACTTGCATATACATAGATATCATTATGACTCGTTGTACTAGCTAGAGGTCATGATCTTGCGTGTTATGGACATAAGACATCGTGGACATGAGACATATGGTTACATTGTGTGGGGAGAGACACACAGGCTACATGCTGATTATATACATACTTTATTATTGAGGTACTTTAGTCTCTGTTCCATAGCTTGGCCCATTATGTGATATTATTGCTACCGACATCCCGACACAGAGCTTGTAGTGGTTTTAGCCTGAGTACTAGTGATGCTCTCATTTGTATTTCACTTAGCTGGTTACATAGCTTGTCCTGAGGACCTATTTTTATACTGTATTTTATTTTGGCTTGATTTATTCTTGTACCTTGTTATGTCCCATGTGGACCTGGATCTGGATTATGTCCCCAGGTACAACAGAAGAGGAATACCCCGAGATATACGGGACAGAAGCTGACGCTGGAGCAGTACTGGCACCAGAAGACGAGGTCTTGCCAGAGAATTTCTCCTGAGTATTCTGTTACATACTCAGTTATTTATGCTTCCAGTTATTTCATATCTTGACTCATGGACTTATGTATTGACTTATTCTCTTTTCTTATTTTATCGGGTTATTCCCCGAGACACTACATATGTTGACTTAATGATGGACTATTTCCTTTATCTATTATCTTGATTAGTCTATCATATTGACTTATGTTTCTTTATGTGGATGAGATTAGAATTATTCTGTGATAGACGGTGTAGACTTTATTTATATTTATTACAGCTTAAGTACACTCTAACGGGTCAATTAAATTGGGTTTGCCCTTTGGAGTCGTACTGCTGGCCATTGCCACGTGGCTTGTCCCTCGATATTTTGGGACTGGGGTGTGACACAAGTGTACCTTGCCAAGATATTTACAGTTCTAAATTATTTATTTGATATTATTTATGCATTAGATACTATATTTTTGTGGCTTGGTTGATGTACTTGTTGAGCTTAGGGCCGTCATACAATACTTTGTGTCCGAACAAGATTCGGGTACCGACATCTCCTGCGGAGTCGAGTATCGTAGTTAGAGAGTCATTCTTTCGATTCCATGATTTTTGCATATATTATTTGCACATCCGACCGCAGGACACTTGACACGATATTCATGTGACAGTCTTTCTCGACTTGTTCGTGGTACTTGGATTCTGGATAGGAATATATTATGCATGATATAGGGATGATTATAGTTATACATATTGACTATGACTTGTGCTGATAGTTAGAGGTCATGATCTTGCATGTCTTGATTGAGACGTGAGGTTACATTGGGTGGGGAGAGTCTTCATCGTGCTCTGGACATATTTTACTTATTACTTTTTATTGTGTATTAGGCTTTAGGTTCCTTATGTGGAATCTAAGGTATTATATATATATATATATATATATATATATATATATATATATATATATATATATATATATTCTCCTGGTTCCCCCACACGGAGCCTTGAGTGTACTATTAGATTACGGAAGTATCCCTTGAGATCTTCCTTGAGTACCAGCCCGGAATAGGATACCATACTCTCGTTTGCATATCACATAGTCGGTTATAGTAGTTTACCCTGGATTTTGGTTTTATTACACTGTTTACTTCTGGTTTGTTGTTTTCTTGTACCTTGTTACATCCCTCTGAGGACCTGGTCCCTTGCCAGTTTTTGCAAAATAGATAATTATGGAGCCTTTGGAGTTGCTGATGTGTGTTTCTTGTCATGTGGGCATTGGTGCCAGGTACTTATATTATTTCTACTAGAGTTATGGTTATTTATTCATATTGTTTATTCATGTGCTGATGTAGCCTAGTTTTTTCTATAGACTCATATTTCTTTCTCGAGTCTATTCGAGCTTATGTATTACTGGACGGCCGACTTTAGCACATGTAGTTCATTTTTGATATTTTGTTCTTTATGTGGATTATGACATAGATATTTTCAGTATTCTTAGATAGTTACCCTTATTATACAGCTTATACGTATTTGAGTCAGACCAGAGTCTGATCGAATGCGTAGCTGGCATGTTACGTATTCCTAGTCCTGCATATTTTCGAATTGGAGCATTATAGAGGGGCTGTATCGGGAGCACTTGCTTTTAAATGGACTCTCAAGGGCTCGTTCGATGTTGTCCCAGTCTCTGCCTCATTGTCGGCATTATTTCTACCTTCATTTTAGTGGACTTGCTTGTAGAGGATCGAGTCAGAGTAATAGGCCTCGACCCCTTTGAATGGATCAACATCGGCAAATTCGATCTTGACGATGCAAGATCGTCCACGTACTTCAAGCATTGGTACAAGGTCGATGGTACGATCATGTACGGGTGTATCCACGGATGTCCCAATAGGATATTGTAGGATACGTCTATGTCTATGACGTAGCAGGTGACCACTATTTTTAAGTTGTCGATCTGATAGTTCAAGCGAATCTTGTCCAGAGTGTAGATCCTTCCAACATTGAAGCCACTAATGGCAGTATTGGTTGCTGCCAGAAGAAGCATCGGGATGCCCAAGGTCTGAAGAAGACTCCGTAGGATGATGCTGATTGATGAACCAGGGTCAATGTGCATTCGGTCCTCCTGATAGCACCGATGTACCCTATGTAATCCAGAGGACGATCGTGCCAATTATTCTTCAGCAGTATATCTTGTTGTGAGAACGTGGTATTGTGTATCGCCTCCATCACATTATTACAGTAGGGTCATGCGGCAGTATCCTCAGCAAGCGGCTTGACCTGCGTCAGGTAGGTGTCGACATTCTGCAATGCCTCACTCAAAGCAACACGAGTGTCTTTAGAGAGTTGGAGAAGCTCGAATAGTGACAACTTCGCTAGGGTATTGGACATTTGTGTCATGATATCGAAGTTGTAGGGATTCTCCAACCCCTGAGCGGTATCTTTGTGTAGCGGTTTGTCGAAGTGAGTTTCTTTCTGCTTGGACTTATCCGCTGCTGGAGTCTGGGATGGACCCAGATCGGATACGGTGATTGGAAACACACCATCATCAAGGATATCGTACTCTCGTTGGTACGCCATTCTTGACCTTGTCGTTCCTGCTATAGATTCTTAGGACGGGATATAAACCGTATAGCAGGACTTTTAATTTTTTGCCCTTGGACTTGGTGGTAGAATATGTTGCCTGCTGCATCAAGTCAGGAGCATGATCTGGATGAACCCACATGATCTTCCCTGTGATGTAGTGAGAGGTATCAGCCCTGTTGTTTGGTCACGAGCTGGCAAGAGATTGACAACCTCCATTGTTGTCCTAGGGATCAGGATGACTACGTCTTGGGCTTTTATTGCCAGAAAGTTACCAAACTGTAGAGATTCCATGTTGGTGGAAACTGTTTTGTCATCGAAGTCCAAGATGAGGGACTTGGTATCGAGCACACGGTAGATGTATCGCTAAAGTGTGTAGCAATCCCGTATCGTATGGTGGACGTATCAATGGTAGTGGAAGTACTTTGAATTATTCATATCGACTTTCTTAACAGGGCATTTGACATCGGAAAGCCGAAGCTTGTTTCCCTTTATTAGCATGTTAAAGATGGTCATAACGTCATCATCTTCAAAGGAGTAAGTATCCTTCGATTTTGGGGTCTCTTCGGCCTTTTGCTCGGGCTTCTAGGTTATATTGGCGACAAGTGCCTGCTTTTACTTGCCATCCCGGGCGCTATTGTCGTTGTTATTGTTGATGTTGTAAGGGCATTCCCCTATCATCAGCGAATGGGATCTGTATTCCCAAGATGTGGGTGCCCTTTACTTTCTTCTCATCCTCGACAGCGTTTATGATGAACGTCGTCCAGTCTTTAAACTGAAAGTCGCCCATCCAGAGTTTGACTGTGGGGAGGAAATTTCTCCAACAGGTGTCTATCAGTGTGGACTCAGGGTTACCGGGGGGTAATTTAGCGCCGCTTGCCTGTACCGCTCAATATGTTCCCTTAAAGACTCTTTCTTCCTTAGTGTGAAGTCCATTAAAGTGGACATCGTTATGTCTTTTTTTCCTTCATAGAACCGAGCAAGGAAAGACCTTTGAGATCGTCGAACGACAAAATACAGTTATTCTGAAGGCTGTAGAACCAATCGAAGGCTTTTCCAGACAATGCCCCAACAAAGAGCTTGGTTAAAAGGGAGTCATTATGAGGCAGATGTCCCATCGCCATCTCGAAGTAACTCATGAATTGATGGAAAGATGTCTTCCCATCAAACAGAGTCAAGTTAATTTGTACTTGGGCGGGTATGGTACATCTCTCTACTCGAGGGGATACGGTTGTCAGATCCTGTGCTCGCGCAGTGAGTCCCGATTGTCCATTGAGTCTAGGCGGGCCCAGAGTTCTCGCACTTGTTGTATTGCTTCTCGGGCTTCATCGACTACGTAAGGGGCAGATGATCCGGGCAGGATAATTATCGTAAGTCAGTGGAGCAGTTGTATTCGAATCCTCGTTTGTCACGGGGTCCAGGCTTGCTTGACCAGAGGCCCTTGCTAGTTTTGAGGCTATATTCGCCTTGATCTCCAGCATTTTTTGGGTCAAGGCCGGCATTAACGCGCTCATGGTTTGCATCATGGTCTCTAGGGTTTCGAGGTGTTGTCGATCAATAGAGCCCTCGTGATCGGCACCTGCCATGTATGCTTTTAGAAGAATAAAAAATTATACAGGCCACATAAAGGTCATGCCCCCTCAACAAGCCAGAAAAAAGCCACATGCGGCCTGAACAATCAAGCCGCAGAGAAACCATATGCGGCTTGATCAACCAAGTCGCAGAGAAGCCGCATAGTATACTATATGCGGTCAAAACGACCACAGAGCAGGGAGGTCGCATAAAACCCCCCTGACATAGATTCTGATGTCTGTCAGAAGCTCTGACACATTACTAATCACTCTAAGATGCTTGGAGACTCGTGAAGATGACAGTTCAGAAAAAGAAAATAAGCCACATTAGTGCATTAATTGCTTCGACAAATGTGCCATGCCACATGTCCTACGTATGCGGCTACAAGACCCATGCGGCCTCGTCACCATACTGCTTAAATGTCTATTCGACCAAAGCCCGACGTGAGCTTGCATGCGGCCTCATCACCATATGGTTTAAATGTCCATTCGACCAAAGCCTGACGAGAGCTCACATGCGGACTTATCACCATGTGGCTTAAGTGTCCATTCGTCCAAAGCCCGACGAGAGGTCATATGCGGCCACAATACCATGCGGCCAAAGTGTCCATTCGACCAAGGCCCAACAAGAGCACGTATGTGACTACGACGCCATGCGGCCAAGTTGCTATGCGGCCTCCAGCTCACAAGATCTTTTCATTATAACTGCAGAGATCTTCGCATAATTGGTGCTGACTACGTGTCCAAATGACCAAGTCACGCACACAACGGGTTGAAAACAACCCCGAGATCTCTTCAACAACATATCTGAACCAAGACCACGTGACAATCTGTCCATGGCATGCGACTACAGTTGCAACCGTATTCTGTTGAAGGAGCCTTATGCGGCCACCAAATAGAGGCATATGAAGCATCCATAGCCCATCAGCACGATGGCTATAAATAGGAGCAAATTGAACGTTCTAAGGGCTGGTTTTTCTTCTGCTTCAGAGAGAGAGCATACCACCCCCGGCCAATACATAAAGAGAGCATACCGAGACGAGCAAAGAGAGAACCTAAGCTTCTTCACCCTGCATCGGATCGTTCATGGAGTAAAGGAGACGCCATAGCACTCCTTGTCCATCGCCACGCCCCAGAATTAAAAATATTGTTCTTAGACTGTCTGTCCAGGATCTCTTTGTACTTTCTTTTGTTTGTTAATTAAATTAAGGTCTTTTAAAACTTTTTGGATTTAATGGCGAACAAGATGGAGAATTTGATGGGGATGTCTTTCTTCTTTGGTGATAAAGTTGTGGCACAATCCGACGCAACCAAACTCGGGTCCACTCAAAGGATGTTGGTGGTCCACTTCGACCAGCAGGCTTTCGAGGACATGCTCTCCGGGGACATCGTGAGTCCTTCTCCAAGGCAAGAAAAGCCCAAGAAGACCCCCAGGACGTGTAGCAAATGCCACCGTACCTCACCCAACTACAGAGCAGGCGCTCCCCTTCTCTCTCTCTACCGTAGGGACTGCACATCATGTGTCCACAGCTTATGTGGCAGCCTCTTCCAACCAGAAGGGTGCTCACTACTTGAAGACCCGTAGGACGTGGGTAGCAAAGGCTACTGCGCCTTACCCAACTACGGAGCTTATGTTCCTCACCTCTCTCTGTTCTTGAAGGCACTCGCCAAGCGTCCCCCAGGCTGTCCATGCAACATCCTTGTCTGATGTAGAAAATGCTCAACACAGAAACTCTAGCAGAGAAAAATACTACGATGCCAGCCGTTCTAGCGTTGATACAAGGTCTATGCGGCCAAAGAGGAGGTCGTATAAGAATCACTAAGCGGCATTGGTTTACGGTCGTAGGCAGATGGCCGCATGCGACTCTAGCAGCAGTCAAACCTATATTTTTGACCGAATCTCAAGCAGCGCTGACCCTATGCGCCATGCTGAGAATGGTGGCAACCAAAACTTGGACTCTTCGTACTATGCACCTCCGGGTGCCAAGTCGAAGAAGTCTGGGGCAGTGCAAGCTCGTCAATGCTCAAGCAACTTTCTATTTGGCTGATCGTCGGAGGGAACCGCTAACTGTTATACGGGCCCCCGATGGAAAGTTGTATAAGATCGACCCGTGCATCCCGCCCTTAACGACAAATAGACAGGGTCCGTCTCAAAAGTCTTCCACTGATGATCTAGAAAAAGTTCTTGTACGAACCCTAGATAAGGGAGCAAAAACAACACCCACGCACCCGTGCTCTCGGTCTACCCGTGCTCATAAAAATAGTGCAAAGGTGAGTCAGCCCTCGCCTGACTTGCGCAATATGATCAATCACAAGCACAAGGCGAAGGAGGCAACTATGGCATATGAAGTGTCCTCCCAGGATATCACTTTGCCAAAATTGTCACCCTCATATTTTTAATTAAGGGTAGTTTGGTAATTTGACATGGATATTTTTAATTTTAGGAGTTATTGTATTTTAATATTGTGCATGTGATTTATTATTTGTTGTATTATTTATTGTTTGATTAGATGTAGTATTTATTTTGGACTTGTGTAGTGGACCTAACTAGTTTAGTTAGATGCATGGACCCAACATTTATATGTTAGTTTAGATTGAACCAAAGTTTGGACCCATTCATTAGGACGATGAATTAATTAGTGAAACCATTAGACTAGAACCTTCCCTCCTTAATTAATTTCTTCATGAGAGGCCTCAAGGGGCAAATTAGATATTTTATATTACTTGAGGAAGAGGGTTATGGCTAGCCATCTTAGGAGGAAGGAGAGAGAGAGAGAGAGTCTCTTCTTATTTCATATTTCATGAAGATCTAGATTTTTCTCCCTTTCTAATTTTTTTATTCCCTCACCATTCCCTCACATATTTCCACCCAAATTTCGTCCCTATTCTTCAATTGAAGCTACTACAACAAGGATCTACAAGAAGGAAGCAAGGAGCAACAAGGAGGAGGCCAAGATCTACAAGGAGGAGCTACTTTCCACATTTGAGGATTTTTTATTGGGATCCATCTCCCAATAGGTACATTTTAGTTTTTCCCCTTTTATTAGGTTCTAAATCTGAGATTTAACCATGAGAAACTAACCCACATGCATAGGCTACCTATAGAAATTTGTTTTAGGTTCATAGGAGACCTATGGTAAAAATTGTGTGTGTTTTGGTGCCAATTTTAGGGAAATTCCGAGATTGGCACATGTGGTATTTATTATTTGGTCAAATAGATCAATATGACATATGGTTGCTTGTCTGTCACTAGTATCGTATCCACAATTGGATACGTGTAGGCCGTATCTCGTCAATTTGACGAAACTGGTTGATTTTGGGGGTTTTCCTCCGACACGGGGACTTGTGCATATCAACACGTAGTTGATCTAATTATTATATGTATTGCTCATATTTAGTATATTAGACTTGCTCGTGTCCTTCGGGATACGTTTGGTTGTGTAGTGGAGCCGTATCGCAAGCGTATCATAGAAGGAGTGTGATACGGGTGTGGTGCACTCCACGTGTTTAGTTTATTGTCCTCATTTCTATGTGTGCTTGTGTATATACATATGTATGAGATATGGTATATGATATATATGTATTGTGTATGTATGTATATATAATATATATATATATATATATATATATATATATATATATATATATATAGGTATCTAGGTATTGTATTATATTGTAGTACTTAGTATATGTTAGCATATAGTTGATTGGGTATTAGCTATACTCAATAGGTTTTGAACTACCTCGGGATACCAAAGTAATATCAAGGTTTTGGGTTGATACTCAAGGTATTGGGTTTGAGTTTTGGGATAGGTGTGAGGTAGTACGATACGCGTTGGTGCAAGGCCAAGGTATCCTATTTCATTAGTTAGTTAAGTATTATATGTATTGACTTGTAAATATATATAAACTACTATTTTTCTATATTAACTTGCGCATCTTAGGATACGACATTCTGTGTATCTCATAGTATCCTAGATTAGTTAGTCTAGCTTAGTTTCATAGTGCATTGACTTAGTATCCTAGTGTAGACTCATACACCCTGGAAATAATCGGTTTGACTTAGAAATGGCCTTGTGACCTAGATGTTGACTAGTTTAACTTAATTTTATTCCAACACCTTATATTAATATAATATTCCATATATAGGTTTGTGTGACATCATTTGGGATACAATTTGACATTCATTGCTTGGACGACCGGCGAGTACATTCTCTGATAGTTTCTATTATTTGATAATTACTATAATGCAAGTATTTAGAAATATTTTACATGACTCTTGACACATTGGTGCACGGACTAGTATACACATGGATCAGACATGGGATGTTATATATATATTGTTCATTATTCCTCGTGTTCTCAATGTTTAACTTAGACAATATTTTAATGTTCAATGTTCAATGTTCAATGTTTAACTTAGGCAATGTTTAATGTTCAATATTCAATGTTCAATGTTCAGTGTTCAATGTTCAATGTTCAATGTTCAATGTTTAATGTTCAAGGTTTATTGTTTATATGGCCTTGAGTATCTTGCATCACAATGTGTCATGGTTGGATCCATTGTACTAGTTGGGGGGAAGGAGAAGTGTTAGCTAGATATGTGATCAAATCCTAGACAATATTCAATGTTTAACTTAGACAATATTTATCCAACGTTAAAGTAGACAATGTTCACCCAAGCCGATCACATATCTAACTAGTATTTCAATGACTTAGCATAGTTACAGTTCTTTACCACATTCTAGTTTATTGTTTCATTCTATTGTCTTGTTCTAGTTCATCATGATCAGTATATACCATATTGTTCATTGTTTACCTGTTCTTCTACCGTAGTTGATATTGTTTATTGTTTCTCGTCTTGTATTATATTCTCAATTTCTGTTTATAGTCATTATCAATTAATTGGAACTGCTATTGGGTTGTACTTCGCTCCAATCTTGACTGGATATATTTTTCAGATGAATGATTAGAAAGGATGTGTCCCACTCACTACGGACCGACAGATGGAGTGTCACCTGAGGATGTAGTACCAATTACTGAGGCCATTTAGATTTTTCTACCTTGTAGTAGTTATTTCTAGTTAGACATTGGATTGTATTATTATTTTGAGATCTTTTGCATTTAGATTTGAGTTGGATATGTGTTGTTTTGAGACTTGTATTTCTATTCTTTCTATTCCATATCATGCTTAAATTCTCCTTTAGTTTTATATGTGATTGAGTATCATTTGAAATTGAGATGGCATGTCAGTATTTTATATACATTGCATGAGATATTTGATAGTATAGTAGATCAAGACAACATTCTACCGCCAATGTTGCGGCGTAGGCTGGACGTACCCACGTACTAGTACCCCTATACCGGGTACGGGTCGTAAAAAAAATTGTCATCAACTGCTGCAGCAACAAAGAGGCAATACCCACAAGCAGGCAGTCGATATTACAATGACTATACCCGAAGGCATCTATACGGCAATAACCCAGAGATCAGGTGCAAATGCCAGAGAAAGAGGTGCTTTCCTTTGCCTCATGTTACTCAGCTCAGAAGGTCTCTTCCACCACAGGAGGAAGGAAGTCCAGTACCTCCAAACCGTCACTCTCAATCAGCACATTGAGAAGGCGACTACCAGAAGGACCAGCAACGGAAGAACATGAGGTATTCTATGTGTTCCACGTGTTGCAGCTGGGATGGTACATGGCAGATCCTAGTCACATACTTGATCACTTGGAGATCGAGGTTGGTCCGACTCTCAGCTATCCAGAGCAGCCGGTAGAGATCCTGGATCAAAAGGAGAAGGTATTGCAGAACCAGACTATTCTTTTGGTTCATGTCGCATGGAGGCATCACTCTCCGGGTGAGTCTACCTGGGAGAGAGACGATGAAATGCGCGAACAGTACCCATATCTCTTCGAGCCTTGAGGTATAGTTTTTCTTGTTTGTTGTGTTCTTGTGCTAGTTTAGTTTAATTTTGAGGACAAAATTATTTTAAGGAGGGTAGACTTGTCACTACCACATTTCTAGGACAAGAATATTTTTGTCATTTTAGAATTATTATAATTATTGTGTTATAACATTTATTTATATAAATATGGATGCTATATTATGTGACTTATATATTATTAGTGGTTAATGATTAGACTAGTTGACTAGACATGACCCTAGTGGACCTAACCAACTTGTCATAACAACTTAACCAATTATTTGGACTAGTCCATTGGACCCAAACTAGTTAACCCATCTCATTAATTAACGTGTAGACTAATCTTCTTTAGGAAGAGAAGCTTCCACCCTTAATTAATTCCTCATGACAAACTAATAGGGGCATAAGGGTCTTTGTATATTTCTTGGAGAGGGGATGAGGGGTGGCTGGCCCTAATTTAGGGAGGGGAACACTCTCTCTCCTCTCATTCTCATCCATTTTATTTCCTAATTAGGTATTCTTCTCCAATAGTTCTTTCCTCCATCAAATCCCTCACAAATTCCTCTCAAATTCCTTCATCCTCACCATCTAAGGAGACTAGAAGCTAGTGGGTGCAAGAAGCTTGAAGAAGAAGGAGTTTGGCTTGGTGCTTATGTCCAAGTTGTGTCCTATTGAACTTTCATTGGGAATCCATATCCCAATAGGTAAATTCTAAAATTCTTCCCATAATTAGTTTTATTTGATGATTTAGACATGTAGATTGCACCCGTAAATTAGGGCTACCCATAGGGAGGAGTTTGGACTCCTATTGACCCAATTTGAGACTTCTACATTGAGTTTTGTGCTTATTTTTGGGGAAATCCAAGAATGGGACACCAAGTGTTTGTTATTAAGTTTGATAGGCCTAATTAGAGTTATATTGGTCATACAGGGGTAGATACACGTCCCTAAATGGATACGAGTAAGGCGTATCATGACACGGTATGATACGGTGTGATACAGTACTCTAATTTGGGGATTTTATGCATGTTGGTATTTTTTTACCCTAATTTCCTTTATAGCAAGTTTTAAATATCTATATATATAATTGTTGTTGATATGTACATTTATTTTAATTGAGTATTGCAAGTTTGACACTCTAGTTGGTGGTGTATTTTCTAGTTGTTCATTAAGAGTTGAGGAATTGATTATATTAGTTATTGAATCTATGCTATATAGGTAATTTGAATAGTTAAGTGTTTGAGAAATTGATTTCATGAATCAGTGTATTGTTATGCGACTGTCACTTAGTAATATAAAGAATTATATGATATTGTGGTGGTATTCACCTAAGTTGGAGACCTGGGTTCAGATTTCAGGTACAATGGTGAGTATTACCTGAGATGGAGTGTGAAGGTAGCAGTGAGCAGTAAGCAGTAAAGTGTGATAAAGGAAAACTGCACTAAGTTTAGTATAGTATGACAATTAAAAATTGGAGTAGTGGCAGTTTATTTGTGATGTTCTTTGAGTTGGGTTTGTGAGGAGGAGCTCAGTAACTGATACTCGAGAGTATCAGTCACTGTATTCAGACAACTAATTACCTAGGGCAGTGTATGTGTGTATTTGCACTCATTGCAAATAGGGGTTGCCTTAGTGTAGGTGTGCAGACTTGAGTATCTCAGGTTCCTTTGTGAACATTCCAGTGGTGTTTCAGGTTGGGGTATCTGCTACTAGTTATAGTATCTGTGGTGTAAGCAGAAGCTTGGTTTTGAGCGATGATATGTACCAGATGGTCTGGAGATCAGATGACTGACACTTATATCAGTTTAGGAGAAACACACAAGTAGTGGCAAGTAGAAAGTGTCAAACTAGTATTCTCTTTTGGTGTTAGTAAGGTATAATTTAGTAGAAGGTCTGGGTGGTAGAATATTTTACAGTTAGCAACAGCAGTAGAAGTCAATACCTGGAAGTTAGATGCTCGAGTAAATGGCCCATACAACACTATCAGTTAAGGAAGAAAGGTCTGTTTTGGTTTGGGTTTAAGCCTTGAAGTTGGACATTGTGTAACATCTGTGTTGGGGATTACCTGGGAGTGTAAGTGTAGCGCCCCGTTCTTCCGATGCGGAGAGCGCGGCTAAGAAACACAAGACGGTATCGTTCGATCGGGATAGATTGAATTAAGAACTCGTCCTCGTTATGGATTTGTTTTTTCGGAATCGATTCCCATATTCAGTGGACTGCGCCCCAAGGATCGGCTTAGCGGCAAAGTTAGGAGGGACCTCTCCGCTGCTATCTTTTATTGCCTCGGTTTTCGATGTCGCTTGTTGCTTTCGTGCTTTGAGTTGGTTTTGGGATTTGCTTGTTTTCCTTGAACGGTTTCGATGGTTTTCATTGTTTTCGTTCATTGAACTGCACTTCAATTCTGAGATTTGGAAAAGGGGAAGAGGTATTGATCGAGCTATTCGTAATGCAGGTGAACGAAGCTTCCTCCTGCTCTATATAATACTTTCCATTCCAAAGAACGGAGTCGTGAAGCGCCTCTTTCCTTCTCCCTTCCAAAATCTAAGTGAGTGGCTACCAACCCGATTAGCTAGTCCTGCTTCCAAGCTTCACAGCTAATCAATCCGCACTCTTCTTTGCCCCGATCAAACGATACCAAGTAATAATAAAAGAAACTAAGATAAAAGAGAATAGACTTGGTTATATGCTTGTCAATAAACTTCACGAACGGATACTTAAATGCATGCTTGTTCGCTTGGGATAAATCATTGCTTGTCTTGTACATTGCTTGTCTTGTCTTGTATATTGCTTGTCTTGTATTCTTGTTGCCTCAAAAGCATGAACTGTTAACTAAGTAAACATATCATTCGATCACGGACAACTTGTGCACAAGGTCATTGGTTCCTGCGGACGGTCGCTGGGGCACTGGCACCGATCCGGTCCGGACGGAATCTCTATTGTATAGTCCATTGTGCTGAGCGGAGTGGCATGTAGCGCTCCTTGTTCATTCGCTGCATACCATTCCCGCCAGTGACTATTGTCCATTGTGGCATCCCGCCAGTGATCTCTTGTATATTTAAACCTGTTGCATACTAACTTGTGTCTCCGTGGCAGGGAAGGCATGGTAAGTATTGTGCAGGTGATTCAGACGGTCAGGTAAAATCTACCGAACGGTGGCACGTTCATTTCAGTAAATTCAATATGCTGCTTACTTGTCAATGAACTAAGGCAAGATAGAAACCCACAAAAATATGCATGCTTCACTAAACAACGTGTTGATTGGTATAGTCAGGCTAGCTCGCCTTCACCAGCATGTTTTGATATGCTGACCCTCGTTGAAACAGGTTCTCCGCACCAAGGCGAACCGAGCGAGGAGCCGAAGTCGTCTTCCCGATCCAGTCCAGCTGTTAGCGCATCTTCACCACGCCTCAAAGCCTTTTGAAGTCCGAAGCTGCAACTCTTCATACACAAATGCAGCTCCGTGGCAAAGCGATCCTCCAGCCTGGAGGTCTTTATCGTTTTGAGTTTATAAAAGGATATAATGTACAGGACTGCTATCTCATTTTGAGTCATCTCTTTTGTAAGCCGTTCGGCATATTAGCTAACTCGTTCAAGAGTTTGTAATAGATGTTCATTATCAATAAAGAGAACTTTTCTATGTTTCAAATCTGTGTTTCAATTTATCTGCGTACTCTGAATATGTGTTTGCTATGCAAATCATTAAAGCCTTGTGCGGGCGCAATCCCAGGCCCGCACGGCGGTCACGACTCGGGGGACGCCTCGGGGCGTGACATAGTGGTATCAGAGCACAGATTCAAAGTTCCTTAGACTTCGTGCTGGAAAAGTTCCTTTAACGATCGAAATTCATGTGCGAACTCTTGAACTCGCTAGGCCAAAATGAGATACATTCATGCAATAAGTCCATAATACATTATGATCCTAATGTAATTTACCTTCTTTTGAAGGAATGGATCCAGCGCAATCTGCAGCGCAACCACTGAACGAAACACAAGAAAGCAGTTCGGGCAATTCGGGAAGCTCTCGAAGCCAACGAGGCATGTCTCAAGTCGACCCGCTTGAGCGGGTAATGCAAATGTTAGAATCGCAACGACAACGAGACGATGCTCGCCAAGCTAAGCTCAAGAGTAATCTAGAGACCCGATTCTCAGTCCAACAGAAGCAGGTCGATGCCCTGCAACAAATTGTTCAGACTTTGGCTGCCAACCATTCCGCCGCAACAGCAGCGACTCCGGTGGAACAGCCCGTGCTTGAAGTGGAGACGCCTCAAATTCCAAGGCCGAGGGACGTGACTGCCTTCAACTTGGGCCATTTCAAGAAAGTCTGCAACACCCCATTCAACGAGACTGAGGACCCAGTGGTAGCTCTAGATTGGCTAGCCGAGCTCGAAGATCACTTCACTCTGCTAGAGGTCCCCGAAGATAAGCGCGTCGCCTGCGCCCAACTACAGCTCCACCTCAACGCACACGATTGGTGGGACGTGCATCGACGATCTCTCCAATTTGATCACGGAGAGGAGGCGATCTCGTGGACGACTTTTCGTGCCGCGTTCGAAGAGGAGTATGTACCCCCTCCAGTCCAACGCCAGATGGAGAACGAGTTCGTGCAGCTGCGACAAGGCAGCATGACAGTTAAAGAGTACTCCGCCGAGTTCAACCGACTCTCCAAATTCGCTAGGGCCTATTTACCTGATGCAGCGAGTCGAGCTAGAAGGTTTGAAGGTGGACTATGCCCTGTCATTCATTCGCACATAGCCGTTCCTCAGTATCGTACAATGCGTGAAGTCATGAATCACGCCTTGTCGCTCGAACCACACTATCCTCACGTTCCTGCCGGCGCTGTGCATACATCCAGTCACAAACGCCAAAGCGACGAGAGAGGAAATACTGCTTCAAAGTGCCCTAACAACGGAGGGCACAAAAGAGGGAAACCAGGGCAGTTATGTTATTTCTGTAATAGGTCGGGGCATACGAAGGATAATTGTCGCCTGAAACTTGGTTTATGCCTAGCCTGTGGCGGATCAGACCATTCTGTTCGTGATTGTTCCTTGAGTCATGATCGCCGTCCCCGACCGAATAATCCTTAACGGTAGGTCCTATCCTAAGTTTTGGGACAAAATTTCCAATTAGTTGGGTAGGATGAAGTGCCCCGTTCTCCCGATGCGGAGAGCGCGACTAAGAAACACAAGACGGTATCGTTCGATCGGGATAGATTGAATTAAGAACTCGTCCTCGTTATGGATTTGTTTCTTCGGAATCGATTCCCATATTCAGTGGACTGCGCCCCAAGGATCGGCTTAGCGGCAGAGTCAGGAGGGACCTCTCCGCTGCTATCTTTTATTGCCTCGATTTTCGATGTCGCTTGTTACTTTCGTGCTTTGAGTTGGTTTTGGGATTTGCTTGTTTTCCTTGAACGGTTTCGATGGTTTTCATTGTTTTCGTTCATTGAACTGCACTTCAATTCTGAGATTTGGAAAAGGGGAAGAGGTATTGATCGAGCTATTCGTAATGCAGGTGAACGAAGCTTCCTCCTGCTCTATATAATACTTTCCATTCCAAAGAACGGAGTCGTGAAGCACCTCTTTCCTTCTCCCTTCTAAAATCTAAGTGAGTGGCTACCAACCCGATTAGCTAGTCCTGCTTCCAAGCTTCACAGCTAATCAATCCGCACTCTTCTTTGCCCCGATCAAACGATACCAAGTAATAATAAAAGAAATCAAGATAAAAGAGAATAGACTTGGTTATATGCTTGTCAATAAACTTCACGAACGGATACTTAAATGCATGCTTGTTCGCTTGGGATAAATTATTGCTTGTCTTATACATTGCTTGTCTTGTCTTGTACATTGCTTGTCTTGTATTCTTGTTGCCTCAAAAGCATGAACTGTTAACTAAGTAAACATATCATTCGATCACGGACAACTTATGCACAAGGTCATTGGTTCCTGCGGACGGTCGCTGGGGCATTGGCACCGATCCGATCCGGACGAAATCTCTATTGTATAGTCCATTGTGCTGAGCGGAGTGGCATGTAGCGCTCCTTGTTCATTCGCTGCATACCATTCCCGCCAGTGACTATTGTCCATTGTGGCATCCCGCCAGTGATCTCTTGTATATTTAAACCTGTTGCATACTAACTTGTGTCTCCGTGGCAGGGAAGGCATGGTAAGTATTGTGCAGGTGATTCAGACGGTCAGGTAAAATCCACCGAACGGTGGCACGTTCATTTCAGTAAATTCAATATGCTGCTTACTTGTAAATGAACTAAGGCAAGATAGAAACCCACAAAAATATGCATGCTTTACTAAACAACGTGTTGATTGGTATAGTCAGGCTAGCTCGCCTTCACCAGCATGTTTCGATATGCTGACCCTCGTTGAAACAGGTTCTCCGCACCAAGGCGAACCGAGCGAGGAGCCGAAGTCGTCTTTCCGATCCAGTCCAGCTGTTAGCGCATCTTCACCGCGCCTCAAAGCCTTTTGAAGTCCGAAGCTGCAACTCTTCATACACAAATGCAGCTCCGTGGCAAAGCGATCCTCCAGCCTGGAGGTCTTTATCGTTTTGAGTTTATAAAAGGATGTAATGTACAGGACTGCTATCTCATTTTGAGTCATCTCTTTTGTAAGCCGTTCGGCATATTAGCTAACTCGTTCAAGAGTTTGTAATAGATGTTCATTATCAATAAAGAGAACTTTTCTATGTTTCAAATCTGTGTTTCAATTTATCTGCGTACTCTGAATATGTGCTTGCTATGCAAATCATTAAAGCCTTGTGCGGGCGCAATCCTAGGCCCGCACGGCGGTCACGACTCGGGGGACGCCTCGGGGCGTGACAGTAAGTGAGGGCGTAAATTGAGTACCAATCTTGTGGGAAGTTACTGATATCAGGGTTAAGGTTGTTATCTGGTGATACCATATATATGTTAAGGTATTAATTGGTATTATACATAGGAGTTATAAATTCTAGTAGTATATAGTATAAATTAAGTATTATGATATTAGTTAGTACACATGAAACATAAAGTAAGGCTATAACAGTCAAGGCTATATTAGATATTAACTATTATAGCTGGTAGGCTTTAGTACTAACTAGTACAAGTCTAGTATAGGCTATTGTAACTTAGTATAACAAGATATTAACCTAGTTGGCCTAGTAATGACTAGTAAACCCTAGTATGGACCTAAAAGTAGCTTAGAAGCCTCATCCTAGTTAGGTATTTAAATTGTCATTTTATTTTATACCTTAAGACCATTATTTTATATTTAGGTCTTTGTGACTCCAGTTTGGATATCGATCCTCACACCTTGCTCCGGACCACATGCGAGTACATTCTCTGACAGTTTTCTTGTTTTGAAGATTACTATGATTCTAGTATGTAATGTTATGCTTGATTCCCGACATAGTGGATACACGGGTTAGTATCATAGATACCGGTCATGAGGAGTCATGATTGGATCCATTGTACTAACCTGGGATGGGGAAGTTTTAGTTGATTATGTGATCATACACCACTTGCTTGTGCATAGCTCACCCTCACAACACGAGGTTGTAGCCTGATCATATTACTTGTGCATAGCTCCCCGTATATGATTGGCCTGATCCCCTTACCTGTACTTGTGAATAGTCAATCATACTTTATTGACCTGATCCCTTACTGTACTTGTGCATAATCAATCAAATATGGTAGAGCCTGAAACGACCCAAGCCGATCATATTATAATTAATATTTTAAGGCACTTAGTAGTTATTTATATCTCCTTCCAGTTTACACCTGCTGATACAGTTATTCCTTGTTTGTTTAGAGTTCGTTATTACCTGTGAGATAATTATCTACGTACCAATTTTCTTATCGTCCAGTATTTATTTTATCTTATATTTTTATTGCTTACTGTTTTATAATCTTGGTTAAATTAATGGAACTGCTGTTAGTTTATGTGCTTCGTTCCAATCCTGACTGGATAATATTTTTCAGATGATCTCGAGATTTTCTGTCCCACTTATTAAGGACCTGGAGTAGATGGTGATTTTACTTAGGAGCTTCAGGAGGACCCTATTCCAGTATTGGATCCATTATTAGAGACTTAGAGTCTAGAATTCATTTGTGGTTGGATTACAGAATATAGATACTTTGAGTTGTATATTTTATTTGGATTTCTTACGTTGATGGTTAGACTCTGGACTCATGGATGTGTGATGTATATATTTTGACTTCTCTTTTCCTTTATATCATTGTCGTGCCATTTCTCTTCCTTATAGAATTATGTGATTCAGTATGGCTATTATTGTCATATTTATATTCATCTTGTCCTCCTTATGGAGTTAAGATCATTGACAGGTTATATATATATCTTTGAGAGATGTGATAGGTAGTATTGTGACTTAGACAATGTTCTACCGCCGATGCTGCAACGTAGGCTGGACATACCCATATATTTGTACCTTTATTTCGGGTGCAGGTCGTGACACATTTTTTTGGTAGCCCATGCAGGTCGACGAGTAGGTCAAAATTGTAACTATTACAATATCGTAGTAGTGCTCAGACTTAGAGTGCTATTACGAGCCTGCTATAGGATATATGATATATGATATAGGATGAGAGTATACTCAATCACAACTAGAAAAAAAATTCAAATTTATTTTATTTTTGCTATCCTTACAATTCTGAATAATTTCTTCTTTTAAATTTTACTGTCCTTCTTTGATGATATCATATCTTTTGTCTTAATTGAATTCTTCTTGTTTCGATCTGTCTTCAGGATGTCGCCAAAGAATAGGTCACAGAGATCGAGACCCGCAGCTTCCGAGAGGTCTTCTACCTTTCGACCTGCTACCCGGATAGCGGGAGTTGCTCCTCATACTTCACCTGCTCATGTAGGAGTTTCAGCAGCCTTCGGGGGTCCTCCTCCATCCCTTGTCCGGAGGGTTGTCCCATATGTTACTGAGGACCTTCCACCACCACAGATTTTATTTCCAGGATGTGTGCCTGCTGACGAGGCACAAATGTTTGCACTGATCCAGGGCACGGTGGATGCACCGAGGATGTCAGTAGAGGCTCAGCGAGTTCAGGCTGAGGCATAGAGGGTGCAGGCAGAGGCATACCAAGCACAGACAAAGCTGATGAGGTAGAGCATGGAGAATGCTCATCAGGTGAATCTACAGGCAGTAGAGAGAGTCGCTCAGCAGTAGTAGCACCCTGGCCAGCAGCACCAGCACGGGCCAGGCACTATAGTGGACTTTAAGAGGATGTCGCTTCGGGAGTTCAAGGGTATCGAGGGGATACTCTATGCTGATGACTAGTTGGAAGACATATAGGAACCTCCATTTGGCTCAGATTCTAGAGAGCCTGCAGATTGAGGTCGCCGGCAATCAGATGTTCGATATTGCACTCACATGGTATCACACGGAACCAAGACTTGCTATTCGAGGACTTACTTGGGAGGCCTTCAAGGAGCTCTTCAAGGAGAAGATCTTTTCCGACGTAGCCTTGGGAGCCTTGGAGAGTTAGTTCCATGACTTGGCCCAAGGAAATATGTCGGTCGACGAGTATGCTGTAGAGTTTTGTCGCTAGAGTCATTTTGCACCGTCAATGATTAAAGACCCAGAAGATCGAGCCCAAAAGTTCAGGAAGGGACTAATAAGGGAGATTAAGTCTCGTACTTTCGGACGTCGTACTGCTACCTTTAAGGGCATTTTGATGGATGCTCAGATTGCTGAGAATGATCTGGACCTTAGGCCAAAGAGAAGACACGACAGTTCTTGAGGAGCGAGTGGTAGCGCGGGACCAGCCAAGCATCCCCACTTTCAACAACAACAGAGACCATTCCAGCAGCATCACCAGCAGCACCAGCAGCACCAGGCACCAGCTCATGGTCAGCACCAGCAGTAGCCACAGAGGCAGGCAGTAGGCCATTTATTGTGTATTCTGTGAAAAGCTAGGACATACCAGGGAGGTTTATAAAAAAAGGTTGGGAGTGTGCCTTTTCTGTGGGTCACCCGGCCACCAGCTGAGAGGTTTTCTGGCTCATCCAGCTCATGGAGGACCAGCTAGAGCACCGATTTAGGGAGCACTAGCTAGGCTACCCGCAGTTCAGCAGAGGTGACCTCACTTTTGCCACAGCAGCAGAGGTTTGCCCAGCAGCAGTAGCAGTAGTAGCAGCAGAGAGGTGCACCTCAGGGGCAAACTTTCGCCATGATGGTTGAGGAGACCGAGCCAAAGAGAGATAATTATAGGTTCAGTTCTTCTCTATTCTATTACAGCATTTGCTTCATTTGATTCTGGTGCTTCCTATAGTTTTGTATCTGTATCTTTTGCTCTTAGGCATCGTTTAGAGGCGGAACCCTTGGCTTGGACTTGCAAGATCATGACTGGGAGAGGTATTTTCTTAGTCAGTAATTTTTGCAAGGATCAGAGGATTTTATTGGGAGGTTGAGAGTTGAGCGCGTGCTTACTCGAAATGCCACTTTCGGGATACGACGTTGTACAAGGATAGATTGGTTGAGTAGGCACAATGCTAGTATAGATTATCGTAGAGGCAGAGTGATATTTCGACCGTCAAGAGAGCCCGAGTTCGAGATTGCCAAAGGAGCAGCGGAGCACAGCGAGGGCATATTTGTGGAGCCATGGTGGAAGAAGTGGAGCTGCCATATCCTTTGATAGCGGAGTTCCTGGATGTCTTTTCAGAGGAGTTGCCAGTATTGCCACCAGACTGAGATGTTGATTTCTTTATAGACTTGGTGCCAAGCGCAGAACCAATATCACAGCATATCAATAGGGTCAACAACAACGTACTGGTAGTTGAAGAAACAGGTTGATGAATTGCAAGGCAAGGATTTTATTAGATCCATTTTATCACCGTGGGGTGCTCCGCTATTGTTTGTACCGAAGAAGGATGGGTCGGTACGTATGTGTATAGACTACAGGGCTCTGAATAATCTCACTATCAAGAATAAATACCCGCTGCCGAGGATAGCTGATCTCTTCGATCAATTGAGCGGAGCGAAGGTATTTTCAAAGATAGACTTTAGGTCAGGCTACCACCAGGTGAAAGTGAAGAAGGAAGATATTTCGAAGATAGCTTTTTAGACTCGGTATGTCCAGTTTGAGTTCATGGTGTTGCCGTTTGGGTTGACCAATGTCCTGACGGCATTCATGAATCTGATGAATAAGGTGTTCTTCCAGTACCTTTAAAAGTTTGTGGTAGTTTTCATTGATGACATCCTTGTGTATTCGAAGACCCCGGAGGAGCATGAGGAGCACCTGAGGATAATTTTGGAGATTCTCAGGAAGGAGAAGCTTTATGGGAAGCTTTCAAAGTGTGAGTTCTTCCTTGACAAGATTGAATTCCTTGGGAATATGGTGACAGGTGACGGGATCTCAGTTGACCCGAAGAAGATCATGGCTGTGGAGTCGTGGGCTACTCCGAATTTAGTGGTAGAGATCAGGAGTTTCCTGGGATTCGCAGGATACTACATGTGTGTTGTACAGGACTTCTCCAAAATTCCAGAGCCGATGACTAGGCTGACCAGGAAGGATGTGGAGTTTGTCTGGACAGAGGATTGTCAGACTGCATTTGATGAGTTAAAGAAGAGATTGACGACAGCTCCAATATTGACATTGCCATCAAGGAAAGGTAGATTCACTATCTATAGTGATGCTTCAGGGAAGGGTTTGGGTTGCGTTCTTCAGCAGCACGGGAAGGTGATTACCTATTCTTCCAGGAAATTATGTCCTCATGAGAAGAACTACCATACCCACGATTTGGAGTTGGTAGAAGTTATCTTTTCTCTAAAGCTGTAGAAATACTACCTGTATGGAGAGTGTATGGAGATCTTCACAGACCACAAGAGCTAGAAGTACGTGTTCATACAGAAAGAGCTGGACATAAGACAGAGGAGGTGGTTGGAGTTGATGAAGGACTTCAACATATCATTGCAGTATCATCCAGGGAAGGCCAACGTAGTCACCGATGCCTTGAGCAGGTATCCAGTGGCTATGTTCTTGATGACAAACAGACGTTGCTGGTTGATCTTGAGAGTTTGGGGATTCATGTACTAGTTCCTGGTATCGAGATACATATATGGGAATTGCAGATACAGTCTGAGCTGATGGATAGGATAAGGGCTGGGCAGTTTAATGATGAGACTCTGAGGAGCATCAAAGCATAGGTTCTGGTAGGATTGTTGGAGGATTTTACTATTGTTGACGATGGGTCGGTGCGGCATGGTACCAGATTATGTGTGCCAAATAGAGAGTTGTATGAGAAGGTTATTCAGGAAGCATCGCTCTCAGTACTCGATGCATCCAGGTGCCAACAAGATATATCGAGGCCTGAGGGAGCATGTATGTTGATATAGAATGAAGCGCGAGGTAGCACGCTTCGTATTCAAATGTTTGGTGTGCCAATATGTAAAGGCAGATAGACAAAGGCCAGGTAGATTGCTTCAGCCTTTACCAATCCCAGAGTGGAAATGGGAGCACGTGACCATGGACTTTGTTTCAGGACTTCCGCGTTCTCTAGGAGGGAAAGACGTTATTTGGGTCATCGTAGATAGGTTGACCAAATTAGCCCACTTCATGTCATTTAAAGTGGGTACGTCTACAGAGAAGTTAGCGGAGATATATGTACGATAGATTATCAGATTGCATGGAGTTCCTGTGAGCATCGTCTCCGATCGGGATAGTCGTTTCACTTTTTACGTTTGGAGGAGTTTGCAGGCTAGCTTGGGCACCCAGCTCAAGTTCAGTACCTCTTACCACCCCCAGACGGACGGAAAGTCGGAGAGGACTATCCAAAATCTCAAGGATATGCTTTGTACTTGTATCTTCGATTTTAGAGTATCTTGAGAGGATAATCTCCACCTAGTAGATTTTGCTTACAAAAATAGCTACCAGGCTAGCATCGATAAATCGACATTTAAGGCTTTGTATGGACGGAGGTGTCATACTCCATTATCTTGGGACGATGTTGGGGAGAGAGCCTTGTTGGGCCCAAATATGGTCGTGGATGCAGCGGAGAAAGTCAAGATGATTAGAAATAGACTTCGGGTGATGCAGGACATAAATGGCATTGGGCCGACAGCCATCGGAGACCTTTGGAGTTTGAGGTATAAGTTGATTATAATTGGTTGTGATTGCTTTGTTTTAGATTGTGTCTTAAGGTTGTATTTTATTCTAGTTTGGCGATATGGTGTTCTTGCGAATTTCTCCAACATTGGAGGCTGGAAGCTTAGTCCATAGTACATCGGACCCTTCAGTATTCTTGCGAGGGTCGGTGTAGTGGCCTACATGCTAGACTTGTCGCTTGCACTAGAGGGAGTACATGACATATTTTATGTGTCATAGCTGAGACGGTACGTGGCAGATCCTAGTTACGTACTAGATCACTCAGAGATCGAGGTTGGTCTGACTCTCAGCTATCCAGAGCAGCCGGTAGAGATCCTGGATCGAAGGAAGAAGGTATTGCGAAACTAGTCTATTCCTTTGGTTCGTGTCGCGTGGAGGCATCACTCTTCGGGTGAGTCAACCTGGGAGAGGGAGGATAAAATACGCGAACAATACCCATATCTTTTCGAGCCTTGAGGTATAGTTTTTCTTGTTTGTTGTGTTCTTGTGCTAGTTTAGTTTTAATTTCAAGGACAAAATTATTTTAAGGAGAGTAGACTTATCACTACCACATTTCTAGGATAGGAATATTTTTGTCATTTTAGAATTATTAGAATTATTGTGTTATAACATTTATTTATATAAACATGCATGCTATATTATGTGACTTGTATATTATTAGTGGTTAATGATTAGACTAGTTGACTAGACAAGACCCTAGTGGACCTAATCAACTTATCATGACAACTTTACCAATTATTTGGACTAGCCCATTGGACCCAAACTAGTTAACCCATCTCAATAGTTAATGTGTAGACTAATCATCATTACGAAGAGAAGCTTCCACCCTTAACTAATTCCTCATGACAAACCAATAAGGGCATAAGGGTCTTTATACATTTCTTGGAGAGGGGATGAGGGGTGGCCAAAACTAATTTAGGGAGGGAAACACGCTCTCCTTTCATTCTCATCCATTTTATTTCCTAATTAGGTGTTCTTCCCCAATAGTTCTTTCCTCCATCAAATCCCTCATAAATTTCTCTCAAATCCATTTATCCTCACTATCTATGGAGACTAGAAGCTAGTGGGTGCAAGGAGCTTGGAGAAGGAGTGTGCCTTGGTGCTTGTGTCCAAGTTGTGTCTTATTGAACTTTCATTGGGAATCCATCTCCTAATTGATAAATTTTAAAATTCTTCCTCTAATTAGTTTTATTTGATGATTTAGAGCATGTAGATTGCACCCATACATTAGGGCTACCCATAGGGAGGAGTTTGGACTCCTATTGACACAATTTGAGACTTCTACATTGAGTTTTATGCTCATTTTTCGAGAAATCCGAGAATGGGATACCAAGTATTTGTCGTTTGATTTGGTAGGCCTAATTAGAGTTATATCGGTCATACAAGGTAGATACGCATCCACAAATGGATACGAGTAAGGCGTATCATGACACAGTATGATACGGGACTCTAATTTGGAGATTTTATGCATGTTGGTGTTTTCCAACCTAATTTCCTTTGTAGCAAGTTTTAAATAGCTGTATATATATAATTATTGTTGATATGTACATTTAGTTTAATTGAGTATTGCAAGTTTGACACTCTAGTTGGTGGTGTATTACTAGTTGTTCATTAAGAGTTGAGGAATTTATTATATTAGTTATTGAATCTATGCTATATAGGTAATTTGAATACTTAAGTGTTTGACAAATTAATTTCATGAATCAGTATATTGTTGTATGATTGTCACTTAGTAATAGGAAGGATTATATAATATTGTGGTTGTATTCACCTAAGTTGGAGACCTGGGTTCAGATTCCAGGTACATTGGTGAGTATTACCTTAGTTGGAGTGTGCAGGTAGGAGTGAGAAGTGAAGTGTGATAAGGAAAAACTGTACTATGTTCAGTACAGTATGTCAATTAGAAATTGGAGTAGTGGCATTATATTTGTGATGTTCTTTGAGTTGGGTTTATGAGGAGGAGCTCAGTGACTGATACTCGAGAGTATCAGTCACTATATTTAAACAACTGATTACCTGGGGGCAGTATATGTGTGTATTCGTATTTATTGCAAATGAGGGTTGCCTTAGTGTAGGTATATAGACCTGAGTATCTCAGGTTCCTTTGTGAACATGCCAGTGGTATTTCAGGTTGGGGTATCTGCTACTAGTTGCAGTGTCTTTGGTGTGAGCATGAAGCTCAGTTTTGAGGGATGGCTATGTACCAGATGATCTGGAGATCAGATGACTGACATTGATATCAGTTAAGGAGAAACACACAAGTAGTGGCAAGTAGAAAGTGTCAAACTAGTATTCTCTTTTGGTGTTAGTAAGGTGTAATTGAGTAGATGGTCTGGGTGGTAGAATATTTTGCAGTTAGCAACTGCAATAGAAGTCAATACCTAGAAGTTTGATGCTCAAGTAAATAGCCTATACAATAGTATCAGTTAAGGAAGAGAGGTTTGTTTTGGTTTGGGTTTAAGCCTTGAAGTTGGACATTGTGTAACATCTGTGTTGGGGATTACCTGGGAGTGCAAGTGAGGGTGTGAATTGAATACCAGTCTTGTGGGAAGTCACTGATATCAGGGTTAAGGTTGTTATCTGGTGATACCATATATATGTTAAGGTATTAATTGGTATTATACATAGGAGTTATAAATACTAGTAGTATCTAGTATAAATTAAGTATTATGATATTAGTTAGTACACATGAAACACTAAGGTAAGGCTATAGCAGTCAAGGTTATACTAGATATTAACTATTATAGCTGGTAGGCTTTAGTAATAACTAGTATAAGTCTAGTATAGGCTATTGTAACTTAGTATAACAAGATATTAACCTAGTTGGCCTAGTAATGACTAGTAAACCCTAGTATGGACCTAAAAGTAGCTTAGAAGCATCATCCTAGTTAGTTATTTAAATTGTCATTTTATTTTATACCTTAACACCATTATTTTATATTTAGGTCTTTGTGACTCCAGTTTGGATATCGATCCTGACACCTTGCTCAGGACCACAGGCGAGTACATTCTCTGACAGTTTTCTTATTTTGACAATTACTATGATTCTAGTATGTAATATTATGCTTGATTTCAGACATAGTGGATACACGAGTTAGTATCATAGATACCGGTTATGAGGAGTCATGATTGGATCCATTGTACTAACCTGGGATGGGAAAGTATTAGTTGATTATGTGATCATACACCACTTGCTTGTGCATAGCTCACCCTCACTACACGAGGGCGTAGCCTGATCTTATTACTTGTGCATAGCTTCCCATATATGATTGGCCTAATCCTCTTATTTGTACTTGTCCATAGTCAATTATACTTGATTGGCCTGATCCCTTACTGTACTTGTGCATAGTCAATCATATATAGTAGAGCCTGATACGTCCCAAGCCGATCACATAATAATTAATATTTCAAGAAACTTAGTAGTTATTCATATCTCCTTCCAGTTTACACCTGCTGATACAGTTATTCCTTGTTTATTTATAGTTTATTAATACTTGTGAGATGATTATCTGCGTGCCAGTTTTTTTATCATCCAGTATTTTTTTTATCTTATATTTTCATTGCTTACTGTTTATAGTCTTGGTTAAATTAATGGAACTATTGTTAGTTCCTGTGCTTCGTGTAAACCCCCAGATTTTTCAAAATTTTCAAAATTGGATTTTTCATAATTTTTTGGAATTTTCTGGGAATTTTCTGTAATTTAAAAACAGGAATTTAATTATTCAATGATTTTTAAATGATAATAAATGATATTAAAATATTACGGAAATAATTTTTTTGGATGTAAAATAAAAAACTGGACTTAGGGCAATTTTTCTGGAATTTATCGGGCCCCGGACCTATTTTTAAACACCTAAAAATAATTATTTAATTAATTATTTAATTAATTATGATTTAACTATTTATTTAATTTTTTTAATAGAACTCAGCCCAAGCCCACTGGACCATCAGGCCCAACCCGCAACTGCTAGCGGGTCGGGTCGGGTCTGGTCTGCCCGAACCTGACCCGCCGCCCGTACCCGGCCACCCTCTCCCCGACCCAGCCCCCAGCCCGCGTTTCCCGCCGCCTTCGCCGCGTCCTCCGCCGGCTCCGGCCGCCCACGCCTCCACGTCCACCCCACGCCCCGCCCGACCCGGCCACCCTTCCGCCCCTCTCGGCCTCCCCAACCGCCGCCACCGCCTATAAAAACCCCCCGTTCCCCCTCTCGGCCTCGCTCCACCACCGCCATAACCACCACTCGCCGCCGCCATCTCCTCCCCCCCCCCGCAACACCGTCCCCAGCCACCCTAGCCACCACGCCCCCTCCGCCGCACGCCGCCGCAGCAGCAGCGAGGAACAGTAGCAGCCGCGGCAGTCGCCCACGCCTCTGGCCGCCCTCGACCGCCTCCGCCTCGCCGCCGCGTGCCTCGCCGCCCTAGCCCCGGCCCCTCCGCCTCAGCCCAAGCCGCCGGAGCCACCAGCCACCGCCTGAGAGTCCAGAACCCTAACCCTAACCCTAACCCTAATTCATTGTATCCGACACGTGTCGGACACGTGTCGGACACGGTGAACCCGGTTTCCGAGGACCTTGTTCAGGTACTCATAGCTTCTTGTTCGTAGCTCGGTTTTCGATTACGTAAATTGCGTTGCGAAGCCTGTATGACCCTCTCGGTGCCCGGACAAACCGTTCGGGGCATCGCGTCCTGTGGTGATCGCACACCGCGATCCAAAAATAGGAAAAAACCAGACCCTGTTTCACCCCGGAACCGAGTACGTCCCGCCAAACGGGACGACTTGGTCGCGCGCGGTCTTCACAGATAGGTGCGCGTCGTCGATACGGACGTGTGGGATTTCCCAGAAGTCGATTCGGGTGTGCGTGCACACTGGGATCAACGCCTATCCGCGGACATCGTCCCGTATCCGTACTTTCTGGAACGTGCCCTAACTTTGTGTACACACGTCGGATCGAGACGAAACTTGCGCCATCGGACTCATAGCAATACGCTGGTCCTGTGGGTCAAGTTTGGTTCGATTCTGAGAACGTTGACGAAATCGTGTGTCGTGGGCCCTACAGGCCCCGCTCGACGGGCGATTTTGTGATCGGCTCATCGGAATCCAATTCTGGAAGTTCCGTTGGGTTCGTATCATCGTTCCTGACCTGTTGACACTAAGTTGGGTGAATTTGGAGACCGTTGACCTAGACGCATTTTTTGGTGCAAAGTGGGCCCACAGGCGGACCCCGTTTTGACCCGAAACTGCCGTTTCTGCCCTTGTCTCCAAATTGGACTCAAGGACAGGCGTTTCTAGCTGATTGATATTTTCTGAATCTGATGGTGATGTTTGTTTCAGCAACCGAAATATCGCCTGCAATTTCCGCCGAAGTCAGAACTGCAAACAGAGCCGGAACCACAGGCAAGTGTACCTCGCCAAAACTTGCAGCTCTGCTACCTATTTCCTGGACTTAGTTATACATCAGTGGGCAAGTAAAGCTTGCCAATTCTCAGATATTCTGGTTATAGTATTTTACTTGATTTCTTGTAGATTCATATGAAAACTTGTTTAACTGCTCAACCCAGGACACCTGACACTATTTATGTGACGGAATTGCCTGAGATATACCTGGTGATTCCGTATAGGTTATATTTTTATGTCATTTACAGTTTATATGCTTAGATTCTATCCTGACTCATTGCATTAGTTCAAACATGCGTGACTTGTACCTGATATTTTCTGGAACTGTGACTTGAGATTACATGAGGTGGGGAGAGTATTATCATATCAAGGCTGAATATATAATAATATAAATACTGTTATCTGGCGGTGCCTCAGACTCTGATACAGAGCTTTGGTACCTTACTGGATCTTCGAGAAAATACTGCTATGGTTTCTTCGACACTGATCCTGTAGTAGTTTCAGCCTGAGTATGACTAAAACTCTCACTTGCATATCACTTAGCTGGTTTACATATTTACCCTGCTGTTTCATTATTGCTGCACTGCATATATTTTGGCTTATATTTTCTGTACCCTGTTATGTCCCCTGAGGACCTGGAATGGACTATGTCCCCAGGTATAGCTGAAGAGAACTACCCCGAGGTATACGGTACAGGAGCACTCCTTGGAGCAGAACCCAGAACCGAGGACGAGATAGTTGCAGAAGACTTCTCCTGAGCACCGGCTTCATACACTCAGTATTTTCATTTCCAGTATTTTATTTTCTGTCTATTTCCTTAATGTAACAGACTGATTCTCAGATTGTTTCCCAAGTTAATCTTATTGAGATTTGTTTAGTTATTCTATTGTATTATTTCTGGCATTAATCTGTATTTAGTCTGTGGATGAGATTAGAAATACCTGAGACTTGTAATATTTTACTGCTAGACTACAGATTAAGCCTGCCCTGATGGATCCATTAAATTGGGTTGTCCATCGGTGCGTGCTGCTGGCCAGTGCCACGTATCTCCAGTCCCTAGGCATTTTGGGACTGGGGCGTGACATGGTTTTTGTGGTGGCCCATGCAGGTCTACGACTAAATTGTTCGGTTTTAACTTAGGGACCGAACAGACCTGCAATAAGCTAGGATAAGTTTTAGGATCTCATCCACTTGATTGAATCATTTTTGATATCTGTATCGTATTCGAACTAATTTGAACTTGCATCTTGCCTTGATTCCTGTGCGCCTCTTATTGGTTATTTTGGATACAGGGAAATGGACCCACAAAGATGCAACGAGACTCCCGCCGGAACGCCATAAGCTACAGGTGTCACCTATGACAACGAAGTGACACTAGTCGGAGGAGTCCCATCAACTCAACAGAGCCAGCAGGCAGGTCAACCTACCTCCAGATTCTGGCGCGATAATATCCCACCTCCGCCGCAGTTCGTCCCACCAATGCCCGTGTTCCCACCAGGACAGCCGATTGACGGGCAGCAGATATTTCAAATGATCTACGCGATGATGCAAGCACAGCAACAAGTCCAACACGAGGCTCAGCGTCACGAAGCTAATTTCTTGAGGGACAGCATTGTAACTGCACTGGAGCAGGCCAACCTACCAGCTCGACGGCCATCTACAGGCTCAATCACTGACTTTCGCCAACTGAAGCCCCGCACTTTTTCTGGAAAAGAGGAGCCCACAGAAGTTCATGAGTGGCTCACCAACATATGGCATCAACTTGAAGAAGCTGATCTCCACGGGAACGTTGGATGACGGCCGTCAGAATACAATTGACGGATAATGCTCATCACTGGTGGCTATCCGAGGAGACGCGACTCGGACCAGACCGAGTCACTTGGGAGGAGTTCTCCAGACTCTTCCAGGAGATGTACATTCCAGCCATCGCTCGATCAGAACTGCGGGACAGGTTCAATCGCCTCACTCAGGATTCTTTGACGGTAGAAGAATACAACGCAAGATTTATTCGTCTGAGCCGCTTCGCCCCCACCCTGATCCCGACAGAGGAAGAGAAGGCCGAGAAATTCTTCGACGGACTGAACATTGAGCTGCAGAAACTAATTGGGTCCATCGCACCAACATCATACTCGGACGTACTTGCTGCGGCTCGACGCATGGAGCGCGTCACCAAGAGAGAGACCAGTCTGAAGCAGACCTCCACATCCGCACCAACCAGAGCAGTACCAGAGGAGTCTGTAAAGCGTCAACAAATAAGCCCGCCACCAAGAGCAGCACCAAAAGCCTTCTACCTTCCTACTTGTTACCACTGCGGGAAGATAGGCCATGTCGAGAAGGAGTGTAGACGTAAACTCGGACTATACTTAGGCTGCGGATCCAGACAGCATGCAGTGAGAGACTGCCCTGAGCGTAGAGAAGGAGCACCAAGGGCGAATCAGCAAACTCCACCAGCGTCTCGAGCAGCACCCTACCAGCAAGCTCAGCAGCAGCAGAGGAATCTACCTCAAGGACGAGGACAAGCCTACACGATGACTGTGGAGGATGCTGATGCGAGTAAGTGATTCGTAGTATCCGTTTTTAGTCTTGTTATAGCTCGTGCCTCTTGGTTCGTGACCTCAGCCCCAACCTAGTAATTTGCAACTTGTTAATAATAACCTGGTTTTCATAAAAGTTGTAGTTTTCTTGCTTTAACTAGATTTTTCTGGAAAGTGTATAACTTTCATTTTTAGGGAAACGGTATTTCCCTAAGTATCTTGTGATGTATTTTGAACGATACTTGCAACCGTGTCATCTCTGTTGGCCGGTGATTCTTTTGATTGCGAGGACACAATCCTCTTAAGGGGGGTAGATTGTAAATCCCCTGATTTTTTAAAATTTTCAAAACTGGATTTTTCACAATTTTCTGAAATTTTCTGGGAATTTTCTGTAATTCAAAAATAAGGTTTTAATTATTCAATGATTTTTAAATAATAATAAATGATATTAAAATATTACAGAAATAATATTTTTGGATGTAAAATGAAAAACTGGACTTAGGACAATTTTTCTGGAATTTATCGGGCCCCGGACCTATTTTTAAACACCTAAAAATAATCATTTAATTAATTATTTATTTAATTATGATTTAACTATTTATTTAATTTTTTTAATAGAACTCAGCCCAAGCCCACTGGACCCAGGCCCGGCCCATCAGGCCCAACCCGCAACTGCTAGCGGGTCGGGTCGGGTCTGCCCGAACCCGACCCGCCGCCCGTACCCGGCCACCCTCTCCCCGACCCAGCCCCCAGCCCGCGTTTCCCGCCGCCTCCGCCGCGTCCTCCGGCCGCTCCGGCCGCCCACACCTCCACGTCCACCCCACGCCCCGCCCGACCCGGCCACCCCTCCGACCCTCTCGGCCTCAACAACCGCCGCCACCGCCTATAAAAACCCCCCGTTCCCCCTCTCGGCCTCGCTCCACCACCGCCATAACCACCACTCGCCGTCGCCATCTCCTCCCCCCCCGCAGCACCGTCCCCAGCCACCCTAGCCACCACGCCCCCTCCACGCCGCCGCAGCAGCAGCGAGGAACAGCAGCAGCCGCGGCAGTCGCCCACGCCTCCGGCCGCCCTCGACCGCCTCCGCCTCGCCGCCTCGTGCCTCGCCGCCCTAGCCCCGGCCCCTCCGCCTCAGCCCAAGCCGCCGGAGCCACCAACCACCGCCTGAGAGTCCAGAACCCTAACCCTAATCCTAATTCATTGTATCCGACACGTGTCGGACACGGTGAACCCGGTTTCCGAGGACCCTGTTCAGGTACTCATAACTTCTTGCTCGTAGCTCGGTTTTCGATTCCGTAAATTGTATTGAGAAGCCTGTATGACCCTCTCGGTGCCCGGACAAACCGTTCGGGGCATCGCCTCCTGTGGTGATCGCACACCGCGATCCAAAAACAGGAAAAAACCAGATCCTGTTTTACCCTGGAACCGAGTATGCCCCGCCAAACTGGACGACTTGGTCGCACGCGGTCTTCACAGATACGTGCGCGTCGTCGATACGGACGTGTGGGATTTCACAGAAGTCGATTCGGGTGTGCGTGCACACCGGGATCAACGCGTATCCGCGGACATCGCCCCGTATCCGTACTTTCTGGAACGCGCCCTAACTTTGTGTACACACGTCGGATCGAGACGAAACTTGCGCCATCGGACTCGTAGCAATACGCTGGTCCTGTGGGTCAAGTTTGGTTCGATTCTGAGAACGTTGACGAAATTGCGTGTCGTGGGCCCCACAGGCCCCGCTCGACGGGCGATTTTGTGATCGGCTCATCGGAATCCAATTCTGGAATTTCCGTTGGGTTCGTATCATCGTTCCTGACCTGATGACACTAAGTTTGATAAATTTGGAGATAGTTGACCTGGACGCATTTTTTGGTGCAAAGCGGACCCACATCCGGACCCCGTTTTGACCCGAAACTGCCGTTTCTGCCCTTGTCTCCAAATTGGACTCAAGGACAGGCGTTTCTAGCTGATTGATATTTTCTGGATCTGATGGTGATATTTGTTTCAGCAACCGAAATACCGCCTACAATTCCCGTCGAAGTCAGAACTGCAAACAGAGCCGGAACCACAGGCAAGTGTACCTCGCCAAAACTTGCAGCTCTGCTACCTATTTCCTGGACTTAGTTATACATCAGTGGGCAAGTAAAGCTTGCCAATTCTCAGATATTCTGTTTATAGTATTTTACTTGATTTCTTGTAGATTCATATGAAAACTTGTTTAACTGCTCAACCCAGGACACTTGACACTATTCATGTGACGGAATTGCCTGAGATATACCTGGTGATTCCGTATAGGTTACATTTTCATATCATTTACAGTTTACATGCTTAGATTCTATCCTGACTCATTGCATTAGTTCAAACTTGCGTGACTTGTACCTGATATTTTCTGGAACTGTGACTTGAGATTACATGGGGTGGGGAGAGTATTATCATATCAAGGCTGAATATATTATAATATAAATACTGTTATCTGGCGGTGCCTCAGACTCTGATACAGAGCTTTGGTACCTTACTGGCTCTTCGAGAAAATACTGCTATAGTTTCTTCGATACTGATCCTGTAGTAGTCTCAGCCTGAGTATGACTAAAACTCTCACTTGCATATCACTTAGCTGGTTTACATATTTACCCTGCTGTTTCATTATTGCTGCACTTCATATATTTTGGCTTGTATTTTCTGTACCTTGTTATGTCCCCTGAGGACCTGGAATGGACTATGTCCTCAGGTATAGCTGAAGAGAACTACCCCGAGGTGTACGGTACAGGAGCACTCCTTGGAGCAGAACTCGGAACCGAGGACAAGATAGTTGCAGAAGACTTCTCCTGAGCACCGGCTTCATACACTCAGTATTTTCATTTCCAGTATTTTATTTCCTGTCTATTTCCTTATTGTAACAGACTGATTCTCGGATTGTTTTCCGAGATAATCTTATTGAGATTTGTTTAGTTATTCGATTACATTATTTCTGGTATTAATCTGTGTTTAGTCTGTGGATAAGATTAGAAATACCTGAGACTTGCAACATTTTACTGCTAGACTACAGCTTAAGCCTGCCCTGATGGATCCATTAAATTGGGTTGTCCATCGGTGCGTGCTGCTGTCCAGTGCCACGCATCTCCAGTCCCTAGGCATTTTGGGACTGGGGCGTGACATGGTTTTTGTGGTGGCCCATGCAGGTCTACAACTAAATTATTCGGTTTCAACTTAGGGACCGAACAGGCCTGCAATAAGCTAGGATAAGTTTTAGGATCTCATCCACTTGCTTGAATCATTTTTGATATCTGTATCGTATTCAAACTAATTTGATCTTGCATCTTGCCTTGATTCCTGTGCGCCTCTTATTGGTTATTTTGGATACAGAAAAATGGACCCACAAAGATGCATCGAGACTCCCGTCGGAACGCCACAAGCTACAAGTGTCACCTATGACAACGAAGTGACACCAGTCGGAGGAGTCCCATCAACTCAACAGAGCCAGCAGGCAGGTCAACCTACCTCCAGATTCCGGCGCGATGATATCCTACCTCCGCCGCAGTTCGTTCCACCAATGCCCGTGTTCCCACCAGGACAGCCGATTGACGGGTAGCAGATATTTTAAATGATCTACGCGATGATGCAAGCACAGCAACAAGTCTAACACGAGGCTCAGTGTCGCGAAGCTAATTTCTTGAGGGACAGCATTGTAACTGCACTGGAGCAGGCCAACCTACCAGCTCGACGGCCATCTACAGGCTCAATCATTGACTTCCGCCAACTGAAGCCCCGTACTTTTTCTGGAAAAGAGGAGCCCACAGAAGTTCATGAGTGGCTCACCAACATATGGCATCAACTTGAAGAAGCTGAGCTTCCACGGGAACGTTGGATGACTGCCGTCAGAATGCAATTGACGGATAATGCTCATCACTGGTGGCTATCCGAGGAGACGCGACTCGGACCAGACCGAGTCACTTGGGAGGAGTTCTCCAGACTCTTCCAGAAGATGTACATTCCAGCCATCGCTCGATCAGAACTGCGGGACAGGTTCAATCGCCTCACTCAGGACTCTATGACGGTGGAAGAATACAACGCAAAATTTATTCGTCTGAGCCGCTTCGCCCCCACCCTAATCCCGACAGAGGAAGAGAAGGCCGAGAAATTCTTCGACGGACTGAATATTGAGCTGCAGAAACTAATTGGGTCCGTCGTACCAACATCATACTCGAACGTACTTGCTGCGGCTCGACGCATGGAGCGCGTCACCAAGAGAGAGACCAGTCTGAAGTGGACCTCCACATCCGCACCAACTAGAGCAGTACCAGAGGAGTCTGCAAAGCGTCAACAAATAATCCCGCCACCAAGAGCGGCACCAAAAGCCTTCTACCTTCCTACTTGTTACCACTGCGGCAAGATAGGCCATGTCGAGAAGGAGTGTAGACGTAAACTCGGACTATGCTTAGGCTGCGGATCCAGACAGCATGCAGTGAGAGACTGCCCTGAGTGTAGAGAAGGAGCACCAAGGGCGAACCAGCAAACTCCACCAGCGCCTCGAGCAGCACCCTACCAGCAAGCTCAGCAGCAGCAGAGGAATCTACCTCAAGGACGAGGACAAGCCTACACGATGACTGTGGAGGACGCTGATGCGAGTAAGTGATTCGTAGTATCCGTTTTTAGTCTTGTTATAGCTCGTGCCTCTTGGTTCGTGACCTCAGCCCCAACCTAGTAATTTGTAACTTGTTAATAATAACCTGATTTTCATAAAAGTTGTAGTTTTCTTGCTTTAACTAGATTTTTCTGGAAAGTGTATAACTTTCATTTTTAGGGAAACGGTATTTCCCGAAGTATCTTGTGATGTGTTTCGAACGATACTAGCAACCGTGTCATCTCTGTTGGCCGGTGATTCTTTTGATTGTGAGGACGCAATCCTCTTAAGGGGGGTAGATTGTAAACCTCCTAATTTTTCAAAATTTTCAAAACTGGATTTGTCACAATTTTCTAGAATTTTTTGGGAATTTTTTGTAATTTAAAAACTGGGTTTTAATTATTCAATGATTTTTAAATAATAATAAATGATATTAAAATATTACGAAAATAATATTTTTGGATGTAAAATAAAAAAACTTGACATAGGGGAATTTTTCTGGAATTTATCGGGCCCCGGACCTATTTTTAAACACCTAAAAATAATTATTTAATTAATTATTTAATTAATTATGATTTAACTATTTATTTAATTTTTTTAATAGAACTCAGCCCAAGCCCACTGGACCCAGGCCCGGCCCATCAGGCCCAACCCGCAACTAATAGCGGGTCGGGTCGGGTCTGCCCGAACCCGACCCGCCGCCCGTACCCGGCCACCCTCTCCCCGACCCAGCCCGCGTTTTCCGCCGCCTCCGCCGCGTCCTCCGCCCGCTCCGGCCGCCCACGCCTCCACGTCCACCCCACGCCCCGCCCGACCCGGCCACCCCTCCGCCCCTCTCGGCCTCCCCAACCGCCGCCACCGCCTATAAAAACCCCCCATTCCCCCTCTCGGCCTCGCTCCACCACCGCCATAACCACCACTCGCCGCCGCCATCTCCTCCTCCCCCCCCCCCGCAGCACCGTCCCCAGCCACCCTAGCCACCACGCCCCCTCCGTCGCACGCCGCCGCAGCAGCAGTGAGGAACAGCAGCAGCCGCGGCAGTCGCCCACGCCTCCGGCCGCCCTCGACCGCCTCCGCCTCGCCGCCGCGTGCCTCGCCGCCCTAGCCCCGGCCCCTCCGCCTCAGCCCAAGCCGCCGGAGCCACCAGCCACCGCCTGAGAGTCCAGAACCCTAACCCTAACCCTAACCCTAATTCATTGTATCCGACACGTATCGGACACGTGTCGGACACGGTGAACCCGGTTTTCGAGAACCCTGTTCAGGTACTCATAACTTCTTGCTAGTAGCTCGGTTTTTGATTCCGTAAATTGCATTGCGAAGCCTATATGACCCTCTCGGTGTCCGGATAAACCGTTCGGGGCATCGCATCCTATGGTGATCGCACACCGCGATCCAAAAACAGGAAAAAACCAGACCCTGTTTTACCCCGGAACCGAGTACGCCCCGCCAAACGGGACGACTTGGTCGCGCGCGGTCTTCACAGATACGTGCGCGTCGTCGATACGGACGTGTGGGATTTCGCAGAAGTCGATTCGGGTGTGCGTACACACCGGGATCAACGCGTATCCGCGAACATCGTCCCGTATCTGTACTTTCTGGAATGTGCCCTAACTTTGTGTACACACGTCGGATCGAGACAAAACTTGCGCCATCGGACTCGTAGCAATACGCTGGTCCTGTGGGTCAAGTTTGGTTCGATTCTGAGAACGTTGACGAAATCGCGTGTCGTGGGCCCCACAGGCCCCGCTCGACGGGCGATTTTATGATCGGCTCATCGGAATCCAATTCTGGAAGTTCCGTTGGGTTCGTATCATCGTTCCTGACCTGTTGACACAAAGTTTGATGAATTTGGAGACCGTTGACCTGGACGCATTTTTCGGTGCAAAACGGGCCCACATGCGGACCCCGTTTTGACCCGAAACTGTCGTTTCTGCCCTTGTCTCCAAATTGGACTCAAGGACAGGCATTTCTAGCTGATTGATATTTTCTGGATCTGATGGTGATATTTATTTCAGCAACCGAAATACTGCCTGCAATTCCCGTCGAAGTCAGAACTGCAAACAGAGCCGGAACCACAAGCAAGTGTACCTCGCCAAAACTTGCAGCTCTGCTACCTATTTCCTGGACTTAGTTATACATCAGTGGGCAAGTAAAGCTTGCCAATTCTCAGATATTCTGGTTATAGTATTTTACTTGATTTCTTGTAGATTCATATGAAAACTTGTTTAACTGCTCAACCCAGGACATCTGACACTATTCATGTGACGGAATTGCCTGAGATATACCTGGTGATTCCGTATAGGTTACATTTTCATGTCATTTACAGTTTACATGCTTAGATTCTATCCTGACTCATTGTATTAGTTCAAACCTGCGTGACTTGTACTTGATATTTTCTGGAACTGTGACTTGAGATTACATGGGGTGGGGAGAGTATTATCATATCAAGGCTGAATATATTATAATATAAATACTGTTATCTGGCGGTGCCTCAGACTCTGATACAGAGCTTTGGTACCTTACTGGCTCTTCGAGAAAATACTGCTATGGTTTCTTCGACACTGATCCTGTAGTAGTCTCAGCCTGAGTATGACTAAAACTCTCACTTGCATATCACTTAGCTGGTTTACATATTTACCCTGCTGTTTCATTATTGCTGCACTGCATATATTTTGGCTTGTATTTTTTGTATATTGTTATGTCCCCTGAGGACCTGGAATGGACTATGTCCCCAGGTATAGCTGAAGAGAACTACCCGGAGGTGTACGGTACAGGAGCACTCCTTGGAGCAGAACCCGGAACCGAGGACGAGATAGTTGCAGAAGACTTCTCCTGAGCACCGGCTTCATACACTCAGTATTTTCATTTTCAGTATTTTATTTCCTGTCTATTTCCTTATTGTAACAGACTGATTCTCGGATTGTTTCCCGAGATAATCTTATTGAGATTTGTTTAGTTATTCTATTACATTATTTCTGGCATTAATCTGTGTTTAGTCTGTGGATGAAATTAGAAATACCTGAGACTTGTAATATTTTACTGCTAGACTACAGCTTAAGCCTGCCCTGATGGATCCATTAAATTGGGTTGTCCATCGGTGCGTGCTGCTGGCCAGTGCCACGCATCTCTAGTCCCTAGGCATTTTGGGACTGGGGCGTGACACTTCGCTCCAATCCTGACTAGATAATATTTTTCAGATAATCTCAAGGCTTTCTGCCCCACTTATTACGGACCCAGAGTAGACGATGATTTCACCCAGGAGCTTCTGAAGGATCTCATTCCAGTATTGAATCTATTAGTAGAGACTTAGAGTCTAGCATTCATTTGTGGTTTAATTACAGACTTTCTGCCCCACTTTATTTGGATTTCTTACATTGATGGTTAGACTCTAGACTCGTGGATGGGTGATGTATATATTTTGACTTCTCTTTTCCTTTATATTATTATCGTGTCATTTCTCTTCCTTATAAATTTATTTGATTGAGTATGGTTATTATTGTCATATTTATATTCATCTTATCCTCCTTATGGAGTTGAGATCATTGACAGGTTATATATATCTTTGTGAGATGTGATAGGTAGTTTTATGACTTCGACAATGTTCTACCGCTGATGTTGTGATGTAGGCTAGATATACCCACGTACTCGTACCCTTATTTTGGGTGCGGGTCATGAAAACAACCTAGCATTCCGTAAAGACAGTGAATTTCAAGGGAAAGATGTCGAGTTCTCTGGGGGTAATCACCCTCATCAAGAAGACGCAGCTTCCAAAGCTGGGCGTAGCATTCCCTCCGATTCTGAAGAAGATGTAGCACTTTCGTCTTTTCCTGAGGATAGCGATTCTGACGAAGCTGACAACAATGTTCCTAGGGTTATTAATGCAGCATATAGGGCTGGGGTAGCAATCCCCAAGAATCGAAAGATGGTGCGATAATGCCTACCTCACCTGAAGACTGTAACTCCCAAGGAACAGACAATGACATGCTTGGGGGTAGTCATCCTCTAATAGTCATAGCATCATCTGAAGCTGGGAGTAGCATCTACTTCTAGTCTGAAGATTATACAATAATGCCTGTCTTCCCTGAGGACAGTGCGACTTAGGAACCGAAGGCGGAAGGACTCAGCGATCACCAACGTTTCGATGCTCTGGAGGCAATGATGCACATCGTGAGTGCCACAATACAGACTTTAGCCCAGGCAATACTGGGTATCAAGGCGAACATGGTCCTGCCACCTCGGGGCTCGTAGTAACTCCGTAAGCCGGGAGTAGCAATCTTCGGTTGATCCACACCAACTAGTCGTGCCATGAGGACAGTGATTCCCAAGAACTAGACAATAAAATGTCTGGGGGTAGTCTCCCTCGACAAGTCAGAGCAGCATCCGAAGCTGGAGGTAGCATCCCCTCCGAGCCCAAAGATGATGCAAAATTACAGGTCTTCCCCTTCGATGATGAAAACATTATTGAAATCTTCAATATGCTGATGTAGAAAAACAAACTCCGGCTACCCAACATCAGATGCCCTGAAAAGGCTGACAAGCTCGATGATCCAAAATATTGTGTCTTTCATCGGTACAACCATCATCCAACCAGAGACTGCTCTATGTTGAAGAGATGTATCTAGCAACTGATCGATGCCAATGAGCTCACCCTCGACTTCGAGGATAAGATGGTCATTATGAACATAGTGTCCCTCCAATTCGATAACTTCCCAGTGACGTAAGCCCAGGCAACCAGGGAGGTCATCAACCTCCCGCCAGCTCGCAACCGAGTAGAAGGCTTGACTCACAACCCCAAGATATAAGATCATTGATCAAAAACTGGCACAACAAGTAGCACATTTAACGACCAGGTCAAAGGGAAAGCAATGCAGGCTAGGCAGCATGATCCTTTCCTCAGAAAATACAAATTATATACTTCGGATGCTTAGTGCAGCTCAACAAGTCTCCCGGTGCACAAAAGTTGAGTCTCACATGACTCATTAGCAATGGCGCATAATAGGCAGATTTCTATTGTATGCATCCGAGCAAGTCTTCAGCGCAAGGACGTATCATACTTCATGCGCACACGATAGTACTTCTCTGCGTAACAAATCCTTATATGCAATAGGCAGTGTTCCCCTGCACGATATACAAAAACACCCGGCAAGCGGTGGTCCTCGGGGTGGTAGACAATCGTGCGCACGCGTCAGTAATCCTACGCGCATAACTCAGCCAACTCTCTCATGTCTATATGGCAGCGTTCCTGTGCATAGAGTTTCTTATTCTGCACAAGCTAAGTCATCACCAGTATTCAATACAAAAAATGATGAGCTGCCATAGTTCCATCATTACAGCCAATAATTACTCCATCTCATGCAGAAGATGGGCTATGGACTCCAAAAAACTGAAGGTCAGAACTTTAGTAAAGGACGACGTATTCCTTTACAATCCGAAAGTTATTACAACAGCACTCGCAGAGGGCTAGGATAAGAAGATGCTAGTATGCGTTATCACTCCAATAATATGACAACTTGTAGGGCTAGAGTTCCAAAATCATAAACTTCCAGTCATAGTTGACAAGACGGACATCGAGGATAATATTTTCTCGATCCAACCTTCTATCAAAGACATCAAGGAAGGTGTTTCCTCGATTAAACGATGCATACAGGCTCGCAAAGCCTAATGAAGATATGCTAATCAGGGGCACAATTCTCTAGCAAATGCAGAATGTCCAGTGCCTATATTTTGTTTAGCCCCAGCAAGTGTATAAGCACAGTATGCACTTCTCCTACACGAATCACCGTAAAAGCTAATATCTGTATTCAGGAGTCATAGATACACAACATATGATGGATCCTTAAAGCCTCCCCAGTAGAGCAGTCCTCAGGTCCACTTGCACACTCCCACAATGACCACTCAAACCAATCCTGTTAGACAATAGCCATGTTCACATTTACCTCTGAGCTATCATCCTAATGATCTCTCCAGCGGAGCAACCCTCAGGTCTATCTATATTCCTAGGTAGAGTACCCTCAGTAACCTAAGTTCTCTTGGGCATTAGTTCACGTCCACATTACCTCTGAACTACTGTCCTCACATCCTTCCCAATAGAGTTTGCCATATCCATCTTACCTCTGACCAAACTTTCATATTTGACTATCAATCATCACGTCTACATTACCTCTATTATCGATCATTATCTAAACTTACCATCCATACTTAACTCTAAGTATGCCAGCAGTATTAAGTCCATAAAATATATCACATCCATATCACCTCTGATATGGTTTGTTTTGAATCTATTACTTGCATTCAAGTGCGCAAGAAGTAATGGATCCACCAAAAGTGTCACGCCCTAGTCCTAAAATACGTAGGACTAGGAACACGTAAGCATGCCAACCGCATGGATATGGTAACTCCAATATATAGAAACCAAACCCATACGTACGCTGTAATATGAATATAAAATCCATAAGTGGTATAAACATATGTCACAAGTCACAGGGTACAATCTAAATCTCATCCACAAAAAATCAATATAAATGAATAACCAGCATCTATATAACTAGATCTCAACATAAGTATCTAAGGATGATAGTTGGATGGAAACAAATCCACTACCAACTCGAATGTAAGAGCAAATACAAAATAAGTACAACACAACAACACCATACAAGAATACCAGCTAGCAATCACGGGCTCGAAAAGAGGATATCTACGAAACATATATAACCATCCAAATCTGCGCTCCTGCAAATACTCAAGAACAGATACACCTGGCAGAGGACCAGGTCCTCAGAGGGACGTAACAAGATACAGAAAAGCGAGCCAACTTGAATACAGTAAACATGCATATTATTTGAAAATAAATAAGTACGCTGTACAAGACATCTATATGAATGCAAATGAGAACAACTTTTCAATGTATGGGCAAGGGTAGGCTACTCGATCTACCTCACAACTCACACACACGTCAATAGACATCAGAAATTGACATACCGTGGGGTAGCGACCAGCGAGATTTCCAGAAATCGACATACCGCGGGGGTAGTGACTAGCGCGACACACGCCCGTAGTACGAACTATATACTACGGTTTACCAGAGTGGTTAAAAGCCCATACGCCTAATGATTGTCCTCTCATAATACTAGGTGTCAAGTGTGTGTCAACATATCTAATATATATAGTAATAACTGAACGAACTACACATGCAATGAATATAACTGAACGAGACTACACATGCAATGAATAAACAGAAATATAAATAGCATGCAAAGTACTGTAAATAATTTGGCAAGGTATCTTGCCTGGTCTGAAAAGGATGAAGTCCCAACTCAAGGCGTCGTCCGATCTACCCGTCACATAAATTAAACAAGTTAGGTTACAAAAGTGGGTAAATAGGTTCCTCCATTTAATCTATTTTAATTCTAAATAAAATAACCTAAAATAGTATTTTAATCTTATCATAATCTAATTTTATTGTTAAACCCTAATTTTGTCCAAAGAACTGAATTTTATCAACTCGAGACTCATGGCACACAAATCGAGGCGATCTGTTGACCGAAAAGTCAACCGACACAAACTCAACTTTCATGCATGATTTCCTGTAGATTTCAGTGTCAAAAACATGTTAGAATTTACGGCTCATCCGAATTCAAATTCGTTTGGGAATTATGGCACATACAAATTTTGTATTGTGCACCGATGGTTAAATTCTAACCTAGAAGTTCTACAGAATTAACAGTATATAAATACTTTGAATTAAATTCTGGAAAAAATATATGTCGATGATCTCGATATTATCTTTCCAAAACTTTAAACAGTTCATGATTCTGATTTCGGGTTCTCCCAGAATTGTGAAAACATTGAAACACGTCTATTTTTGGACATGTTGTGCTCTACGAATTTTCCAGAATTTAATACTAATAATTTCGAAAAACAATTTCTATAATCAGAAAGCTAACCTCAATATCTTTCTAACGCAAGAAACTAGGCCTCATTTAGAGTCTGGAGCTATGCGCAATGGCTTCTAGAAGATGAAGGAACCCTAGATGGCAATACTCCAAAATCTCTCTCTAAATAATGGGATAATTAGGGTTATCATATTATATATATATAGAGATGTACCTGCGGCTGAATGAATATCTATAGGCTGACACATGTCAGAATCTGATTGGATGGTTTTATTGATATTATTTATTTTTGATTTGTCTTTATCGAAATATTATTTAAGTCGTTTTAAATCTAAATAACTCCAAATAAATATTAAAAATAATCATAAAAATCTGAAAAAATTACAGAAAATATATTTTGAATCCAGAAATCGTAGAAAAATACTTGGGATAATTTTATGTTTATAGGTTTTCTACTATAATTAGGAGAAGCTCTAAACATTAGTTTTACCCATATAACTAAAAATAAATACTAAAATTATTCCAAAAATTCTGAAATAAATCCAAAAAATATATAATTATATTATAAACCCTAGAAAATAACATGGGTCCATTTTATATTCCTGAGATTGCACAATAAATTCTATAAATCCTAAAAATTAGTTATTAGCCTAATTACTCCCAATAAATACTAAAAATACTCAGAAAATTCCCAAACAATTCTAGAAAATATATGTGACTATTTAGAATCTAAAGTAAATTTTGGGATATTTTTAGTTAAGTTTGAACAAAAAATAAATTCTTCAAATTGCTAGAAAATTAGTGTTACTAGTTTCTAATTAACTAAAAATTATGGAAAAAAATTTCAATAATCTAAAATAGCCTAAAAATAATTCTAAATAAATATTTATATAAGTAAATATACTAAAAAATTTATTTTCTAATTAACTAAGAGAATACTCTAGATAAATTCAACATCTATAATAAATATAATAATATAAAATATACACAAAATACCTATTTTGGGTGAGGGAGTTTACAATCTACCCAACTTAAAATAATTTCATCCTCGAAATTAAAATAAGGCATAATTTGTTAAATCCTTCACATTCGTACATAAGGTACGTCAATCGCAATCTCTTCCAAAAATTTAAATAACAAAATTTATTCAAATCTATCGCGATCATTTCAAAATTAAGATAATCATTGTTCAAATCAAAATTCAACCTATTGTAATCTCTTCTCACTTTTCCAAATCATCAATATCCAAATTTAAATTGAATCCATATAATATCTTCAAGATTTAAATAACCCATATCAAATTTTATATCACGATCTCCAACTATCATAATCTCCTCTAGAAGTAATTCGAGTCCAATATTATTCCTATTTTCACTTATAAATTTTTTTTGTATGCTTCAACTTTTTAAATTACATTCACATCCTCAATATTTCAAATAGGTAGTCCAACCATCAAATTTTAATTCTTAATTTAAATCATCAAATTGAAAAATAATTTAAATGCAGTCCACCAATATTCAAGTCTGAAATTATATATTTATCCTTAAAATTTAAATTGATGATTTTACCTTCAATACTCAAAATTTTAAATTATGTACTTAAGGTATAAATATTGGGTCCTCAATATCAAGATTTTTAAAATTTATTAATCCTCATTATCTTAGTCATTCTTCTAAAATTCTCAAAATTAAATGGCTTGAACCTCTTCCAATCTAATCTTACTCGATCACAATCTAAAAGAAATTCCTCTCGAGTTGCCAATGCACTGCTACCCAACTTAGAATTTATCCATCTATCACAGAAGGCTATATACTTTAAGAAAAATATTCCTTAATTTATTTACTCATGTCATTCAATCCTCAAAACTTCAACGCCAATTATATCATATATGATATGTCCTTAATTATGAAAGAATAATTCTCAAGTATGTGATCGGCCTATGGGGTATATCTAGTACTCTCTGTGTATCAAACTTATACCAAGCACGAGGTTTCGTCTTTCCGAAATAAGGGAAGACGGAGATCAATAATAAAGAGTTCAAGGGCGAGGTAATAGAATAGAAGTATCGGGATCAAGGCGTTTAAAGAATTCAAATAGGAATTGTCAAAGCAGTTGTGGATTGAAGTCCTATTTTGGTAATGCCTATCCACATGCTCACATCGGTACAGTTATATAACGGTTACGATATGCTTAGACATATCTAGAGGGCAAGTTCATTCATCTACTAATCACTAGATATCTCAATCCACGTAAAGTAGTTATACGAAGGGCGAACCACGCGCACTATGGTTGATCAGACCGTAGTACACTAATTCTGAAATGTATTAATGTATGCATCCACTAATACATATATAGTGAACAAGCTTGATGAAATAATAAGCTTGCAAAACTAGGCTATAATAGCGGCATAAGTCAAGGTGGTACAATAATTATAGGTACGCTAGATGATGATGAAAGGAGGTACAAGTCAATTCAAGTTCACAAAAACAAAACAAAAAAAATAGAATAAGCAATAATAATAAAGACTCTACAAATCTCTATAGTTATCATACAACCTCCTTGTCTATGTCGCTAGTCGACCAAATGGGGGCAAGGACCTCTAAATTCTATTGTCTGAATAAACACTGTCGTCTTATGCTAGCATACAATTAATGTCATTCAGCTACACTTCAATAATAGGGCAAAAGACTATGTGATACTAGGTTGTGAGGTATGCTGCCCAACTTATAACAATTAACTAATATTGTAATTGCCTTAAGGATACCGTAGAGCTCCTGATAAGGTCTACGGGAAGGAGTCTTGGTATTTATTAGGGTATCCTCTTTCATTACATAGGTCATGGTCGTCCTAAGTCTTAATCATAGCGCTCATGGAGCAAGTGTCAATAGTAAGGATAGAAGAGTTATTGGCCGTCAAGGGGAAAGGATCTAACTCGTATCGAGGTGGGGGTACATGTTACGTAATTTAAAACTAAGGGATAAGCACCAGGTCTCAATCTACAAGAATAGCTTAAACCATCAAGTTCTAACTACTAAGCACACAATTTCAAAATTCAAGAGTAACCACCAAAATCCTAGCAAGCTATATATATCCTAACATAGAATAAATTCACTTGGTCTATAATCAGCAGTGTCAGATGGCACGAGTTGAAAGATGAAGAATAGAGGAACAAAATTTGGTCGTCGCACAATTAGCGAACGCTAAGGTCGCAAAGGAACAATATATGAAATTAAAATAGGGGGCTCTATATAGCATCGTAGTTTTCTAAGGGAAAGTGGTATGCTAGTTGCTATGTTCGAGGTATAATCAAGAGAAACGTTATATTCATTGCTTTTGGCTTCCTAAGGTACTGTCTGCTACTAATAAGACAATGATCTAAGTTTATAGTTCTAATATTATCTCACCATAAGTGTTAGGTCCAACCCTAATATTTAACCCTGGATTTCTATTGGTTCCTCAATACTAGGGTCAAACACTATGGTCAAACTTCTAACTAACTCTAGTAGTGTCTATACTACTCTCAAGTCTTCATATTACATCAAGGGGTAATGGTAAACCAATTCTAGAGATAAGGAATTCTAGGGTTCACTAGATATTCTAAACTTAGTGGTGTGTCTATATTCTCGTTGTATTCGTAATAGGTATGCTACCATAATTATCATCCTAATAACAGGGGTTCCTATATTCTAGCAGAAGGCTATACTCAAAGAACTATTAGAGAAGTACAGGAATCAAGCAGGATGCAATTATTCAGATAGAACAGATAGGAGGAAGATGAATAATAGTCAATTGTGGATGAGATCCTATACTCTATTCCTAGGTGCAGGCTTGTTCGGTACAATAACGTAACCGAGACAATATGCTCTCGACCTGTATGGGCCACCACAAAAACATGTCACGCCCTAGTCCCAAAATACGTAGGACTAGGAACACGTAAGCATGCCAGCCGCATGGATATGGTAACTCCAATATATAGAAACCAAACCCATACGTACGCTGTAATATGAATATAAAATCCACAAGTGGTATAAACATATGTCACAAGTCATAGGGTAAAATCTAAATCTCATCCACAGAAAATTAATATAAATGAATAACCAGCATCTATATAACTAGATCTCAACATAAGTATCTAAGGATGATAGTTGGATGGAAACAAATCCACTACCAACTCGAATATAAGAGCAAATACAAAATAAGTACAACACAACAACACCATATAAGAATACCAGCTAGCAATCACGGGTTCGAAGAGAGGACATCCACGAAACATATATAACCATCCAAATCTGCGCTCCTGCAAATACTCAAGAACAGATACACCTGGCAGAGGACCAGGTCCTCAGAGGAACGTAACAAGATACAGAAAAGTGAGCCAACTTGAATACAGTAAACATGAATATTATTTTAAAATAAATAAGTACGCTGTACAAGACATCTATATGAATGCAAATGAGGACAACTTTTCGACATATGGGCAAGGGTAGGCTACTCGATCTACCTCACAACTCACATACACGTTAATGGACATCAGAAATCGACATACCGCGGGGGTAGCGACCAGCGAGACTTCCAGAAATCGACATACCGCGGGGGTAGCGACCAGCGCGACACACGCCCGTAGTACGAACTATATACTACGGTTTACTAGAATGGTTAAAAGTCCATACGCCTAATGATTATCCTCTCATGATACTAGGTGTCAAGTGTGTGTCAACATATCTAATATATATAGTAATGACTGAACGAACTACACATGCAATGAATATAACTGAACGAGACTACACATGCAATGAATAAACAGAAATATAAATAGAATACAAAGTACTATAAATAATTTGGCAAGGTATCTTGCCTGGTCTGAAAAGGATGAAGTCCCAACTCAAGACGTCGTCCGATCTACCCGTCACATAAATTAAACAAGTTAGGTTACAAAAGTGGGTAAATAGGTTCCTCCATTTAATCTATTTTAATTATAAATAAAATAACCTAAAATAGTATTTAAATCTTATCATAATCTAATTTTATTGTTAACCCTAATTTTGTCCAAAGAACTAAATTTTATCAACTCGAGACTCATGGCACGCAAATCGAGGCGATCTGTTGACCGAAAAGTCAACCGACACAAACTCAACTTTCATGCATGATTTCCTGTAGATTTTAGCATCAAAAATATGCTGGAATTTATGGCTCATCCGAATTCAAATTTGTTTGGGAATTATGGCACATACAAATTTTGTATTATGCACCGATGGTTAAATTCTAACCTAGAAGTTCTACAGAATTAACAGTATATAAATACTTCGAATTAAATTCTGGAAAAAATATATGTCAATAATCTCGATATTAGATTTCCAAAACTTTAAACGGTTCATGATTCTGATTCCGGGTTCTCCCGAAATTACGAAAACATCGAAACACGTCTATTTTCGGACAAGCTGTGCTCTACTAATTTTCCAGAATTTAATACTAATAAGTTAGAAAAACAATTTATATAATCAGAAAGCTAACCTCAATATCTTTCTAACACAAGAAATTAGGCCTCGTTTGGAGTCCGGAGCTATGCGCAATGACTTCTAGAAGATGAAGGAACCCTAGATGGCAATTCTCCAAAATCAGGGTTATCATATTATATATATATAGAGATGTACCTGCGGCTGAATGGATATCTATAGGCTAACACGTGTCAGAAACTGATTGGATGGTTTTATTTATATTATTTATTTTTGATTTGTCTTTATCAAAACATTATTTAAGTCATTTTAAATCTAAATAACTCCAAATAAATATTAAAAATAATCATAAAAATCTGGAAAAATTATAAAAAATATATTTTGAATCCAGAAATCTTAGAAAAATACTTGGGATAATTTAATGTTCATAGGTTTTCTACTATAATTAGGAGAAGCTCTAAACATTAGTTTTACCCATATAACTAAAAATAAATACTAAAATTATTCCAAAAATTCTGAAATAATTCCAAAAAATATATAATAATATTATAAACCCTAGAAAATAACGTGGGTCCATTCTATATTTCTGAGATTGCACAATAAATTCTACAAGTCCTAAAAATTAGTTATTAGCCTAATTACTCCCAATAAATACTAAAAATACTCAGAAAATTCCCAAATAATTTTAGAAAATATATGTGACTATTTAGAACCTAAAATAAAATTTTGGGATATTTTTAGTTAAGTTTGAATATAAAATAAAATTTTCAAAGTTCTAGAAAATTAGTGTTACTAGTTTTTAATTAACTAAAAATTATGGAAAAAAATTTCAATAATCTAAAATAGCCTAAAAATAATTCTAAATAAATATTTATATAAGTAAATATACTAAAAAATTTATTTTCTAATTAACTAAGAGAATACTCTAAATAAATTCAACATCTATAATAAATATAATAATATAAAATATACACAAAATACCTATTTTGGGTGAGGGAGTTTACAAAAAGTTCCCCAGCAGAGCAGTTCTCAGGTCCAGCAAAACACTTTTGTTGAGACTACCCAAAACTTGATTCTTCAGTAAGTGGCTATGCACGATATTTTTTCTTTCTATGCAAGGCATCCTAAAAGCCATTTATCTGTATTCTGGAATCCTGAGTACGCAACTGGTAATGGATCCTCAAAAGCTCTCCAGCGAAGTAGTCCTCAGGTCTATCTGTGCACTCACACATGGACCACACAAAAAAACCAGTCTCTTAGACGCTAGTTCACGTCCATATTACCTCAGAGCTATTATCCTAATAATCTCCCCAACGAAGCAATCCTCAGGTCTGTCATCATTCTTAGGTGGACCACACTTAGCAAACTACTCCTCAGTGACTTTCTCAGACATTGGTTCACGTTCATATTATCTCTGAACTAATGTCCTAACATTTCTCCCCGGCTGAGTTTGCCATGTCCATATTACCTCTGAGCAAACCTTCCGAGTCTTGGCTATCGATCATTACATCCATATTACTTCTGATATCGGTTGTCATTCCCACTTATCACTCATACTCACCAAGGTACACCAGCGGTGTTAAGTTCACAAAAATTGCCACGTCCATATCATCTCTGGCAGGACTTGTCTCAAACCAATTACTTGCACTAACATTCGCAAAAAGTAACGGGTCCACAAAAATTGCCATGTCCATATGACCTCTGGCACGGCTTGTCTCAAAACTATTACTTGCACTAACATGCGCAAAATAGTAATGGGTCCATAAAATCTATCACGTCCACATTACCTCTGACAGGGATTATTTTCAAACTTATTACTTGCACCCTAGTACACAAAAAATAATAAGTCCACCAAAGATCCCCAGTAGGATGTCCTCAATGAAAGCAAACAGTTCATGTCCATATCACCTATGAACTATGAGCTGTCCTTGTTCTCCATCCAAAGAGAACAACCACATCTATATTACCTCTGGTTCATTTCCTTTTTTCTTCCACTAAAAATACCGAAATCATATCTAACCTCCCGATACGACTATCGATAGGCTCACGTCTACGTCACCTCTGAGCTATCATTCTCACCCTTCCCTAGTAGGGTTTGCCATGTCCTTTGCACTCTTAGCAAACCTTCCAGGTTTGGCTATCGATCATCACGTCCACAATACCTCTGATATCGATCGCCGTCTAAACTTATCACCTGTATTTAAATTTAAGTGCGCAAATGGTGTTAAGTCCACCAAACTTGCCACGTCCATATCACATTTGACAAGGCCTATTTTGAACTATTACTTGCACCCTAGTACGCAAAAAGTAATAGGTCCACCAAAGATCTCCCAGCGGAATATCCTTAAAAGGCTACGGTATTGTACTACATCCATATTACCTCTAGTACGATACCCAAAGCTAACATAAATAAATTACAAAAAAATAGGCCTTCTCCATCTCCACCATATTTGAGAACTCATTATATTTATGGGATTGAAAGCAAAACTATGTTCGAGGGATTGGGAAGATCCCAAAATATGAAGGCATAATGGGGACACCAAAAAAGGCAAAAGAAGAACTACTGGTGCTATGAGTCGGAGCATAACTCTGCTATCCGCTCATGGAGACGAGCAATATGACCATCTTGGCACCTCCAGGCCTGGCGCTCAACTTCTTGGGCCATAACCTCGGGATTATCGTAGCAAGCGTAGGACCCATGTCTGTCCTCTAGCTGTTGCACCAGAACTTCAACGCCAACCGTGTTCTGTGCTATTTAGCTGGCCTTAATTCGGATAGCCTCCTTTTCCTGCTGGACCTCCCACAGCCTATTCCCTATCGCATCAAGCTCGACCTGGAGCTGTCTAATTTGCTCGGTTAGGCCCTTTTTGCCGAGATAGGCACTATTCTTTGAGATTGCCTAGCCGGTCATGCCTCTCTTGCAAGATTCGGAGATCACGCTACAAGCACTCCATAGACGAAGCAAATAAGGCCTTCTCCATCTCCACCATCTTTGAGAACTCGTTATATTTATGGGAGATCAGCATTCATGTCCGCCTGCTGATACTACCGTAGCTCTGTTAGGCATTTCTCTACCACCCTCAATTTATAACCCAGAAAGTCGGCCATCTGCTAAAAACCAGGGATACCCCTCAGAGAGTGGACCTCGCCCTCAGCAAAGTAACTTTCCCTCATGAAAGATTTATTGTGCTCCAACATGCCCTCGATCCCCTGCTTCAAGAACATGTGGAAGCTCCGGATGGAAAGCCTGACGGTCTCATCAATCACTTCCAATATAGCAAGAGTCAATGGCGGCAGGATTGAAGAAGAGGCCAGAGGTGCAGCAGGTGGCACAACGATGTTCAAAAATCTCAAAGACAAAACAGTAGTAGAAGAGCAACCAGCGGTCCTGTCTGCGAGCCAATCTTTCATGGACACGTGAAGGGCTTAGATACCAGGTAGCTGAGACGCGGATGCCGGAGTAGTACCGAGACTGGGAACAGAAGTAACGGGGAACCTTGCCGCATTGGCTCCCACCAGTATGCCATCCCTATATCGTATCGCAGTGGCTTTAGGAGGTGATCCAGCAACCTCAGTAATGGGAATGACCTCATCGCGACGGCTTACGACCCCAGTATCCGAAGAGGCCTCAGCCACAGAGCCCCCAGCGGCGACGGTTGGAGGGTCAGCCGCCAAACTAGAAGGACCTGTAACAATAGGAACCTCCTCCACCACAGGCTCAGTAGGGGCACGACATGATGTTTCTCGCCTCTATAAGAGCGATAGATAGGTTCATATTTTTTCCTAACAAGATCGTTACCTCCTTCCTTTTCTACACCTTCCTCAGAGGCTACGTCCACTATCTGCAAGGGAGAGGTAGCACCTGTAGATCCAGAACAATCGGTGATTAGCTTCCCCCTCAGAATGGAGAGTTGAAGCCAGAGAATCTGATCTCCCATGAAGTGGCAAAACAGAATACCAGAGGCAGACGACATAGGTTGTAGCTCATCCAGTGTCGTCATAGCCTTCCTCATGGCATCTAGGTCATCTACAGATATGTGCTCCAAAGGGATATAAGGCTGCTATGCCAAAGCCGCATCCAAGCCCCGAGCTCCCAAAGTTTCAGGTACTTGTTCTGAGGCACCCACATCGGACTCCGGAGGGGTTTTCTCTTTCCGTTCGGCATAAGAAATTACTGAAGCGGCTACCCGCATGGGACGACCCTTTTCTTCTATGTTTATAAATTTTTAAACAGACCAGAAGAGATATATTTATAAAGAGGACTAGGAAGAATCAAACTAAGAGGATTTATGGATACCGCCAGAGCATCTAAATTGGGCCCTTCTTCAGGAACTATTAGTCAAGGGGTCCGACCTCTCCGCATGCAGTCCCCTTCGCAAGGGGCTTACTCTTCGCCACGGGTCCCGTCTTTGGAAAAACATCAGTCCTCGCCTTCTTGGAATAGTGAGCATGATGTATCTCAGCCTTTGATTTTATCTTAACATGCAGAGGATTGTCAGAAGGAGATGTTGTCTCCCCTTCACCGATTGACGTATCCAACTCCACAAGAAGGGGCCTAGGGACCCCCTTACCCTTCTTAGTCATTATGTAGCCCTTTACCTTGATATAACTCCTCTTTGAGACAAAGTTAGGTGACAGGGCATTGGCCGTACAATAATATTTAGCCGCCATTGTAGAAGCATAAAAAAATCATACAAGCCGTATAAAGGTCATGCTCCCTCAACAGAACAACCAAGCCACAGAAGAGCCAAATGCGGCCTGAACAATCAAGCCGCAGAAAAGCCACATATGGCCTCAACAATCAAGTCGCAGAGAAGCCATATGCAGCCTAATCTTTTGAGGAAAAGACTCTTGAAGTCATCAAAGGACGAGATACAGTTGTCTTGTAGGCTGTAAAACTAGTCGAATACGACCCAAAAAAATGTTCCTACAAAAAGCTTTGTGAGGAGTGTGTCACTACAAGGTAGGTGCCCTTGCAGTCTCGAAATAGCTCATGTATTGACAGGGGAAAGTCTTCCTGTCGAATGGGTTCAGGTTGAAGGGATTGTACTTTGGAGGGTACGGAAAATCCCTCCACTCGTGGGGGTACGGTTGTCGTATCCCGAGCTCATGTAGTGAGTCCCGGCTATCCATAGAATTTAGAAGAGCCAGGATTTCCCGAATTTTCCTCATTGCTTCTTTGGCTTCGTCACCCACGGAAGGGGCAGATAAACCAGGCAGAGGGTGAGTTTCGACCATGGGCGGAGTGGTTGCGTTGGAGTCCGCATTGGTCCCAGGGTCCAAGCTTGCTTGTCCAAAAGCCCTCTCTAGTTGGGAGGCTACACTTTCCTTGATGTCTAGCACTGTTTGGGTTAAGGCTTCCATAGATTCGCTCATGGTCTGCATCACAGTCTCAAGGACCTCGAGGCGCTGCCAATTACTAGGGCCTTCATGCTCGTCCCCGGTCATATATGTCTTTCTTGTATGAGGAGAGATGGAAGGGACAGCAGACCTAGCCCTTTCTGCTATGTACTCTTACAATGAATAGTCATCAGGGAAGGTTGGCAGTGTCGCGTCCTATTCAGAATCAGAGGGAGTACTACCCTCAGCGTTGGAGGTGGCATCTCCTCTCCGAGGGTGGCTACCCCCAAGGACCTTAGCATCCGTTCCTTGGGAATCCTCATTTCCTCGGAATGCCAGATTATCGTATAGGTCCGGGGGATTACTACCCCAGCTTGTGTAACCCCCTAGAAGCTGATAGCTTCTTCTTCAAGCGTGTGTTCTGGAAAACTCCTTTCGTAGGTCCCGCTACTGGTCCTTCTGGTAATCGTCTTCTCAATATGCTGGTTGAGATTGATGGACTGGAGGTGCTGGACATTTTCCCTCCTAAGGTGAAAGGACCTTTTTGAGAAGAATAACATGAGGCGAATGGTATCTCATCCTCCTTGGGTGTTTGCACATGATCCTTGGATTATTGTCAGATAGGTGCCATCGGATAAAGTCGTTGGAATATCGACCGCCTGCTTATAGGTACTGCCACTTTATTGCAGCAGAAGTTGATGATGATTTTGGCATAGTGATATCCTAGGGAGGATACTTCATATGCCATAGCTTCCTCCCTCGCCTTGTGGTTGTGATTTATCACATTACGCAAGTCAGGCGACGGCTGACTCACCTTTACATCCTTTTGTAAGCACGGGTAGACCGAGCGCACGGGTGCATGGTGTTATTTTTGCTCCCTGATCTAGGGTTCATACAAGAAATTTTCCTAGATCGTCAGTAAAAGATATTGGAGACAGAGCTTGTCCATTTGTCGCTGAGGGCTGGACGCACGGGTCGGTCTTATACAGCTTTCCATCAGGGGCCCTTATAACAGTTAGCGGTGCCCTCTGACGGTCAGTCGAATGGACAGTTGTTTGAGCATGACGAGCTTGCACTGCCCCAGACTTCTTTTACTTAGCACCCGTAGGCGCATAGTACAAAGAGTCCAAGTTTAGGTTTTTACCATTCTCAGCATGGCGCATAAGGTCAGTATTGTATAAGATTCAGTAAAAAATAGAGGTTTGGCTGCTACCAGAGTCGCATGTGGCCATCTGCCTGTGACCGTCAACCGATGTCGCATAGTGAGTCTTATGCGGCCTCCTCCTTGGCCGTATTGAGCTTGAATCAGCGCTCGAACGTCTGGCATCATAGTTTTTTCCTCTGCCAGAGTTTGGGACTGAGCGTTTTCTACGTCAGGCAAGGATGACGCAAGGACAGACTGAGGGGAATCCTGGCGAGCACCTTCAGTAACAGGGAGAGAGACGAGGAATGTAAGCTCCACAGTTGGGTGAGGTACGGTGGCCTTTGCTACCCACGTTCTGCGAGTCTTCAAGTGGTGAGCACCCTTATAGTTAGAAGAGGCATATGGGGAACGCCGGCTCTGTAGTTGGGTGAGGTATAGTGGCCTTTGCTACCTGCATTCTGAAGGCCTTCTTGGGCTTTGATTGTCACGCCCCGATCTCCCGCAGGCTATTTCGGCCGTTCCCGCTAGGCGGGAATCACCCTCGCCAGCGCTCCCGCGGAACGATCGCTTTGACCCATCCGGGCGTGATGCCGCACGAGCGTGATCCACGCCCGTGCAAGGCCATGGTTCATTGGCTGGCGGCAAAAGTTCTAAGCCACAGAGTCGCACAGATTGTCCGAGTGCAGCGGAGTCATGAACGCATAGGCGATCGGTAACAGGTTCACTAAGTCGACAATATAGCGGAAGCATTGAAACACAGGTTGAAGTAAAGCAAGCTCTTTTATTGATATGAACAAGTGTTACAGGCGGCGTATAGCCGAGATTACAAGTCGCTCAAGCCTCTCTCTCCGAAACAGGTAAAAGCGTGCCAAGTGGCTACAACTGTGGAATGATTATACAGGCGATGGTCAGGCGATGCTCCAATATTATGTCTTGTATATGTGCTTCAGTCCCGGACGCACCGTTGCAAGGCTTCAGAGGAAACTCCTAGCCTTAGCACGCACGAAGGAGGCGTTCGCACCGAACGAGGTTCTCCCGCACCCTGCACACAAACTGGTGGATTATCAGTACATTGAATGCACTGGTGGGGAAGCTACTCGCCCGCTCGACAAATCCAAACACGTAATACAGGTTCCGTGCACAACTATTAAGTTGTCTTTCTAGTTGCCTTAGGATCAGTTTCATGCAACCATTGAATAGCCTAACGTGTCGGGCAGTGCGCCGTGCAACATGAGAGAAAACACGGCGAGACTTACCAACTTACCATCTCCTTCCCTGTCCAAGGCAAACATTGTTAATTCAAGCACGGGCAAGTATAACATTCAGGAGGCATAGCATATGCAAACACGAGGGTCATTTTATAACATGATCGTTCAGGTGTTTAGTTGTTCTTGATGCGATGCAGTGACTCGCACGCGGATAGCCGCTAAGCGAGGATGACTTATCTATATGAACAGAAGTCGCTGGCATAGCCATGAAGGACCAGATTTGTAGTCTCAGGGTCGAGGATGAAGTGCAAGCAATGAACACGATGGGCATTGCACTTTATCCCGCCGAAATAGACGACTACTGTAGTCTCAGGGTCGAGGATGAAGTGCAAGCATACAGAAACGGAGAGCCTTGCACTTATCCCGCCGAAACAGACGACTACCAGAAGTTTCGTCTAGACCGGGTCGGCCCCAGTGCCCCGGTGACCGCCCGCAGAACGAGATCCGAAGATCACCTTTTACAAGTTGTCGGCGACATGCAAGTCAGGGTCTCAGGTCAGATACAGAAACAAGTTCGTGGCAGAATATATATATGAACAAGTCCGGTATGGAACGAGTTCGAAACAGAATATATATATGAACTTGTTGAGACAGGATTCAGTAGTTTGCTCCTCGAGCTGTAATTCAGGGATTTATTCATTCTTGGTGCAGATTCCCTGGTTCAGAATTTGCCTTGGTGACCTAACGGTCCCGGATACTTGCAGGTTCGTTTAGGCACGGAACGACTACTTAGTAGTCTTCCGGGGTTTGGATGAATAAAAGGCAACATACAAGCAGACAAGCATGCATTTCTAAGAAACATAAGTAAACACGTTGCTCGGACCCGAAGGTAAGCCGAGAGATAAAACCGTTAAGAAACTTAGCATGCGAGGGTCTGAACAAGCAGTATTTCATTTTCCATGCTCTAGCAAGCAATACAAGTTGGGATTATTCCCTTAGCTAGGTGCGTTGGATTTATTAGCATGCAGGGGGTGATTCACCTAATGACTAGCATGAATATTCCAGATTTTATGTATGCTGGCTAAGCAAAGACAAGTTCACCGTAGCCACCCACCTTAGCGATGATTCGCCTCGGTAGAGCGATACGTCTGAGCGAGCCTCTGAAAGCCGAAGCCGGGATCCTGTAGGGACGAGTCTGGATATCCTTTGCTTCTTGATCGAGGCAAAGCGGATCGGAACAGCTGCACTATTGCCGTTTGAGACGGCAGTCCGCTTGAGCGAAACAGGGTGTTACATCCTACCCAACTTAGAAAAAGTCTCGTCCTCGAGACTTACTAAGGACAAGCAGTATTCTAGGGTTGAGGCAATCCTAGACAAGTCGTTGTACTTGTTTATTTGGATATTCACTTACACAAGCGTCGAAATCAGCATATCGCTTAGACTGGATCGTGCGCACTTTCGAAGTGCACTTCTAGCATGAACACGTCAACCAGCTCAGTGACAGCGAAGTCTTAGCACTCGAGTTTCACCTTTCCTTAAGTCTTGGATGGTGCACTAGTTCAAGGCGTCCCTCGAATAGATGCATTCAACCAAACTTAGGGTTAGTGAAAATCGGACAAGCTACTAGCGATACTCTCAAGAGTTTGCACAGGTTGGCACAAAGGCCACTCGCAGCATACAACCAGACAAGCAAGCATATCATTCAAAACGCATTTTGAAAGTATTTAGACTTATTATTGGAACATCCCATCGAGGCATTGAGAGAGAGCGTGCACATAACCCACGAATGAGCTTTCGAAACAGAGATATCGAATCGAAGTCCAAAGGCGTAGAAGCCAGGCTCTGATACCAACATGTCACGCCCCGATCTCCCGCAGGCTATTTCGGCCGTTCCCGCTAGGCGGGAATCACCCTCGCCAGCGCTCCCGCGGAACGATCGCTTTGACCCATCCGGGCATGATGCAGCACGAGCGTGATCCACGCCCGTGCAAGGCCATGGTTCATTGGCTGGCGGCAAGAGTTCTAAGCCACAGAGTCGCACAGATTGTCCGAGATTGTCCGAGTGCAGCAGAGTCATGAACGCATAGGCGATCGGTAACAGGTTCTCTGAGTCGACAATATAGCGGAAGCATTGAAACACAGGTTGAAGTAAAGCAAGCTCTTTTATTGATATGAACAAGTGTTACAGGCGGCGCATAGCCGAGATTACAAGTCGCTCAAGCCTCTCTCTTCGAAACAGGTAAAAGCGTGCCAAGTGGCTACAACTGTGGAATGATTGTACAGGCGATGGTCAGGCGACGCTCCAACATTATGTCTTGTATATGTGCTTCAGTCCCGGACGCACCGTTGTAAGGCTTCAGAGGAAACTCCTAGCCTTAGCACGCACGAAGGAGGCGTTCGCACCGAACGAGGTTCTCCCGTACCCTGCACACAAACTGGTGGATTATCAGTATATTGAATTCACTAGTGGGGAAGCTACTCGCCCGCTCGACAAATCCAAACACGTAATACAGGTTCCGTGCACAACTATTAAGTTGTCTTTCTAGTTGCCTTAGGATCAGTTTTATGCAACCATTGAATAGCCTAACGTGTCGGGCAGTGCGCCGTGCAACATGAGAGAAAACACGGCGAGACTTACCAACTTACCATCTCCTTCCCTGTCCAAGGCAAACATTGTTAATTCAAGCACGGGCAAGTATAACATTCAGGAGGCATAGCATATGCAAACACGAGGGTCATTTTATAACATGATCGTTCAGGTGTTTAGTTGTTCTTGATGCGATGCAGTGACTCGCATATGGATAGCCGCTAAGCGAGGATGACTTATCTATATGAACAGAAGTCGCTGGCATAGCCATGAAGGACCAGATTTGTAGTCTCAGGGTCGAGGATGAAGTACAAGCAATGAACACGATGGGCATTGCACTTTATCCTGCCAAAACAGACGACTACTGTAGTCTCAGGGTCGAGGATGAAGTGCAAGCATACAGAAACGGAGAGCCTTGCACTTATCCCGCCGAAACAGACGACTACCAGAAGTTTCGTCTAGACCGGGTCGGCCACAGTGCCCCGGTGACCGCCCGCGGAACGAGATCCGAATATCACCTTTTATAAGTTGTCTGCGACATGCAAGTCAGGGTCTCAGGTCAGATACAGAAATAAGTTCGTGGCAGAATATATATATGAACAAGTCCGGTATGGAACGAGTTCGAAACAGAATATATATATGAACTTGTTGAGACAGGATTCAGTAGTTTGCTCCTCGAGCTGTAATTCAGGGATTTATTCATTCTTGGTGCAGATTCCTTGGTTCAGAATTTGCCTTGGTGACCTAACGGTCCCGGATACTTGCAGGTTCGTTCAGGCACGGAACGACTACTTAGTAGTCTTCCGGGGTTTGGATGAATACAAGGCAACATACAAGCAGACAAGCATGTGTTTCTAAGGAAGATAAGTAAACACGTTGCTCGGACCCGAAGGTAAGCCGAGAGGTGAAACCTTTAAGGAACTTAGCATGCGAGGGTCTGAACAAGCAGTATTTCATTTTCTATGCTCTAGCAAGCAATACAAGTTGGGATTATTCCCTTAGCTAGGTGCGTTGGATTTATTAGCATGCAGGGGGTGATTCACCTAGCGACTAGCATGAATATTCCAGATTTTATGTATGCTGGCTAAGCAAAGACAAGTTTACCGTAGCCACCCACCTTAGCGATGATTCGCCTCGGTAGAGCGATACGTCTGAGCGAGCCTCTGAAAGCCGAAGCCGGGATCCTGTAGGGACGAGTCTGGATATCCTTTGATTCTTGATCGAGGCAAAGCGGGTCAGGATAGCTGCACTATTGCAGTTTGAGACGGCAGTTTGCTTGAGCGGAACAGGGTGTTACATTGATTGCCTCGGAGAAGGGCTCGTGCTATCCCCGGAGAGCAAGTGCTCGAAAGCATGCTGGTCAAAGCGGACCACCAACATCCTTTGAGTTGACTGGAGCTTGGCTGCGTCAGATCGCGCCACTACTTTCTCATCAAAGGAGAAAGAGGTCCCCAGCAGAGTCATCATCTTTTTCTCCATTAAATTTGAAAGTTCTAAAAAGAGATTGATTTAATCAATAAATAAAAGAAAGTACAAAGAGGTCCTAGACAGACAATCTAAGTACAATATTTTTTGATTTTAGGGTATGGCGGTGGACAAGGAGTGCTATGTCATCTTCTTTACTTCGTGGATGATCTGATGCAGGGTAAGGAAGCTTACGATCGCTCTTTTCTCCTCTCGGTGTGCTCTCTTTGTGTATTGGTCGGGGATGGTATGCTTTCTCCCTAAAGCAGAAGAAAAAAGCCAGCTTTTAGAACGTTCAAGTTGCTCCTATTTATAGCCATCATATTGATGGGCTATGGGTACCACATATACCTCTGTTTGGTGGCTGTATAAGGCCCCTTTAACAGAATATAGTTGCAATTATTGCCACATGCCATGGGCTAATTGCCACATGGTCTTGTTTGAGATATGCTGTTGAAGAGATCTCGGGATTATTTTTAGCCCGTTGTGTGCGTGACTTGGTCAGCTGGACAAGTGGTCAGCACCAACTGTGCGAAGATCTCTACAGTTGTAATGGAAAGATCTTGTAAGTTGTAGGCCGCATAGCAACTTGGCCGTATATTATCGCGATCATATACGGGCTCTCATTTGGCCTTTGGTCGTCTGGACGCTCTGGCCGTATATTGGCGAGGCCGCATGCAAACTCTCGTCTGGCCTTGGTCGATGGATACTTTGGCCGCATGTTGGCAAGGCTGCATGGCGTTGTGGTCGCATGCAAACTCTCGTCTGGCCTTGGTCTATGGACACTTTGGCCGCATGTTGGCGAGGCCGCATGGCATTGTTACAGCATAAAAAATATCGTCTGGCCTTGGTCGATGGATACTTTGGTCGCATGTTGGCGAGGCCGCATGGTTGTGGCCGCATGCAAACACTCGTCTGGACTTTGGTTGATGGACACTTTGGCCGCATGGCGTTGTGGCCGTATAGGGCGTAGCTGCATACGAGGGGACATGTGGCATGACACGTTTTTCGATGAAATTAATGCACTGATATAAATTGTTGTCTTTTTTGAGCCGTCGTCTTCATGAGTCTCAAAATATCTCAGAGTGATGAGTAATGTGTCAGAGCTTCTGACAGACATCAAAATCTATGTCAGAGGTATTTTATGTAGCCTTCCTGCTCTATGGTCATTCAGGCCGCATATAGTATACTATGTGGCTTCTCTGCGACTTGGTTTGATCCGGCCGCATATGGCTCTATGCGACTAGGTTGATCAGGCGGCATATGGCTTCTCTGCGACTTGATTGTTCAGGCCGCGTGTGACTTTTCTGCGGCTCTCTAGCTGGCTTGTTCCAAATCTATTACTTGCACTAACGTGCCTAAAAAATAATCGGTCCACAAAAACTGCCACGTCCTTATCACCTCTGGCAGAGCTTGTCTCAAACCTATTACTTGCACTAACATGTACAAAAAGTAATGGGTCCAAAAAATCTATCACGTCCATATTACCTTTGATAGCAATTATCTTTGAATTTATTATTTGTACTCAATGTGCGCAACAAATAATAAGTCCACCAAAAGTTCCCTAGTTGGATTTCCTCAATGGAAGCAAACAACCCCGTCCAGACTATATCTGGTGCGCTTCTTTCTCTTTCCACAAAAATACCAGGATCGTACATAACCTCTCGGTATGGCGATCGATTAGCTCACGTCTATGTCACCTCTGAGCTATCGTCCCCACATCATCCCCTGAAAGTGTGCCATGTCCAAGTGACCTCTGAGCAAACCTCACCCTACGACTACCACCAGTCGTCATCTCAACTTATCACCTGCTCTTAAATTTTAGTGTGCCAACGGTATTAAGTCTACCAAACTTGCCACATCCATATCACCTCTGGCAAGGCTTATTTCGAACTTATTACTTGCACCCTAGTGCACAAAAATCAATAGGTCCACCAAAGATCCCCTAGCGTGATATCCTTAAAAGGCTACGGTATTTTACTGCATCCATATTACCTTTAGTATAATACCCAAAAGTCCACAACATACAAAATTCTAAAAAATGAGAGACTTTATTGATTAATATTTAAGATCACGAGTACATATGATGGAAATCCATTACATTCAAGGATTTTTTATTAGTATTCAAGGTCATGAGTACATATGATGGAAACCTATTTTAAAGGGTTTCCATGAAGTCTCGTTGATAAAAATATTTTTCATTAGAAGCGCCCACTTGTGTTGTCGTTGCTTCTGACACAAGTCGAGCCCGCAGCAGAACTCAATGCTTTCTGAATTATTCCTCCACAGTGCAAACTTCAGTATATGGAAAAGAATCTATACCGATGGATAGCAATGGAGGAGCAGGAGCAGGAGCAGGAGCAGGAGCAGGTGCTCTATAATCATGCTGGAAGACCAACGACAGGAATGGCAATTAATCCAAATCATGTCATCGACCCTGCAGTCTCCCAGCCGATAGCAAACCATATAAAAGAGAGAAATACAGATGGCACGCTGCATGAAAAAGGATAGCTCAGTACACGATACAGGATGTTCGTCCTCGTCTTTTGGATTAGTTCTTGGCAAACTGTCCTCGTCTCCTGGATCAGTTTTTGGTGAACCGTCGCATAAAGTTGGTCTTCACTCCGAACAACGGGTCTTATAATATACTTTCATACTCCATCATGAGCCGTGCGAGGGGGAACAAAACCTGCACAAGGAAAATATATGACATCAGCATACAAAGACAAAGTTGACGTCTATACGGCAGAGCCTAGTCGGCGCATGAGGTGTCTTCCATGCGGCAGAGCTATGGTGGTCGCATGTCCGGATCGAACTTCCATCCATGCGACAAAGTCATGGTTTTTACATGTCCAGGTCGAGCCTTTATCTATGCGGCATGATCTTAGTTGTCGCATGATGGTTGCACATCCATGCGACAGACTAATGAAGAAATCTTGTGCATGTTCGTGATGATCTCTCAATCATGCGGCAAGGCTGTGTAAAAGTATGCGCGTGTTCTAGATGATTTATCATCCATGCAGCAGGACTATGCATGGGTGTCTATGTATCCATGGAAGCCTGACACGAAGAACGTGGTGCTCCCAGACCTCTGAGTAAAGTACCAGAATCAGGGGGCTAAGGATGAAGACCGCCCTTGACAAATTCCTCAGCAAGGAGAGTCGCAGTTGTTAGCATCCTTCACAAAGAAGAGGAAATGAAGCAACGAAATGAAGCTCGCTCTCTCTCTCCTCCTAGCCGCCTATTTATAAGCTTCAAAAGCCGCAGGAAGAGATCGAGACAGTGAACCAAAGAAATTATGAGAATGAATCTGATGCCTCGATTTACAGGATTCACTTTAAATCTCCTTGGAAACCAACATCTCGAGTACCGTGTCAAGAGATGGCACAGAATCCAAAAAGATCCGCACAAAGATCAAAGCAAATCTCATAATTTAATGATCATATAGCCTATCAGACACAACTATGTGGCAACAAGACTATGAGGCATGCCCTTCATATACGGCCAATAGTGCTCGTCCATGCTTCTTTCAAAGTATTACAAACTTATCATTTTGAAAACTTTGAAGGGGGTCTTGTAGAAGCATAAAATATTATGCAGGCAGCATAAAGGTCATGCCCCCACAACAGAACAACCAAGCCACAGAAGATCCACATACGGCCTGAACAATCAATCAGCAGAAAAGCCACATGCGGCCTGAACAATCAAGTCGTAGAGAATACATATGCGGACTGATCAACCAAGTCGCAGACAGCCATATGCAGCCTGATCAAACCAAGTCGCAGAGAAGTTGCATAGTATACTATATGCGTCCTGAACGACCATAGAGTAGGGAGGCCGCATAAAATACCTCTGACAAAGATTTTGATGTCTGTCAGAAGCTTTGACGCATCACTCATCACTCTGAGAAACTTCGAGACTCGTGAAGACGACAGCTCAGGAAACGGCAACAAGTCACATTAGTACATTATTTACTTTGACAAACGTGTTATGCCATATGTTCCCTCGTATGTGGCTACGCCCCATGCGGCCACAATGCCATGCAGCCAAAGTGTCCATCGACAAAAGTCCAGATGAGTGTTCGCATGCGGCCACAACACCATGCGGCCTCGCCAACATGCGGTCAAAGTGTCCATGGCCAGATAAGAGTTTGCATGCGGCTACAATGTCATACAACTTCGCCAACATGTGGCCAAAGTGTCCATCGACCAAGGCCAGATGAGAGTTTGCATGCAGCCACAACATAATGTGACCTTGCCAACATGCGGCCAAAGTATCCATCGACTAAGGCCAGATGAGAGTTTGTAAATGGCCACACCAACATGCGGCCAGAGCGTACAAAAGACCAAAGGCCAAACGAGAGCCCATATGCGACCACGATAATGTACGGCTAAGTTGTTATTCGGCCTCCAACTGACAAGATCTTCCCATTACAACTGCAGAGATCTTCGCACAGTTGGTGCTGACCACGTGTCCAGCTGACCAAGTCACGTGTCCAGCTGACCAAGTCACGCACATAACGCGTTAAAAACAACCCCGAGATCTCTTCAACAGCATATCCCAACCAAGACCACGTGGCAATCATCCCATGGCATGCGGCGACAATTGCAACCACATTCTGTTGAAGGGGCCTTATACGGCCACCAAACATAGACATATGCCGCACCCATAGCCCATCAGCATGATGGCTATAAATAGGAGCAACTTGAACTTTCTAAAAGTTGCCTTTTTCTGCTTCAAAGAGAAAGTGTCACACCCCAGTCCCAAAACGTATGGAATCAGACACATGGCAATGGCCAGCTGGTACGACTCCGTAGGACTTTCTAATTTAATGGGCCCGACGAAGTGCACTTACGCTGTCCAAGGCTAAGTGATCCAGTTAAATATCTATTTCTAATATCCAACAACTAAACTAAATCTTAATCCATAGTAAATAAAATCTCAAGAAGAAACGGTACATATCATTAGTCTGCAGCCCAATAATACAGCCGTTCGAATAGACCAAGAGAATAATATAGGCCTATAAACACTAGGCTATAAAAACAGAATCAAAAATGAAAAGTAGTACATGACTGTAATAGTTGAAAGATGTAAAAAAAATACCTGGAATGATGTCCAACACTCCACTAAATCCACCATCATGCAACATGCTCAAATAACCTGAAAATAAAACAGGTCCTCAGAGGGACGTAACAAGATACAAAAAGTACATGCCATAATATAAACACTGAGTAAAGTAAATCAGGGTGAACTATCCTCCTAAGTGATTGCAATTTGAGGACAACTTAGTGCATATAGGAAGTGTAGGCTAGACATATGCTGACGTAATTCGCCAATCGTCATGAATGGCTAGTATATGCCACATATGCTCCCCATCTTGGGGCAATCTGCATTATAATAACGTCCAACGCTCCGAAGAAGGTGGTATCTACAAAAGTAAATACGTCCAATAGTCTGGAAAGTGTGGTATCTGCACAACGTCCAACACTCCAAAGAACCCGATATCTGCATAAATATATACGTCCGTATCGCTCTAAAGAATACGGAATCTGTATAAAGAAGGTGGGTGTCCCATACGCCTACTAGTCGTCCTCTCCGCCCAATGCCAATATACAAGTCTTAAGTGTGACGTGGACATCTCGTAACTATAATGCAAGTCACCTAAAATAATACACCTATGCTAAGTACCATCACACGAGCTACTCGCACCGATGGCCAGTCGAGTGCGTAAACCCATGTTCTATTATGAACTCACTCCGTGACGTAAAATAATACATATCAAGGCCTCAGAGTTATAATAATAACTCCGTCACTTAGGGTACGTCCACTAGACGCTAGGTCAAACACAAGTCCTAACGTCAACGCCTTCGTCGACTGCACCCGAATCATTCTCGGATGCGCATAGTCATATAATATTTAGAGCACAATATATATAATATTAACTGAATTTAAACAGTACAACAAGGCAAGGTATACTTGCCTAGAAGCCAGACGAAGGATTAAATAGGGTTCATACCTGAAGAATTGGCACTCAATTTAGAAGCCAGACGAAGGGTTAAATTGGCACTCAATCGGTTCAAGGCTCGGTATGAACCTTATTTAGAGCACAATCGATTCAAGGATCGGTTCTAGGAAAGTATACCTTGTCTGGCTTCTAGGCAAGTAAATTGAGTGCCAATTCTAATTAATTGCAAAAGGGTTAAATAGGGTTCATACCTGAAGAATCGGTTCAAGGATCGGATGAGCAAGGAGGGAGATATCACTTCTTGAATCGTGGAGGTTGAACTCGGGTTCATATCGCGGTTCCTTGCAGCCGCGGGGAGGAGATGTTCAGCCATGGCGAGGCTCAGGGACACTCGAGGGAGGCCGGCCAATAGGGGGTGCCTGTCGATGGTCGGGGCTCTCCGGGGGTCGCCGGCGACAATGTAGCACTGGCCAGAACGACAACGACAGCAGCTACAGCAGCAGTAGGCACAGCAACAACAAAAGATGCTATGGCAGCGGCTCGATCGCGGGGGGGCCAAGAAGGCGATGGCTCACGGCGGCGCAGGACCAGGACGACAGCGGCCAGCGGTAGCACCAGCTTTAACAGCAGCTATAGCGGTTGAAGCAGCAGTAGCGGCGGCAGCTTACCGCGGGACGAAAGCGGTTTATTGGTGGTCGTGGTCGTAGTTGGCGGAGATGGTGGTGATGGTGATGACGACAGTGGCAGTAGTGGTTGTCGAGGTGAGGGAAGCGGTGGTGATGGTGGTTGACGGTGGTGATGGTGAAGGTGGTGGTCGAAGGTGAGGGCAGCGGTGGTGATGGTTGTTGACGGTGGTGATGGCGAGGGTGGTGGTCGGAGGTGAGGGTAGCGGTGGTAATGGTTGTTGACGGTGGTGATGGCGAGGGTGGCGGTCGGAGGTTAGGGCAGCGGTGGTGATGGTTGTTGATGGTGGTTTCATGTTGAAGGAGAGAAGGAGAGGGTGTTGTTCTAAATTAGGAGAGAGGGAGAGGGTATTGCCTAGGGATTAAGGCCGGCTAGGTTCCCAATGAGGGGGGGTTTCCTGAAGGAATGGGTGGAGGTAATATAATAAAGTTTGAATGAAGGGTTAGGATTTAAAGTAGGCATATTTGATGTTGCATAGTACCATACAAAGAGAGAGGGAGAGTGTATGTGACCGGTCAACCCTCAAGAATTGGGTCTTCTTCATTTGTTCCAACCAATAGGAGGTGGACACATGGCTAGCTATTTGCACAAAAGTCCGCAATAGTTTAGGACTTGCACAAAGAGGAAAAAGTGGATTGGATGTGGAAAATGCCATGTTTGGTGTGTTGTAGTAGGGAGAAATTGGTATGTGGTATTTTGTATGAGCCATGAGGGTGTGGGTTTGGGTTGGTGTTGGATCTAGTTTTTGGTTAGGTTGAGTCATTGCACCAATTTAGTTAAAATTAGTGTCAAGGGTGTTCTTTAATTAATTGGCAGTACATAGGATTTAAATTGGGTGGGACACAAGTGTCATGGATGTAGTAGACTAGAAATAAATTATTATCATATATTGGGTTGCAAGAAACGGGTCGAGGTTGTGTCTCCAATTTTGATTGGAACGGGCAGGGATGCAAAGTTGGATTTAAAATTAGAAAATATGCATGAATATTGTAAAATTAAAATGAAGCACAAGAGAGTGCATATACGAGTGACATAAAGGTCAGAATTGAAGATGGGCTTGTCTAGATCAAGGATGTGAAATTTATTGGAAAGCAAATGCTAGTACATTGCTATAGATATTTAAACAACAGTAGTGTGCAACGATCAAATCAAAAATCAAAGAGGTGATTTAAATAACTCCAATAATTATTCCAGAATAATTCTAAATAAATCCCTAAACCTAGATTTTGGGTCAGAGGGTTTACAATCTATCCACCTTAGAAAATTTCGTCCTAGAAATTCAAAATTTATCTCCCCAACAAACTCCACGTATCTCTAAATATATAAACACAACTTGGTACTTAGTCCTACTCTAATCTCTTTACCTTAAACTGTCACATACGTACAGTCTAATCATCTAAGGCATTTGTTTCTCAAAATATCTTCTCACCATTATCTCTAAATATATAAACACAACTTGGTACTTAGTCCTACTCTAATCTCTTTACCTTAAACTGTCACATACGTACAGTCTAATCATCTAAGGCATTTGTTTCTCAAAATATCTTCTCACCATCATGAATTGTCTCGTCATTATTATCATGCTAATCATCATCCAGAAAATTACTATATATAAGCCTAGGTTACTCAAGGATGTTGCGACACATTCTAAGTTTGAAACTTCTAATATCTATAAAGAAAATAACGTTATTCTCTTACTCTCAAGGGACTGCAGGGGTTAGGCACTAAAATTTTATAAACACAAAATTCTCAAGGCCACTTATGTAGTATCTAAATTCCTTTTTCTGTAACTAAGACGGTTAATATCTCAACATTCTTTCCTAGGTATAATGTCATCATCCTATAGTATCCACAATGGAATCATGTAACCTAACTTCTTATAATCAGTCTTAGCAGCAACAAGCCTAATCTAGTCAGTCAGTCATACCTAGTCTAGAAGCTCAACTCGAACAATTTCTAGGAGAAAATATGTAATAAAATACAACATAAGTCTCTACTCAATACATAGTAATAAGAATATATAGAAATTATGTAATAAATATATATTCAATCATTCTAAATATCCTAGAATAAAATATAACAAATACAATAACAAGAATATGATTCCTAAAATTTATCGGCTAGGGTAAATTGGAAATAGGTTCCCATAACACCACCTACTACTAAGGATTAGGTTCTGCAAGCTCATGTCATATTAGTCAAAAATCTAAATTTCTATCCCTATGTGGTTTATGTGTAAACTTTAATATTCAGCTGTCATTCCTATCAGACTTCTATCTTCCATTTACACCCCCTACTCATGTGTCAATGTATAATTTAAGAGTCCAGTGGTAGTCCTCTATCGATTGACCAATGAGTCAGCGTGTGATCTAAACCTGTATTTTGTTCCTTGAAATTTGTAGCACTTTGAGGCTGATCAACAATTTCTACCTGCGCTAAATCCTCAAAATTTTAAAAGCATTATAATTCATAAATATTATAATTATTATCCTTCAAGTCCATATCAAAATTTCTCATCCTTGGCTTACGTAAATTTAATATATTTCCCTTATCATTTGTTTTCTACACAACTTCATATCTTTCTAGTACGTTGATCTTGTGTTCAACTCTAACTTCGTCAAGCATGGCCCAGTACCTTCCGTTTCGTAGTATCGATCTTCGAGACAACTATCGAGTGATAAAACTTGCAGTCTTTTCTAGATCCTTCTCTTAATTTAAAAAAGCTCAAGGTCAGGTACTTGTTTCAAATCTCATCTTGTTGCCACTCTACCTTTTTATCTCGAACCTGAGGTTTCTCCTAGTTTACTCCATGCATACCCTCCATCCAACTATATGGGTACCATCATGTTTATAACTGGCCATCCATTATAGGCAGTTCACAATATCTAACTTAAGGCTATAACATATGTCGATACTCTCATCCTTCAATCTAATTACTCTATTTCAGATACTAGCTCAACTAATCGAGTTATCAAAGGTGAAAACCACGAGTCCAATAGACACTGACAACCCAAACAAATCAAGTATATCAAATATGATTCCAGAAGCTATACCCTAGTAGCTAAGTTATCATTATTCAAACAACAGATCTAGCATTCTATCTATCTATCTTAATCCAGTTTTAGAATCTTCATCTAGGTTTGATACTAAAAGTCATAAGACAACTATAGGTCCAACTTCTTGGGCATGCTACATAAAGTTCTATTTTCCTAAGTCAAAATTTCTTTCACATATCCCTTATGCCTTACCCATAATTCGTCCTCGACAAATTTACAGAACTTAAAGATTTTATAATAGCTTAATCATCTCATTGATGCACCGAGTTTCTCCAGTCATAGTCTAGACTTAACCTCATAATGAATTCTCTCGTTCTATTTACAAACACTAATCCTCCAAAAAAAAAAATGTGTTTTCTCACCCTTAATGTATAAATACTCCTCTCCTCATAATTTCTCTACGAATTTTGTTCTCATTCATGTTCCATTTCATACCTCAGTTTCAATGGTATCCTTTCTTTAATCAAGTTTTTGTTTAGTTCTCTAATCTGATATTCTAAATTCCTTTATAGATATATTCATCGTTTCTTTGTCGTAAACATAATTTTGTCAGGTATTAATTTCTTCATATCCTTTTGGTATAATCCTCTATTAAAGCGTCACAACTAGTATTGTCCTTGTAGTAGTTCATACCTAATATTGGTCTCAAAAATCATCTAGGGTATAATTTTATCAACTATTTCGTTCAAGTTAATCATCCGCATACCATATCAAATTATACCTTATTCTTCCTAAAATTGTATTCCTCGATTTTCTTCTTTCTACTGTTTATTACTCTGAGTTACCATAGTGCAATTATAATAATGGGTACCATCCAAGCACATGATAAAACTCCAGAGATTCAGATAATCCTCTTCCAAGTGAGAGACTAAAATTTCATCTTCTTAAGTTCATAATGTCGCTCCTTGTATCACTATCATGATGCTACAACTAATTTCTTTTATCACTATCATGGGGCTACAACTAACCCTAGCATCTATCTATGTCATCCCTAAATTATTCTAGAGCCTTAGAATCAAACAATCTTTCTAGCTTCTAATACTTACAAATCACTGCTACCTTAAGGAAAGGTAGGGTTTTATCTGTTCCAGACGTCTACTGCTAGGTTCAATTTATATGCTAACAATCTATACTAGCTCTAACATCTAGAAAGAACCTATCAACCTATCCTACTAAGGGTAACCTTCTTCTCATAAAATATCACATCAGTCATACCTTCTTCCATCTTGACTAGGATCTGCTCCTGGAGGAAATCACCGTGCACGAGCATTCATCTCACCGAAATAAGAAATATGAGAAACAATAATAATGATGTCGACGGTAAATGAACGAATACAATAATAAAGTCCAAGGGTGACAATCGAATACAAGAGGAGTTTTAAAATCAGTTATGGATTAAGATCTTATTCAACATTAATCCTAAGTTGCAGGCTCGTTCGGTACAGTAACGTAACCGAAATGATATGCTCTGACCTGCATCGGCCACCAATAAAACCATGTCACGCCCCAGTCCCAAAATGTATGAGACTAGACATGTGGCAATGGCCAACTGATACGACTCCGTAGGGCTATCCAATTTAATGGACCCGACGAAGTGCACTTACGTTGTCCAAGATTAAGTGATCTAGTTAAATATCTATTTTTAATATCCAACAACTAAACTAAATCTCAATCCATAGTAAATAAAATCTCAAGAACGAACGGTATGCATCATTAGTCTGCAGCCCAATAATACTGCCGTTCGAATAGACCAAGAGAATAATATAGGCCTACAAATACTAGGCTATAAAAGCAGAATCAAAAATAAAAAGTAGTACATGACTGTAATAGTTGAAAGATGTAAAAAAATACCTGCAACGATGTCCAATACTCCACTAGATCCAGCATCATGCAATATGCTCAAATAACCTTGAAGTGAACCAGGTCCTCAGAGGGATGTAACAAGATACAAAAAGTACATGCAATAATGTAAATACTGAGTCAAGTAAATCAAGGTGAACTATCCTCCTAAGTGAAAGCAATTTGAGGAAAACTTAGTGCGTATGGGAAGTATAGGCTAGACATATGCTGACGTAATTTACCAATCATCGTGACTGGCTAGTATATGCCACATATGCCCCCAATCTTGGGGCAATCTGCATATATAATAATGTCAATTCTCCGAAGAGCGTGGTATCTGTATAAGTAAATACGTCCAACTTTCTGAAAAGTGTGGTATCTGCACAACGTCCAACACTCGAAAGAATACGGTATCTGCATAAATATATACGTCTGTATCGCTCTGAAGAATGCGGTATCTGTATAAAGGAGGTGGATGTCCCATACGGCTACTAGTCATCCTCCCCGCCTAATGCCAATGTACAAGTCTCAAGTGCGACGTGGATATCTCGTAACTATAATGCAAGTCACCTAAAATAATACACCTATGCTAAGTACCATCACACGAGTTACTCGTACCGATGGCCAGTCGAGTGAGTAAACCCATTTCCTATCATGAACTCACTCCATGACAAAAAATGATACGTGTCAAGGCCTCAGAGTTATAATGATAACTCTGTCACTTAGGGTACGTCCACTAGACGCTAGGTCAAACACGTCATAACGTTGACGCCTTCGTCGACTGCACCCAAGTCATTCTCGGACGCGCATAGTCATATAATATTTAGAGCACAATATATATAATATTAACTAAATTTAAATAGTACAACAAGGCAATGTATACTTGCCTAGAAGGCAGGCGAATATTCGAACACGAACTCGCCATGGAAGTAGCAGCTCAACAATGGAAACTGGAGCTGATATCCCCGGATGCTGTCATAAATATCACCAATAGTCCCAAAATGAGTGAGATACTTAGAAAAGCATATACATACATCCAATTTGGAGACAGGGGCAAAAATGTAGTTTCTGGTCAATACGGGTTCCACAAGTGGGCTTGTCTTGCACCAAAAAATATGCCAGAGATAAAGTTCTCCAAATTCGTCAAACTTAGTGTCTATGAGTCCAGAACGATGATACGAACCCAAGAAACATCCAGAACTGAATTCCGATAGCCGATCACGAAATCTTCCGTCATGTGGAACCATGGGGCCCACAAAACGATATTTTGTCAACGTTCTCAGAATTGAACCAAACTTGGGTCACAGTACCAGCGTAACGCTGCAAATTCGATGGCGTAAGTTTTGTTATGAAACTACAGGCATACACAAAATTAGGACGAGTGTCAGAACAGGCCGATACGGTGCTTTTCGACAGATACGCGTTGATTTCGCTGTGTATGCACATCTAAATCAAGTTTTGTGAAAGCCCACACATCTACATTGATGATATACGTCTTTTGATGCAATCAGTATGCGACGAGGTTGCCCGGATTGATGGGACCAACTCCGTATCGGAGAATTTTATTATTTTATAAAATTGTTTTTCTTATGAATTGGCACTCAATTTACTAACAATAGAATGCAAGCTAAAATATTCTAATTGAACACATTGCAAAAGGGTTAAATAGGGTTTATACCTGAAGAATCGGTTCAAGGATTGGATGAGCGAGGAGGGAGATATCACTTCGTGAATCAGGGAGGTTGAACTCGAATTTCTGAAGTCGGGTTCGTGTCGCGGTTCCTCGCAGGCGCGGGGAGGAGATGTTCAGCCATGGCGCGGCTCGGGGACACTCGAGGGAGGCCGTCCAATAGGGGGGTGCCTGCCGGTGGTCGGAGCTCTCCGGGGGTCGCCGGCGGCACTGTAGAAGCGGCCAGAACGGCAACGGCAGTAGCTACAGCAGCAATAGGCGCAGCAACAGCAACAGCTGCTGCTGCTCGCGATGGCGCAGGGCCAGGACATTGGCGTCTCGCGGTGGTGCAGGACCAGAACGGTGGCGTCCAGTGGCGGTGAAGCAGTAGCAGCAGCTTTAACAACAGCAGTAGCGATTGAAGCAGCAGCTATAGCTCACCAAGAGGCGGAGGCAGTTTGTTGGTGTTCGTGGTTGGCAGAGATGGTGGTGGTGGTGATAACAATAGTGGCAGTGGTGGTCGTCGAGGTGAGGGCCGCGGTGGTGATGGTGGTTGGCAGTGGTGATGGCGAGGGTGGTGGTCTGAGGTGAGTGCAGTGGTGGTGATGGTTGTTGACGGTGGTGATAGCGAGGGTGGTGGTCGGAGGTGAGGGCAGCGTTGGTGATGGTTGTTGACGGTAGTGATGGCGAGGGTGGTGGTCGGAGGTGAGGGCAGCAGTGGTGATGGTTGTTGACGATGGTGATGGCGAGGGTGGTGGTCGGAGGTTAGGGCAGCGGTGGTGATGGTTGTTGATGGTGGTTGCATGTTGAGGGAGAGAAGGAGAGGGTATTGTTCTAAATGAGGAGAGAGGGAGAGGGTGTTGTCTAGGGATTAGGGCGGGCTAGGTTCCCAAGGAGGGGGGTTTTGTAAACCCCCTCACCCAAAATTAGGTCTACTTTGCTTAGATAGAGAAATTAGGTCTAATTAGAATCCAATTAGCATTAGAACACGGCAATTATTTAATTATGCGATATTTTATATCGCTTAGCGCATCTTACCGTTGCTTCGATAATTGGAGCACCTCACTAGCCATTGCCTTTCTACAAATTTTACCACCTTATCCTAGAGATGCCCGCCTACTATTCTGACCCTTGTGTAACTTATAATTATGCTTTCTTGTGCTATATTTTAGTCGCACAATAAACGTCGCGGACGTTATTATTTTAATTCTAAATAAATTCTAACTCTGTACCCTTGTGCATTCTAATCAAAATTGGAGACACAATCTTGATCGTTTTATACAACCCAAATTTTATTAATATTCTATACTGTACCCTCTATGTCTCTGACACTTGTGTCCCACCTAATTTTAATTCCATGTACTCCTAATTAAATTCAGAACACCATGCGTGGTAATTTTAATTAATTAAATCCTGTCACGCCCCAGTCCCAAAATACCGTGGGACCGGACGCGTGGCAATGGCCAGCAGTACGCACCGATGGACAAACCCAATTTAATGGATCCATCAGGGCATACTTAAGCTGTAATATAACAAGTCTACGACAATCATGGTACAACTAATCTCATCCACACCAGATATGAAATATGATCCACAGAGTAAATAAAGAAATGTAGATCATCAATCAGTCTCACAAGTGCTTCGGGGAACAACCCGATAAATATCTAGTACAATGGTTCCACAGACCAGAATATGAAAGACTAAAAATAAATAAATAAATAAATACTGAGCATGAAGCATGGATGCTCAGGAAAAGTCTTCGGCTAACACCTCGTCCTCGGATGGCGGTACAGCTCCTGGATCAACTCCTGCTCCAGTCCCGTATACCTCGGGATAGATCTCATCCTCAAATCCTGGGGACACAATCCATATCCAGGTCCTCAGGGGACATAGCAAGGTACAGAAAATATACAAGCCAAAATATAAGCAGTGCAACAAATAATAAGATAAATAGGGCAAGTAAGTAACCATCTAAGTGAAATGCAAGATGAGAGCATCACGAGTACTCAGGCTGAGCCACTACAAGCTCTGTGTCGGGGAGCCGGTAGTGGTAATAACAAGTAATGTGTCTAGCTCTGCTCCGAGAGTCTACGACCTCACAATAGTAGAAGATATATATAATAAAACAGCCTGTAGCCTGTGTGTCTCTCCCCACCCAATGTAATCACGCATATCATGACCATAACGTCTCATGTCCATGTCAAGCGGGATTATCTCTAATGCAACAAGTCATATGTATCTATAGAAATAGTATCTCTGTCAAGTCCTGTATCCTACACAGAATCACCACGAATATCTCGGGAATATCCTGTCTCATGAACAGTGTCAAGTGTCCTGGGTCGTATGGTACTTGATAAGACAAGTACTAGAATATATAGTGTCACGAATGTCCATCTCTAGATGACAGTACCCAACACTGCGTACAGTGTTGACACCCGACTGATAATCGGACGCTAAGTACGTCACACGGTCCTAGGTTGAGCATGCACAGCAATATAAATGAAGCAAGAAAAATATGTAACAATACTGCAGAGTTTGGCAAGGTACACTTGCCTGGGGTCCTGTTGCTGGTATGAATCAGAGTCCAAGTCACAGTCCAAATAGCCTATGTATTACAAATTTATCACGTCAAAAGATAATTTATTTTAATTTATTTAATTCTGGAATAATTATTCTAAAATCCTATTTTAATCTTATTATTCTGATTTTTATGTTAATTCCTAAGTTTTGTCCAAAGAAACTGAATTTTATCAACTCGAGACTCATGGCACGTAAATCGAGGCGATCTGTTGACCAAAAAGTCAACCGACACAAACTCGACTTTCATGCATGATTTCCTGTAGATTTCAGCATCAAAAATATACTAGAATTTATGGCTCATCCGAATTCAAATTCGTTTGGGAATTATGGCACATACAAATTTTGTATTGTGCACCGATGGTTAAATTCTAACCTAGAAGTTCTACAGAATTAACAGTATGAAAATACATCGAATTAAATTCTGATAAAAACATATGTTAATGATCTCGATATTAGCTTTCCAAAACTTTAAACGGTTCATGATTCTGATTCCTGGTTCTCCCGAAATCGCGAAAACATTAAAACACGTCTATTTCAGACATGCTGTGCTCTACGAATTTTCCAGAATTTAATACTCATAATTTTGTAAAAAAAATTATATAATCAGAAATCTAACCTCAATATCTTTCTAACGCAAGAAACTAGGCCTCGTTTGGAGTCCGGAGCTATGCGCAATGGCTTCTGGAAGATGAAGAAACCCTAGATGGCAATTCTCCAAAATCTCTCTCTCTAAAAATAATGGGATAATTAGGGTTATAATAATATATATATAAAGGGATGTTGAGAGGCTGAATAAAAGTTGATAGGGTGACACATGTCATGATTTGATTGGATGGTTTTGGTTATATTATTTATTTATTTTGATTTGCCTTTATCAAAATATTATTTAAGTCGTTTTAAATCTAAATAACTCAAAATAAACATTAAAAATAATCATAAAAATCTGGAAAAATTACCGAAAATATATTTTGAACCTAAAAACCCTAGAAAAATATTTGGAATAATTATATATTCACAGATTTCCTACTATAATTAGGAGAAGCTCTAAAAATTAGTTTTGCCATAAAACTAAAAATAAATACTAACATTATTCCAAAAATTCTGAAATAATTCTAAAAAATATATAATAATATTATAAACCTTAGAAAATAACGTGGGTCCATTCTATATTTCTGATCTTGCACCATAAATTCTACAAGTCCTAAAAATTAGTTATTAGCCTAAATAACTCCCAATAAATACTAAAAATACTCAGAAAATTCCCAAAAACTTCTAAAAAATATATTTTATTATTTAGAACCTAAAATAAAAGTTTGGAATATTTTTAATTATATTTAAATCTAAAATAAATTCTTGAAAATCCTAGAAAATTACAGAAAATTATAAAAAATCCAAATTAAAATTTTCTGAAAAATCAGGGGGTTACAATCTACCCAACTTATAAAAATTTCGTCCTCGAAATTAAAATTAAGCTATGGTAGAAGTCAAGGATGGTCTAAGATTTGCATTGGTTAAAATGCAAGGCTAGGTTTAACGGAGTGGACGATGTTGCACGTTGCACATTTCGCAAATCATGGAAGAAATTCACATGAGTGAAAATAGGTTTCTTCGTGTGTCATGTCCAATAGTGTGGACACCTTAATGCTCTTTTGCATAAAAGCGTCCAACAATTGAAATGTTGCACAAAGATGAAAATTGGAGGATGGACATGTCTAAGACAAGGTGTAGAATTTGTAGGAAGGCAATGACTAGGGAAGTGCTCCAATTATCGAAGCAATGGTATGGCGCGCCGAGGGATACCATATTGTAAAACTAAATAAAAAATGTCGTGTTCTATTCCTAAGTGGATTCGAGCTAGCCTCAGTCTCACTATCTAAGCCAAGTAGGTCTACTTCTTAGGTGAGGGGGTTTCACAATCCAGCCAACTTAAGATAATATCGTCCTCAAAATTAAAATAAGGCATAATTTGTTAATCCTTCGTGTACATAAGGCAAGTCAATAACAATCTCCTTGCGATAATTAAAATCCTAATCATATCCATTGCAATCACTTCTAGGTTAAGATGACCACTGATCCAATCAAATTCAACCTATGGTTATCTCTTCTCGCTTTTTTAAATTATCCATATCCAAATTTAAATTAAATTCATATATCATCTTCAAGATTTAAATACGCATATAAATTTTACCTCACGATCTCCAATTATCATAATCTCCTCTAGAAGTAATTCGAGTCCATTATTATTCCTATTTTCACTTATAATTTTTGTATGCTTCAACTTCTTAAATTCCATTCACATCCTTAATATTTCAAATAGGTAGTCCAACCATCAAGTTTTTATTTTAACTCAAATCATCAAATTGAAAAATAGTTTAAATGCAGTCCACTATTGTTCAAGTCTGAAATTCTATCTTTTTTATCCTCTAAATTTTAAGTTGATGATTTTACCTTCATTGTTTAAATCATGTACTTAAGGTATAAATATCAGGTCCTCAATATCAATTCATTAATCCTTATCTTCTTAGTCATTCTTCTAAAATTCTCAAAATTAAAATGGCTTGAACCTCTCCCAATTTAATCTTACTCGATCACAATCTAAAAGAAATTTCTCTCGAGTTGACAATGCACTACTACCCAACTTAGAATTTACCCATCTATCACATAAGACTATATACCTTAAGAGAATATTCCTTAATATGTTTACTCATGTCATTCAATCCTCGAACTTCAATGCCAACCATATCACATATGATATGTCCTTAATTACGAAGAATGATCCTCAAGTATGTGATCGACCTATGGGGTATATCTAGTATTCTCTGTGTATCAATTTATACCAAGCACGAGGTTTCGTCTTTCCGAAATAAGGGAAGACGGAGACCAATAATAAAGAGTTCAAGGGCAGCGTAATAGAATAGAAGTATTGGGATCATGGCGTTTAAAGAATTTAATTGGAAATTGTCAAAGCAGTTGTGGATTGAAATCCTATTTTGGTAATCCTTTGTTCGCCTGCTCGTATTAGTACAGTTATGTAACCGATACGATATGTCAGACATATCTAGGGCAAGTATATTCGTCTACTAATCACTACATATCTCAATCCACGTAAGGTATTATTGCGATGGCGAATCAAGCGCACTATGGTTGATCAGACCGTAATACACTGATTCTGAAATATATTATTGTGGGCCTCCCCAATAATACATATGTCATGAACAAGCTCGATAATGAATAAGCTTGCAAAACTAGGCTATAAAATAGCATAATAAGTCAAGATAGTATATGAAATATAAGCACGCTAGATGATGATGAAAGGAGGTACAAATTATTCAAGTTCACAAAACGAACAAAAATGAGCAACAATAATAAAAGACTCTACAATCTCTACAGTTATCATACAACCTCCTTGTCTAAGTTGCTAGTCGACCCAATAGGGCATGAACCTCTAAATTCTATTGTCTGAATAAACACTGTCATCTTATGCTAGCATACAATTATTGCCATTCAGTTACACCGCCTTGATGGGTCAAGTGGACTATGTGGTACTAGTCTCAAGGGAAAGGGAATATAACTTGTATCGAGGTGGGGGTACAAATTACGTAATTTAACACTAAGGGATAATCATCGGGTCATAATCTACAAGATTAACTCAAACTTATCGAACTCTAACTACCAAACACAAAATTTTCAAATTCAAGACTACAACTATAATCCTAGCAAACTATGGGTCCTTAACAAGGAATAAAATTACTTGTCCTACTATTAGAAGTGTCAGGTAGCACGAATTAAAAGACGAAGAAAAGAAGAACATATTTTAGTCGTTGCGCATTAGCGAACGTTAAGGTCGCAGACGAACAACGTATAAAATTAAAATATGAGGCTCTAGATAATATCATAGTTTCCTAAGGTGAAGGTGGCGAGCAATTCTCCGTGTTTGAGGTATGATCTCATGGGGAATGTCATACTCGTTTCTCTGGGCTTCCTGAGGTACCGTCTGCTAATATCACGACAAGAACCTATATCCTAACACTATCTCACTATGCACACTAGGTTCTGTTCTAACATTCGATCTCAGATTTCTATTGGTTCCTCAAAACTGGGGTCAACCACTAGGGTCAAACATTAGGGTCCAATCTCTAACTAGCTCTTAGTAGTACCTATAATACTCTTAGGTCATTCATGACTATAACAAGAAATAATGGTAAATTATTCTATAGGTAAGGGACGCTAGGGTTCATTAAGCGTTCTACTTAGGGGTGAGTCAATATCCTAGCTGTACTTTTAGTAGGAAGGTTACCCTACCTATCATTCTATCAACAGGGACTTCTATATTCTAGAAGAAAGCTACACTCAAGAAACTAATGAGAAGGCACATGAATCAAGCAGGATGCAATTTTTCAACGGAATAGATTGGAAGGAGGAGGAGGAGAAGCCATAGTCAGTTGTGGATGAGATCCTATACTCTAATCCTATTTGCAGGCTTGCTCGGTCCCTAAGTTGAAACCGAACAATTTTGTCGTGGACCTGCATGGGCCACCACAAAAACCATGTCACGCCCCAGTCCCAAAATACCGTGGGACCGGACGCGTGGCAATGGCCAGCAGTACGCACCGATGGACAAACCCAATTTAATGGATCCATCAGGGCATACTTAAGCTGTAATATAACAAGTCTACGACAATCATGGTACAACTAATCTCATCCACACCAGATATGAAATATGATCCACAGAGTAAATAAAGAAATGTAGATCATCAATCAGTCTCACAAGTGCTTCGGGGAACAACCCGATAAATATCTAGTACAATGGTTCCACAGACCAGAATATGAAAGACTAAAAATAAATAAATAAATAAATACTGAGTATGAAGCATGGATGCTCAGGAAAAGTCTTCGGCTAACACCTCGTCCTCGGATGGCGGTACAGCTCCTGGATCAACTCCTGCTCCAGTCCCGTATACCTCGGGATAGATCTCATCCTCAAATCCTGGGGACACAATCCATATCCAGGTCCTCAGGGGACATAGCAAGGTACAGAAAATATACAAGCCAAAATATAAGCAGTGCAACAAATAATAAGATAAATAGGGCAAGTAAGTAACCATCTAAGTGAAATGCAAGATGAGAGCATCACGAGTACTCAGGCTGAGCTACTACAAGCTCTGTGTCGGGGAGCCGGTAGTGGTAATAACAAGTAATGTGTCTAGCTCTGCTCCGAGAGTCTACGACCTCACAATAGTAGAAGATATATATAATAAAACAGCCTGTAGCCTGTGTGTCTCTCCCCACCCAATGTAATCACGCATATCATGACCATAACGTCTCATGTCCATGTCAAGCGGGATTATCTCTAATGCAACAAGTCATATGTATCTATAGAAATAGTATCTCTGTCAAGTCCTGTATCCTACACAGAATCACCACGAATATCTCGGGAATATCCTGTCTCATGAACAGTGTCAAGTGTCCTGGGTCGTATGGTACTTGATAAGACAAGTACTAGAATATATAGTGTCACGAATGTCCATCTCTAGATGACAGTACCCAACACTGCGTACAGTGTTGACACCCGACTGATAATCGGACGCTAAGTACGTCACACGGTCCTAGGTTGAGCATGCACAGCAATATAAATGAAGCAAGAAAAATATGTAACAATACTGCAGAGTTTGGCAAGGTACACTTGCCTGGGGTCCTGTTGCTGGTATGAATCAGAGTCCAAGTCACAGTCCAAATAGCCTATGTATTACAAATTTATCACGTCAAAAGATAATTTATTTTAATTTATTTAATTCTGGAATAATTATTCTAAAATCCTATTTTAATCTTATTATTCTGATTTTTATGTTAATTCCTAAGTTTTGTCCAAAGAAACTGAATTTTATCAACTCGAGACTCATGGCACGTAAATCGAGGCGATCTGTTGACCAAAAAGTCAACCGACACAAACTCGACTTTCATGCATGATTTCCTGTAGATTTCAGCATCAAAAATATACTAGAATTTATGGCTCATCCGAATTCAAATTCGTTTGGGAATTATGGCACATACAAATTTTGTATTGTGCACCGATGGTTAAATTCTAACCTAGAAGTTCTACAGAATTAACAGTATGAAAATACATCGAATTAAATTCTGATAAAAACATATGTTAATGATCTCGATATTAGCTTTCCAAAACTTTAAACGGTTCATGATTCTGATTCCTGGTTCTCCCGAAATCGCAAAAACATTAAAACACGTCTATTTCAGACATGCTGTGCTCTACGAATTTTCCAGAATTTAATACTCATAATTTTGTAAAAAAAATTATATAATCAGAAATCTAACCTCAATATCTTTCTAACGCAAGAAACTAGGCCTCGTTTGGAGTCCGGAGCTATGCGCAATGGCTTCTGGAAGATGAAGAAACCCTAGATGGCAATTCTCCAAAATCTCTCTCTCTAAAAATAATGGGATAATTAGGGTTATAATAATATATATATAAAGGGATGTTGAGAGGCTGAATAAAAGTTGATAGGGTGACACATGTCATGATTTGATTGGATGGTTTTGGTTATATTATTTATTTATTTTGATTTGCCTTTATCAAAACATTATTTAAGTCGTTTTAAATCTAAATAACTCAAAATAAACATTAAAAATAATCATAAAAATATGGAAAAATTACCGAAAATATATTTTGAACCTAAAAACCCTAGAAAAATATTTGGAATAATTATATATTCACAGATTTCCTACTATAATTAGGAGAAGCTCTAAAAATTAGTTTTGCCATAAAACTAAAAATAAATACTAACATTATTCCAAAAATTCTGAAATAATTCTAAAAAATATATAATAATATTATAAACCTTAGAAAATAACGTGGGTCCATTCTATATTTCTGATCTTGCACCATAAATTCTACAAGTCCTAAAAATTAGTTATTAGCCTAAATAACTCCCAATAAATACTAAAAATACTCAGAAAATTCCCAAAAACTTCTAGAAAATATATTTTATTATTTAGAACCTAAAATAAAAGTTTGGAATATTTTTAATTATATTTGAATCTAAAATAAATTCTTGAAAATCCTAGAAAATTACAGAAAATTATAAAAAATCCAAATTAAAATTTTCTGAAAAATCAGGGGGTTACAAATCCCAACGACAGCACTCCGCCACCGCCATGGTCATCCCCAGCACTCCGTTACCACCGCCATCATCACCCTCCTCCCGTTCTCCTCCAGTCCCGCTCACCTGGAGCACGACCCTGCCTCGTCCTTCACCGGAGAACCGACTGTTCAGAGCCGCCTGAACTCCTCCACGGCTTACCCGACTGCACGATGCCGCCCGACCTCATCCCTTCCATGACGCCGGAGCAACCCCCTCTGCCTGAGCATAGGCTTCCCTCTCCTTCGTCGTCTTCTTCACCTTCTTCCCCCGCCTAACCGCCTCTCTTCTCCTCCCTGTCAGGAACTCCACCTCCTCCTCCCTGCTCCTGCCTTCCCCTTGACTGATCCCCCCTTCTCGACCTCTTTGCCGGACTCCCATGGCCGAGCCTCCTCACCCTGAACCGAGCTCGCAGCCCCTTCACCTTGCCGGACTTCCCAGACCCGACCGAATTCCGGTGATCATCACCATTGCGTCATCCATAACCATCATCACCACCATTACCATATGAACATCATTATTATCATACTCATCATTGTCATCACCATCACCATTATCATCATCTCCCAATCATCATACTAGCTATCACTATCACCATTACTATCATCCTCGTCACCACCATCTTACACATCATCATCCACATCATCAACCTTGTCATCATCATCATCCTAGGCATCATCGTCATTGTCATCACCATTGTCCACGTCATCGTCCCCGTCGTCATCATCACCTCCATATTCATTGTCGTTATCATCGCCATCGTCACCGACATCGTTACCATCCCCATCACCATGATCATTAATATTATCCTCATCCCTATCATCCTCATCCATGTAATTATCATCATCTCATCATGGTCATCATCATCATCTCATCATTGTCGTCATCATCATTAGCATCATCCCAGCTACCACCTAAAGCATCCTCCTTACCTCATCACCTAACCATCCTAGTCATCACTACCTTAACCATCACCCATGTCAACCTCAATCATCGTCATAACCCTCGTCATTATCGTCATCATAAACCCGTCACCCTTGCCCGATAACCCGCAGCAGTTACCCCCGATTTTCGTACCTGTGCACGCTGACCCCGAAGACTTGTTGGATTTATCCGCGCGACTTCTGGAGCAAGTTATTGGTGCTACGCAGCTCTTTTACCAGGCAAGTATACCTTGCCTTGTTGTACTATTTAAATTTTGTATTATTAGCTGCATATTTATTATTTTAAATTGTGTGCGTCCGAGAGAGACTCGGGTGCAGTCAACGGAGGCGTTGACGTTAGGACTTGTGACCGACCTAGTGTCTAGTAGACCCACCTAAAGTTGCAAAGATATTGGTATGACTTCCTAGGCCTTGACACCTTTCTTACATGTGTTGTGAGTCTCATGTAGGGCACGGACTTGCGTATGCGATTGGCCACCTGTACGTGTAGGTCGTACAACGGATAGGGTATAACTGCTAATAGTAATGCATGTTAGAAGACTTAGCAGTTATTAGCAGGCGGAGCATAAACTATCGTGGTACGATGGCCCAATTCTTGTCCTTGTTTGGTTGTAAGGTTGGGCTATTGTCCTAGCGATAGAGTATGAGCCAGAGTTATGACGCCTCAGCGTAGTAGCTAAGGCGTGTTGTGGATACAACATGCATAGATCATTGGGCAGGGAGGACAACTAGTAGGCGTATGGGACACCCACTTCCTTTATTCAGATTCCCTGTTCGACGGAACGGTATGGACGTTATACTATACAGATTCCCCGTTCTTCGGAGTGGTATGGATATTATACTATGAAGATTCTCCGTTCTTTGGAGCGGTATGGACATTATTATATTATAGTGCCCAGGTATGGGGGCATATGTGGCATATACTAGCCAGTTGTCACGATTGGTAAATTACGTCAGCATATGTCTAGCCTACACTTTTTCATACACTCAAGTTGTCCTCAAGTTGCATTCACTTAGATGGTTAGGTCACCCTTGAGTTTTTACAGTATTTACTTTATGGCACGCTTTTATGTATCTTGTTATGTCCCTCTGAGGACCTGGCCCTTTCTAGGTGTATTGTTCATGAGTATTCGCAGGAGCGCAGATCCGGACTTGTTACGTATATTGCGATGAGGTCTTCTCTTCGAGCCCATGAGTGTTAGTTGATATCCTTATATTGCATTTATCTTGTTTATCTATATTCTGGTGGTTCGGTAGTGGATTTGTTTCCATCCGACTACCATCATTAGATACCTTATATTGAGATCTAGTTTCATAGCTACTGGTTATTTAATTATATTGATTCTAAGGATGAGATCTAGATTATACCATATGACTTGTGATGGAGTTATACCACTTGTGGATTTTGTTATTCAGATACAGCGTATGTGTGTTATGGTTTCCATATATTGGAGTGCCATATTCATACAGCTGGCATGCTTATGTGTCCTAGTCCTACGTATTTTGGGACTAGGGCATGACAGGTTTCATGAAGGAATGGGTGGAGGTAATGTAGCAAAGTTTGAATAAAGTGTTAGGATTTAAAGTAGGCATATTTGATGTTGCATAGTACCATGCAAAGAGAGAGAGAGAGAGAGTGTATGTGACCGGTCAAGCCTCAAGAATTGGGTCTTCTTTATTTGTTCCAACCAATAGGAGGTGGACACATGGCTAGCTATTTGTACAAAAGTCCCCAATAGTTTAGGACTTGCACAAAAAGGGAAAAGTGGATTAGATGTGGAAAAATGCCATGTTTGGTGTGTTATAGTGGGGAAAATTGGTGTGTAGTATTTTGTATGAGCCATGAGGGTATGGATGTGGGTTTGGGTTGGTGTTGGGTCTAGTAATGGGTTAGGTTGAGTCATTGCACCAATTTAGTTAAAATTAGTGTCAATGGTGTTCTTTAATTAATTAGAAGTGTATAGGTGGGTGGGACACAAGTGTCATGGACGTAGTAGACTCGGAATAAATTATTGTCATATATTGGGTTACAAGAAACAGGTCGAGGTTGTGTCTCCAATTTTGATTGGAACTGACAAGGATGCAAAGTTGGATTTAAAATTAAAAAATATGCACGAATATTGTAAAATTAAAATGAAGCACAAGAGAGTGCATATACGAGTGACACAAAGGTCAGGATTAAAGATGGGCTTGTCTTGGTCAAGGATGTGAAATTTGTTGGAAAGCAAATGCTAGTGCATTGCTCTAGATATTTAAACAACGGTAATGTGCAACGATCAAATCAAAAATCAAAGAGGTAATTTAAATAACTCCAATAATTATTCCAGAATAATTCTAAATAAATCCCTAAACCTAGATTTTGGGTCAGAGGGTTTATAGAAAGCATACCACCCTGGCCAATACAGAGAGAGAGAATACCAAAAGGAGCAAAGAGGGAACGTAAGCTTTCTCACCCTACATCGGATCGTCTACGGAGTAACGGAGACACCATAGCACTCCTTGTCAATCGTCATACCCCAGAATACAAAAATATTGTACTTAGATTGTCCGTCTAAGGCCTCTTTGTACTTTCTTCCATTTGTTGATTAAATTAAGCTCTTTTTAGAACTTTCGAATTTAATGGCGAAGTGCCGTATACAGTATTTTTGGTACAACCTCGGCTGTTGGCAATTGGAACTGAACTTTGGTGTCGGTTGCATTATAGTAACTCCAGGCCCTGGCTCCATCAAGCAAGCAACCATTGTATCTGAGGGAAGCACTCGGGTGGCCCAATAAAATTTGAGTATAGCTAAATAAGCGGGCGAACCGACTAGGCAAGTAGGGCTTCACAAAAATAGCAGTCTTATTCTGGTATACCAAGTAGGAGGGACGGGTGGCTTGGAACCACTGAAAGAGCCTGCCATACAGACTTTAAGGCGCTCCCCCGTCATTATAGTATACGATGTTTCGTTCGTCGTTGGTAAACTCTGGCTCGGACGTAAAGAAGGTCCAGCCATTCATGAAGAAGAGCTCCCTCCTACCAGTAGGAACTGTGTCGCATTTACACTTCATCATCCGATACTTGCGAATCAGTGCGTCAGTAGCCACCATGTCTTCATCAGTCCCGGGGCTCATTAAAGACCCGTGATGCAAGAGAAGCCACCCCATCAAGTAATGGTAGGGAAGGTCAATTTGGTTGAAGTAACCTTTACCAGGGTGATCTTCGAACTTTGTAGTAAAGGAATGGAGGCCACTATGGATGCAGCACAATATAGCAGGTAGGAGGGCCAGGTTCTAGCCAAAGGCCAACTTTATAGTCGGTAAAATGAGGGTGCGGCTGATCCGCTCTTTTGTGCCAAACCAACCCGAGACTACACAATTGTGCAACCAAAGCATCAGGTATCCCACCAGCACGGCCTTCGAGGACAACTTGTGGGTATCCATGTAAAAGTAGTTGAGCTCCTCCTCCAGGTTACTCAACTCATCAACGGGTTCATTCTCCTCTTCCAGGGAACCTTCATCTTCCTCACCTTCGAGGACCAGTTCCATCTGCTCCTAGATGGAATCAGCTACTTCCTGATTAGACCATGGGGACCGAATATGAAATTTATTGGACTCCTTCTTCTTCGAAAAGAGGTAGCGAGTCCAAGTTGTGATGTGAGAAAAACACCCCTTAATAGATTTCTTCTTCTTCTTCGAAGATCTTAGGCAAATGTCGTGGTGGCATAGCAGCTCCTAGTACACCGCCAGGGTCTCGGGGTTCTCCGCAGTTTTTTATTGCTCGGGGAATACTCTTCGTAGGGCTCGTCGTCCCAAGGAAGCTTTGAGATGGCACTCATGCAAAGCCAGACCCATCTCGTTATAGAGTGTAAAAAAGGTTCTTGTACGAAGATTATACAACTCTAACAGGGCAACAAATAGGGACGATTTTGTCACTACCATATTTTATAGGAAAGGATATTTTAGTTATTTAATAATTAATTAAATATTATACATGTTAAATAATTATTGTTGTATTATTTAATTATTGTTAGATGTTATTTATTTATTTTGGACTTGTGTTAGTAGACCTAACTAGTTTAGTTTAGACTCATGGACCAACATGTATAAATTGTTAGAATTGAGCCCATTTGGAAGTCCATTGATTAGGAGGATAATTAGTTTAATTAAACCATTAGACTAGAACCTTCCCTCCTTAATTATTTCCCTATGAGAGGCCCCAAAGGGGTATAATGGATATTACATAGTGACTTGAGGAAGGGGCAAGGGGAGGTTGGCCTATTAAAGAAGAGGGAGAAAGTTTCTCTCTCCTCTTTTTATTTGAAATCTAGATCTAGAATTTTTTTCAACCAAATTTCTTCATTCCACATCATTTTCTCTACCAAATTTTACCCTAATTCCTTCCCAAATCACCATTGGAAACTAGTGGAGTAAGGATCTAGAAGGAGGAAGCAAGGATCTACAAAGAGGAGCAAGGATCTACAAGTTGGAGGCCAATTTTATCATATTTGGAGGTTGTATTGGGAATCCATCTCCCAATAGGTATAATTCAATTTTTTCCCCTTAATTTAGGTTCTAATTCTGAGAATTAACCATGATAAATCAACCCATATGCATAGGCTACCCATAGGATTTGGTTTTGAGTTCATAGGAGGCCTATTGAGAAAGTTATGGTGCTTTTTATGTCAATTTTGGGAGAATTCTGAGATTGACACTTGTTGTGTTTGTCAATTGGTCCTATAGATCAATTTGATATGTGTTTGTGTGTTTGGAGCTAGTGTCGTGTCCATAATTGGGTACGTGTAGGTCGTATCCCAACAATTTGGTGATACGTGTTGATTTTGGGATTTTCCCTCCGACACGGGACTTTGTGCATGTCATATTTTAACACGGACACGAACATTTGTGTTTGACTCTTCGTATTATTCATAAATAATATATTAGACTTGCTTGTGTCCTTCGAGGTACGTTTTGATGTGTGGTGGACTCGTGTCGCAAGCGTATCCTAGATCTAGTGGGATACGGGTGCGATGCACTCCACGTGTTTGTGTATTTTATTTCTAGATCTATTTCCTATTGTTCTTAGTCATTATAATATGTAATTATATGCATATACATATATATTGTTATGTATATATATATATATATATATATATATATATATATATATATATATATGTGTGTGTGTGTGTGTGTGTGTTAGTGTATCATATATCTATGTACCTATGTGTTACATATATATGTAGCTATACTACTACATATATAATAGCTATTAAATATAGTAATGTGTGTATATATATATATATATATATATATATATATATATATATATATATATATATATATATATATATATATATATATATACTTGTATGTTATGTTATATAAATATATACTTGCATGATTATATATATGTGTGTGTACGTATATGAGATAATGTGAATATATATAGATATGATACTATATCTAACTATGTGTGTATGTTATACTATATGTATTAAATTATGGAGATGTATATATATGTATATGGATGAGCATGCATATATATATATATATATAAATAGATATAGTTAGTATATATATTAGTATATATATATGTGTGTGGTAGTGTATAAGAGAGGGGGGCTAGAAGCTACAGCAGCTATAGCGACAGCAGCAACATTCTGCGACAGCAATAGCTTCAACAACAGCAGCATTCAGCGACAACAGCAGCAGCATTAGCTACAGCAGCAGCATACAGCCACAGCCTTTAGCGACAACAGCAGTAGCAGCATTAGCGACAGCAACCGTTACCGCAATAGCAGCAGCAGTATTTGCAACAGCCACAACGGCATTAGCGATGGCCACAGCATCATACAGTGACAGTATGCATGTATAGATATACCTATGTATTATTTGTAGCTAGTAGGTATATGTATGGTATTGGTATATATATATATATATATATATATATATATATATATATATATATATATATATATATATATATATATATTATAGTTGGTATTTATGCATTAGTATATTATATTTTTAGTAGTTGATTGTTAGCATATAGTTAATGTTGGGTAGTGAGCTATAAATAAAGTTTGGACAATTACCTTGAGATACCAAGGTAAGTATCGAGGTATTTGAGGATACCCAAGATTTTAGGTTTGGGTATTAAGATGAGGTTTAGTGGTACGATACCGAGTTGGTTCGAAACCAAGGTATCAATTTAGTATTTGTAATTAGGATTTATATATTTAATATTGCTTGAATGTACATATGTGATATTCATCTCTTTTGTTTGCGTATCCTGAGATACGGAATCCTAATATTCTATGATTTAGCTTGTATGGCCTAATTACATAGTATATGAACCCAACATCATTGAGATAGACTCATACAACCTAAAAATGGATAGTTTGACCAAGTTTTACCGGTTTGACTTAGAGTTGACCTAGTTTGAGTGTTTTGACTTAGAAATGGCTCTTTGACCTAGATGTTGACTAGTTTAACTTATTTTCTTTTTGAAACCTTGTATTGATGTTACATTCCATATCTAGGTCTTCGAGGCACCGTATCAGACATCTGTGAGACTATTCACCGGACTTCAGGCGAGTACATTCTCTGATAGTTTTTCATTTATGATATCCTCTATGTTCATTGTATCTAGTGTAGATATCCTTGATTTCTTGACATGAGGGTTACACGGATTGGTATATCTGGATCTCGTCATGAGATGTTATTCCTTGGTATATGGTGTATCTTATGCAAGCCTTGTTTCATTGATTATCTTGTACATGTACATACACTGATTCTCGGAAAGACTAGTTATCTTCTTGGGGAATCTCATGCCATAGCATACCATGGTTGGATCTACTATACCAGTCAGGATGGAAAGTATTTTAGTGTAGATATGTGATCATACCCTCCTTGTACATGTCTTCTTCCTTATGAGTGTTGATCATACACCGCACGTATGATTAACCAGGCCTTTTACTCTTGTGCAAGTTTTCAAGCCGATCATATGTTAAAGCTAGTGCTCACACACTTAGTCATTAGTATTTTTGTTCATTGTCATATTATTCATTATTGTATTTATTCCAGTAATTTCTTATTGTATATCTCTTGTATCTATTGTGTATCTTGTATATTTACATCTATTTACTGTTATATTATTTTTATCATTGATTAGAACTGCTGTTAGAGATGTACTCTGCTCCTTTCCTGACTGGATATATTTTTCCCAGATGACATTGAGGAGTAGTACCCTACACATTATGGATCTCAGGATGTTGTGGGCTTAGAGTCAGAGACCCTGGCTCAGGAGGGACTTATCCCGACTGAGACAGATGACCCGGGACTTGTAGCTTCTTAGTATTCTCTTCTACTGGATTTGTCTTCAGCTTATTTGTTAGTATTTCTTCAGACTCATTGATGTTATTATTCTAGACTCATGAGTTGTATGTGACTATTCTATTCTTTATCATATTCATGCTTATTTTCATCTTAGATCTGTGATTGAGTATATTGATATTGTTGGTGGCTCATTATATTGCTAGATAGATTACCCAAACAGCATTCTACTGTCGATTCTACGACATAGGCTGGGCATTGTTCCCGACTTGCATCCCTACATCGGGTGCGGGTCGTGACAAATTTTTAGTGGTGGCCTATGCAGGTCTTCGAGGTCGCAATTAGTGCGATTCATAGTGGTGCTCTTATTTGAGTATTATTACGAGCTTGTTTCAGGATATAGGATATAGGCTATAGGCTGAGAATACTCAATCACATCTAGGAAAATTTTTTTTTATTTATTCAACTATTTTTCCTTGATATTGATATTTGATCTTTTAACGGTCCTTCCTTGAGTGTCTTACATCATGTGCCATATTGATTCTTTCTTTTGCTTTGTCTCAGGATGCCGCCTAAGACGAGATCGCAGTAGGAGAGAGCAGCTTCTGAGAGGTCTGCAACGTCCCGAGGGCCTGCACCAGTCACTTCTTCGGTGATTGGAGTGTCAGCTGCTTTCGGAGGTCCACCACATACTCAGAGGACTGTGCCAGCTGTATCTGAGGGACTTTTACCTCCACCTTCCATTCCAGCAGATACGATACGGATGTTTATACTGTTTCGTGAGATATTGGAGGCGCAGAGGGCTCAGTCTGAGGCACATCAGAGGCAGACCGACGTATTGGGTAGGGCATCGAGAGTGCTCATTAGCTTGCTTGTGCCATCGAGAGTGCTTCTCAGGTTGCTCAGCTTCAGCCAGGCAATATTTAGGACTTCAAGAAGCTAGAGCCTAGGGTCTTCAAGGGGACAGAGGGCATCGTCTATGCTGATAATTGGCTCAAGGATATTGAGCGTCTTATGAGGGTGTCCCGTCTTTATGAGGATCTGAAGGTTGAGGTGGTAGGACTTCAACTGTTCGACGTTGTCTGTGCTTGGTTCAGGAATGAGCCAATTCTTGTTGACGCAGGACAATCTTGGGAGGTATTCAAGGACCTCTTCAAGAAAAAGTTCTTCGCTCGAGCAAACAAGCTAGACTTGGAGAGGCAGTTTAAGAGCCTCATTCAGGGGAGCATGTCTGTGGAGGAGTACGTTGCGGAGTTCGGAAGGCTGAGCCGATTTACAAAGTATTTGGTGAGAGGGTCGGAGGTTCAGGCTATTCGTTTCTGTGAGGGTCTAAACTGGAAAGTGAAGATCCTCATTCCGTCTTTTTATGAGACATACTCGGAGATACTTGCAGAGGCATGCAAGGTTGAGTGGGAGTTGGGTTTGAAGCCCAAGAGCGACTGTAATTCTTTTCTGGGGGCCAACAGCAGTATAGTATCTGCCAAGCATCCTCATTTCCAGTCTAGGCCTTTCCAGCAGCCGCAGCAGCACTAGACTCCAGCTAGGGCACCGTTTCACCAGGCATCACAGTAGTAGAGACAGTTACAATAATCTTTCTTCCACTTCTGCAAGAAGCCCAGCCATATCTGGGAAGTTTGTAGGAAGAGGTTGGGGGTTTGTTTGTATTATGGTACTGAAGGGCATCAGCTGAGAGAGTGTCCTTCCAATCCTCGTCGTGCAGTTTAGGGAGCAGCTTCAGCTTCGAGGACACATGCGAGACCACCTGCAGTACAGCCGAGGGGACCGCTTCCAACCCATCAACAGCGTTATGTCTAGCATCAGTAGCAGGGAGGTGCACGTCAGGGACGAGTGTTTGCTAACCGTCGATTCGGACGAGCCTACCGGAGATGTCATCGCAGGTTCTATTTTTCTTGATTCTATTTCAGCATTAGCTTTGTTTAATAGTGGTGCTTTCCATAGTTTTGTATCTGTTTCTTTTACTCTGAAGCATGGTTTGGTAGCTGAGTCTTTGCTTAGGACTTACAAGATCATGACCGAGGGAGGCATTATCCTGGTTAATGATATTTAAAAGGATCGAAGACTTACTCTGGGAGGCCGGGAGTTAAGTGCGTGTCTACTTGTAATGCCACTTCCGAGTTACAACATTATACTCGGAATGGATTGGTTGAGTAGGCACCGTGCTAGTATAGATTGTAGAGAAGGTAGAGTTTTGTTTGGTCCGCTAGGAGAGCCAGAGTTTGAGTTTGCTAGAGGAGCTGCAAAGCAGGGAGAAGGCATTATTTGTTGACTTGTCACATTCATTGATAGCAGAGTTCTTGGATGTGTTTTCTGAGGAATTTCCAGGATTGTCGCCAGATCGAGATATTGAATTCTCTATAGACTTGGTGCTAGGTACAGAACTAATTTTGTAGCATGTCTATAGAGTAAACAACAACGAGCTGGTCGAGCTGAAGAAGCAGGGGGATGAATTACAGGATAAGGGGTTTATCAGATCGAGTTCTTCACCGTGGGGAGCCCCGATATTGTTTGTACCGAAGAAGGATGGATCGGTGCGCATGTGCATTGATTACAGGGCATTGAATAATTTTACTATCAAGAATAAGCACCCTTTGCCACGGATTGATGATCTGTTCGATCATTTAAGTGGTGCAAGGTGTTTTCTAAGATAGACTTGAGATCAGGCTACCACCAGGTGAAAGTGAAGCCGGAGGACATATCGAAGACTACTTTTAGAAATCGGTATGGTCAGTACAATTTTATGGTGATGCCGTTTGGGTTGACTAATGCACCGGCGGTATTTATGAACTTAATGAACAAGGTGTTCCATCAGTACCTTGACAAGTTCGTGGTGGTGTTCATCGACCACATACTCATATACTCGAAGACACCGGAGGAGCACGAGGAGCATTTGCGGATTATGTTGGATGTGCTGAGGAAGGAGAAGCTGTATGGAAAGATGTCCAAGTATGAGTCCTTCCTGGACAAGGTGGAGTTCTTGGGGCATGTTGTGACTAGTGATGGTATTTTAGTGAATCCGAAGGAGTTCGTAGCAGTGGAGTCTTGGAAGACCCCGAGTTCGGTAGCAGAGATCAGAAGTTTCTTGGGATTGGCAGGCTACTACAGGAAGTTTGTACAAGATTTTTTGAGGATTGCCGAGCCGATGACCAGACTCACTAGGAAGAATGTAGAGTTTGTTTGGACAGAGGATTGCCAGGTTTCTTTTGAGAAATTGAAGAAGATGTTGACGTCTGCTCCTATTTTGACATTGCCATCAGGGTCTGGAGGTTTTACTATTTATAGTGATACATCGGAGAAATGTTTGGGTTGTGTTCTTCAGTAGAATGGAAAAGTGATTGCATATGCATCCAGATAATTGTGTCCCCATGAGAAGAACTATCCTACCCATAATTTGGCGTTGGCAGCAGTCATCTTCGCCCTGAAATTGTGAAAATACTATTTGTACGGAGAGCGTGTGGAGATCTTCACAGACCACAAGAGCTTGAAGTACGCTTTCACGCAGAAGGAGTTGAACATGAGGCAGCGTCGGTGGTTGGAACTTATGAAGGATTTTGATATATCTTTGTAACATCCTGGGAAAGCTAATATAGTTGTCGATGCCTTGAGCAGGTATCCGCTAGCTATGTTCTTGACGCAGGATCGATATTTATTGGAGGACTTGGAGAGCTTGGGCATTGAGGTGATAGTTTCTGGTTGTACGATGCAGATGTGGGGATTGTAGATACATTCAGATTTGATAGACAGGATCAAGGCAGACCAGTATGAGGATGTATCTCTAAGAAGCATCAGAGCTCAGGTGAGAGCAAGATTGAAGGATGAGTTCACCATTGTCGGGGATGGTTCTTTACGGCATGGAGTTAGATTGTGTGTGCCTAGTGGAGAGCTGCATGATGAGGTATTACAGGAAGTGCATCGCTCTTAGTATTCCATACATCCATGTGCCAACAAGATGTATCGGGATATGCGAGAGAGAGTGTGTGGTGGTATGGCATGAAGAGGGAAGTGGCACACTTTGTATCCAGATGCTTAGTGTGCCAGCAGGTGAAAGCCAAGAGGTAGAGGCCAGGAGGTTTACTTCAGCCATTACCCATTCTAAAGTGGAAGTGGGAGCACATTACTATGGATTTTTGTCCGGACTTCCACAATCTCTATGAGGGAAAGACGCGATTTGGGTCATCGTTGATAGGTTGACCAAGTCGGCCTACTTTTTGCCTTTCAAGGTGGGTTTGTCTATGGAGAAGCTGGCGGAGATGTATGTGAGGTAGATCGTCAGGATACATGGAGTTCCCATCAGCATAGTCTCGGATCGGAATAGTCGTTTCACTTCTCATTTTTTGAGGAGTTTGCAGGCGAGTTTGGGCACTCAGCTCAAGTTCAGTACTGCATATCATCGCCAGACAGATGGGTAGTCAGAGAGGACTATTCAGACTCTCGAGGATATGTTGTGCACTTGTGTACTAGATTTTGGGGGTTCTTGGGAGGACCATCTCCATTTGGTATAGTTTGCTTACAACAATAGTTACCAGGCTAGTATAGAGATGTCACCTTTTGAAGCTCTGTACGGTCGGAGATGTCGTACTCCCTTGTCATGGGACAATGTTGGAGAGAGAGTTTTGCTTGGGCCAGAGATGGTTGTGGATGTAGTGGAGAAGGTTCAGTTGATCAGAGACAGACTTCGAGTGGCGCAGGACAGACAGCGGTATTGGGCCGATAGCTACCGGAGACCTTTAGATTTTTGTTTTGTACTTGTTATTGGTTGTTTGTTATAGATTAAGTTCTTAAGGTGGTATTTTGTTCTAGGTGGGTGGTTTGGTATTTCTGAGGATTTCTCCGATACGAGGCACGATTCGTTTTGGTGGAGGTGGAAAGCTTAGTCCGCGATTCATCGAACCTTTCACTATTCTAGAGAGGGTCGATGCATTTGCTTATAGACTAGACTTGCCACCTACATTAGAGGGAGTGCAGAATGTATTTTATGTGTCGCAGTTGAGACGGTACGTGGCAGATCCTAGTCATGTGTTGGATCACTTGGAGATAGAGGTGGGCCCTACTCTTAGCTATCCAGAGCAGCCAGTTGAGATTCGGGATCAGAGAGAGAAGGTGTTGAGGAACCAAACTATTCCTTTGGTACGCGTCGCATAGAGAGAGAATGAAATGCGAGAGCATTATCCATATTTGTTTGTGCCTTGAGGTATGTTCTTTTATAGTTAGTTCTGTTCTTTATTATGTTCTGTTATTTCTGGGGGTAGTTTTCGTCTTTGAATTTCGAGGACAAAATTATTTTAAGGAGGGTAGAGTTGTCACTACCACATTTTATAGGAGAGGATATTTTAGTCATTTAATAATTAATTAAATATTGTGCATGTTAAATAATTATTGTTGTATTATTTAATTGTTGTTAGATGTTAGTTATTTCTTTTGGACTTGTGTTAGTGGACCTAACTAGTTTATTTTAGACTCATGGACCAACATGTATAAATTGTTAGAATTATGTCCATTTAGAAGCCCATTGATTAGGAGGAGATTAGTTTAATTAAACCATTAGACTAGAACCTTCCCTCCTTAATTATTTCTTCATGAGAAACCCCAAGGGGTATAATAGGTATTATATAGTGACTTGAGAAAGGAGCAAGGGGAGGCCGGCCTATTAAAGAAGAGGGAGAAAGTTTTTCTCTCCTCTTTTCATTTGAAATCTAGATCTAGAATTTCTCTCAACCAAATTCCTTCATTTCACATCATTTTTCCTACCAAATTTTACCCTAATTCATTTTCAAATCACCATTGGAGACTAGTGGATCAAGGATCTAGAAGGAGCAAGTAAGGATCTACAAATAGGAGCAAGGATCTACAAGTTGGAGGCCAATTTCATCACATTTGGAGGTTGCATTGGGAATCCATCTCCCAATAGGTATAATTTATTTTTTTTCCTTAATTTAGGTTCTAAATCTGATAATTAACTATGAGAAATCAACCCATATACATAGGCTACCCATAGAATTTGGTTTTGAGTTCATAGGAGGCCTATTGAGAAAGTTATGGTATTTTTGTGTCAATTTTAGGGGAATTCTGAGATTAACACTTGTTGTATTTGTTAATTGGTCCTATAGATCAATTTGACATGTATTTGTGTATTTGGGTCTAGTGACGTGTCCATAATTGGAAACATGTAGGTCGTATCCCAATAATTTGGTGATACGTGTTGATTTGGGGATTTTTCCTCCGACATAGGACTTTGTGCATGCCATATTTTGACACGGACACGTAGATTTATGTTTGACTCTTTGTATTATTTATAAATAATATATTAGACTTGCTCGTATCCTTCGGGGTAGGTTTGGATGTGTGGTGGACTCGTGTCGCAAGCGTATCCTAGATCTAGTGGGATACGGGTGTGATGCACTCCACGTGTTTGTGCATTTTATTTCTAAATCTATTTTCTATTATTCTTAGTCATTATAATATGTAATTATATGCATATATATATATATATATATATATATATATATATATATATATATATATTTATATGTGTTAGTGTATCATATATCTATGTACCTATATGTTACATATATATATAGCTATACTACTACATATGTAATAACTATTAAATATAGTATTATATATATATATATATATATATATATATATATATATATATATATATATATGTTATGTGTATATATAAGTTATGATAGTAGCAGCTTCAGCAACAGCAGCAGCAGCCTTCAGCGACAGCAGCAGCAGCAGCATTAGCGACAGCAGGAGCATACAGCAGCAGCAGCAGCCTTCAGCGACAGCAGCAGCAGCCTTCAGCGACAGCAGCAGCAGCAATAGCGACAGCAACAGTTACCGCAACAGCAGCAACATTATTTGCAACAGCAGCAGCGGCTTTAGCGACGACCACAGCAGCATACAGTGACAGTATGCATGTATAGATATACCTATGTATTATTTGTAGTTAGTAGGTATATGTATGGTATATATATATATATATATATATATATATATATATATATATTTCATAGTTGGTATTTATGTATTAGTATATTATATTTTTAGTAGTTGGTTGTTAGCATATAGTTAATGTTGGGTAGTGAGCTATAAATAAAGTTTTAACAATTACCTTGAGATACCAAGGTAAGTATCAAGGTATTTGAGGATACTCAAGGTATTGGGTTTCGGTATCAAGATGAGATTTAGTGGTGCGATACCGAGTTGGTTCAAAACCAAGGTATCCATTTAGTATTTGTAATTAGGATTTATATATTCAATATTGCTTGAATGCACATATGTGATATTCATCTCTTTTGTTTGCGTATCCTGAGATACGGTATCCTAGTATCCTAAGATTTAGCTTGTATGGCCTAGTTACATAGTGTATAAATCCAACATCATTGAGATAGACTCATGCAACCTAGAAATGGGTAGTTTGACCAAGTTTTACCGGTTTGACTTAGAGTTGACCTAGTTTGACTATTTTGACTTAGAAATGGCTCGTCGACCTAGATGTTGACTAATTTAACTTATTTTCTTTCCGAAATCTTGTATTGATGTTATATTCCATATCTAGGTCTTCGAGGCACCGTATCAGACATCTGTGAGACTATTCACCGGACTTCAGACGAGTACATTCTCTGATAGTTTCTCATTTATGATATCCTCTATGTTCATTGTATCTAGTGTAGATATCCTTGATTTCTTGACATAATGGTTACACGGATTGGTATATCTGGATCTCGTTATGAGATGTTATTTCTTGGTATATGGTGTATCTTGTGCAAGCCTTGTTTCATTGATTATCTTGTACATGTACAGACACTGATTCTCGGAAAGACTAGCTATCTTCTTGGGGAATCCCGTGCCATAGCGTACCATGGTTGGATCTACTATACCAGTCAGATTGGGGAGTATTTTAGTATAGATATGTGATCATACCCTCCTTGTGCTTGTCTTGTTCCTTGTGAGTGTTGATCATACACCGCACGTATGATTAACCAGGCCTTTTACTCTTGTGCAAGTTCCCAAGCCGATCACATGTTAAAGCTAGTGCTCACACACTTAGTCATTAGTATTCTTGTTCATTGTCATATTGTTCATTATTGTATTTACCAGTATTTCCTTATTATATATCTCTTATATCTATTGTGCATCTTGTATATTCATATATATTTACTGTTACATAGTTTTTATCATTAATTAGAACTGCTGTTAGAGATATACTATGCTCCTTTCCTGATTGGATATATTTTTTCCAGATGACACTGAGGAGTGGTATCCTACACATTATGGACCTCAGGATGCTGTGGGCTTAGAGTCAGAGACCCTGGCTCAGGAGGGACTTATCCCGACTGAGACAGATGATCCGGGACTTGTAGCTTCTTAGTATTCTCTTGTACCTAATAACTTAAGCAAGAGGATGAAGAAAATATGGAATGAGCCCGGAAAGGCAGGATCGGAAGGCGCTGAAAGTATACCATTTCTAAGGAGAGGAGCCCTCCTCTAGATTAGAGGAGTGCCTACCCGAATCGATTGATAGATGGCCTGATCCCTTTTGATAGATCGAAAGAGTAGGAATGGACCTGCACCTGGACAGAAAGACCCTATGAAGCTTGATTGTTCCCTGGGATTGGCTTTGGACCTTTCCTGTGCAGCTTAGGTGGAAGGCGAAGAAGGCCTCCTTCCGGGGGGCAGCCGAGGGATAGATAGACCCTGAGGGCGCCGGAGATGAAGACCCACGAACGAGGAAACGAGTGAAGTAGGGGATCATCGGAGGCGATGAGTGAAGAGCTAAAATCCAAAATCCATGTTAAGGTCTCAATCCCAATCCCATGAACCGCGGAATGTACGATCTAGTCTTCCACTTTCATTTCTAAAGAGAGGGAGAGAGATCGATTAGCCGTGAAGGGGCCCCTTGCCCACTCACCTTCCCCCCATTTCTGGGAGCCTCGCCCTCTTGACTTGATCTATCAAAGAGAACTACCATGCGAAACCCCGTTACATCGTAAGATGAATTCGCCATAGGCCGGTGGGATAAAGCCGATGACTGGGGCCCCAGATACGGTGAGCAAGTAACACATTCGGATTTACTGAATACGTTGTGGTTAGGCAAGGTGCTCCGCCTTTTGAGATGGGCGTTCTCGTCCTTGTCCTTGAGGAAAAAAAAAAGACGCGTGTAGAAATAAGAATTAAACGTATTTCAAGAGAAATAAATGATTCAATGATCTGATCAAATAATACGAAATTATCTATCTTTGAAACAGGGATTAAGGTAGTGGATCTTTTAGCTCCTTATCGCCGTGGAGGAAAAATCGGGCATTTTACTTGGAAATAAGAAATTTTAGAAGGAGTTGTCCGATCGAGAACGGAGTTCGGGCTGTAGTGGGCGAAGTTAGTATAGCACCATCATATTATTCCAAAGATGAGAGATAAAATAGAACCAAGGTCCATCTTTTTGATCAGAGGTTGAATCGATCATCAGAAGAAGAATTAGGCCAAAAACTACCCCTCCTTTGTTTGTCCACTACTTCTTATGAATCTAAACAAAAGAATTTCTATAGACCCGGAAAATCTTTTGAAAGATTTCTTAGACTTTGTACTTTGAGGAAAAAGCTTATCTCAATTATTCAAATTTTGGTGGAAAAATTTTGTGGATGGAGTTAACCATTTCGATAATATATCAAAATCGCCCTTTTTTTGATACCTCAAAAAATGAAATGGACAAATTCATCTTACTTCTTAACCCGAAACGAAATGGCTGAGGAGAGGTTCCTCTTTGAGGGTACTCCCGGGAACAGATCCAGTGGAGGGAAACTTGCACGTGTGGTTCTGGCCGGGCTTGAATCTCATATGTGTCAGTGTCGTACCACAAGGAAATCCAATGTTTACATATTTGAGAATTTAAAATAGCAAATCAAGAAAAGAGATAGTTCTTGTCAGTAATGGGAAGAACGAAAGGAATCAAGACTTTTCACAAGGAACCTGGCACCCGATCGGAGGGAGGTACCACCCGGAGGTAAGCAAGTCAGGTAGCCCCTCTATCATTTAATTTAAGACTTAAAGTTTGAATCACTTTTATTTCTTCAATCATTAATAAGTCCACTCAGCCATCTCTCCTACATAATCTTACTATTGACCAGAAATCGAGTGAATAGTGAGTCATTCATATTATTACAATACAGGTACGACTAATCGATGATTCTATCTCGATACATTCCTTAAAAAATCCGATTCGTGCCGATTCTTCCCCCAACTAATGAAGAGAACTTGGCGGAATTGCCACATATGAAATTGAGCACCATTTTGCAAATTTCTGGTGTCTCGTGGAAATTATTTCGGACACAAGAAAAAAAATGCCTTATGGTGTAACAAAATATCTCTCAATTCCAACTCGAATATATTTTCATCGAATACGGCTTTCCACAGAATTCTATATGTATCTATGAGATCGAGTATGGAATTTTGTTTACTCAGGAAAGATATCAATTGGTAGAGCCCTTGATAAAAGAAAGAGATGTTGTGTATGAATCGCTCACATATTCTTCTTAATTATATGTACCCGCGGGATTAATTTGGAAAACCGCAAAAGCATGAGACATTTTGGTAGTACCGGAGAAGAATTTGGAAAATGGAACAAACAAAGATCAAGTTCAGAATAAGAAAGCCCGGACATCCTTCCTTACCGAAGATGGACGGAAAAGGATGGGCTTAGGAAGTTGACTAATTTTTTTCAAAACAGTGGCTTTTTTGGAAATGGAATGGCTAATTCCACGAAAAAGCATTTTTTTTCACGGAGATGTTGTACGAGTATCTACAGGACCTAAATTATCAACGGGCTCTCCAAGAACGTTGAAAATTTGTCCGAGAGTAGCTCCGCCTACTGGAACACTTAGTTCATTATCTAAAATGAAGAACATTTCCCACCAAAGGTTCAGTCCAATAATACCACTCACTGGTGATTACAAAATCTGTACACGAGAGGGATATTGCGGAGGTTTCGGTCACCAAATCTGAACCCGAAAGAGACAATTTCGGTATGGAAACTCTTTTGTTTCATTATATGCCTAATTAAAAAAAGGGCAATTCCTTGGAAAAGTTTATAGATAAGTCACCCTTACTGTTACTTTACAAGGCCTACGATAGTGAAAATCACGTTGACCACTTTTTTCCTTTTTGTGAGTATGGACCATACTATTCCGGAAAAGATTTAATATTCTACGTCGGGGAAAAAATGAATGGCTTTGAAGGTTGACATGGATAGTGCTTTCGATAGGAGTTGATTCATCGCCAACCTATTTGGCTACTCCGGGAGCAATGGTTCGTGGACATTATGGCTTTCAGCACTTCACTCATCGCCTCCGATGATCCCCTACTTCATTCGTTTTCTCGTTCGTGGGTCTTCATCTCCGGCGCCCTAGGGATCTATCTATCCCTCGGTTGCGGGCCTCCTGTTCGAATCAGAGTTTGAAACCAAACTTCTCCTTAGGAGAATTCTTGGTTCAGTTCTCCACCTTAACGACAGAAAAAATGATTGAGAAAATTCAAAAAGGGAAATGACTTGGACAAAAAGAGAAGTGACTTGGACAGAGTCAAAGTTGAAACAAAAGAATGTATGTAGTAATAATCGTGGTGGTGACGGAAATTTTTTTTGTCCAAACACTAATGGGTCGTGTATTAGCAGACGATTTTTTTTTTTGAGTCCGGTCACGAGGTCCGTTAGAGACGACGATCGCAGGTTCGCCAGCGGAGAGGTGTTGCCGAGCCGAAACAATATGTCGATCGTTCTAGTAAACCAAAATCATCATTTTCTAGCTATTTTGCTATAATCTTTTTATTGGACCTTTTGAGACAATTATAGATCCTGGAGGTTCCTAGAGCTCCTTCTAAGGCTTGTTGGAAAACTCATTGTCGAACTTGATTAATCGCTCTTTGTTGTTCAAAATGAAGCGTTTCATTTTGTAAAACTTTTTGAATTCCCTGTGGAAATTGATTTAGCTAAAGAAAAAGCGTTTACTGCAGCAAAATATCGACAAGAGAGAGATAGCGAGACAGACCCACCTAATAGAGAGAACGTAAGATTGACTTAAAAATAGAAATAGTAAGAAAAATTCCCTCTTTGATAAGAATGGATACGATCTCTATAAGGTTCCTCCTCTGAATTAAATTCAATAGGATCTATAGAGACCCCAAATGAAATAAAATATTTGATTCATGTAACAGGAGAGATTTCTATCCTTGACTTTCTTTGCTCGCCGCACGCACCTTGGCTTTCTCGGTCTGATCCACCCTCCAACTCTGTGGGCAATCTTTTGGCACTCACTGTCTTCGTCATCACTTGGACTATCTGGGAGGGATTCTAAATTTGATTATACTGGTGCTTATTCAAGTGCCAGTCTTTCGGCTGTGATGGGTGCCCAATCACGAAGTTAGTTCGTCACCCCATCTTTAGAGATAAAGAATGGCGTGAGCTTTTTGTACGTCGTATGCCCACTTTTTTTGAAACATTCCCAGTCATTTTGGTATATGGAGACGGAATTTTTTTTTTCATTTCTGGTGGTATCAAAATGTCGCTGTGCCTGGTTCGCCGTTGGTGTTCTTTTCGATCTCTACGCATGGGTCCGGCTTGATGATTCCCTACTCCAGCCTGTGAAAATCTTTTTTGAATGTATTAAAGAGGGCCTCTCTAACTGGTGAAAAGCGGTAGGTGTCCACTAACGGCACTCCCGAGCAATCGCTCCGAAAACTCGAGTTCCTTTTATGCATAGCGCCTAGTATCCATCGTTTACGGTTAATTTGCTGACCGACAATATCTCGACTTTTAACTAGGTCATAGCCGAAATAGGATTCGTTTTGGCTAGAGCGTACATAGTGTTTTGATCTAAGATTTCAATTCTTCATTGATTTGTCTCCGGCTTATTTGTTAGTATTTCTTCAGACTCATTGATGTTATTATTCTAGACTCAAGAGTTGTATCTGACTATTCTATTCTTTATCATATTCGTATGTATTTCCATTTTAGATCTGTGATTGAGTATATTGATATTGTTGGTGACTCATTATATTGCTAGATAGATTACCCAAACAGTATTCTACCGCCGATTCTGTGGCGTAGGCTGGGCGTTGTTCTCGACTTGCATCCCTACATCGAGTGTGGGTCGTGACAGGTTCAACTCTAAACCGTAGCATGTTTCCCTCACAGCGAAAAATAAGTCTGCAATCCTGAGTTCCCGCTCAAACTTCTTCAGAATCCACTCACTGGGTCAGACGTTACCAAGAGACATTATAATGAGCCCAGTTGAGAGCTCGCAAATTCCTGAGGGGGTAAGTTACCTTCTTGGCAACCCGTTGGAGGAAGGTGCCCACCGCATATATGCTGAGGTTTCGTCCCAGTTCACTTCCACGAGACCAGGCTTTAGTCCCAGCAAGGATTACGATGGTGACTCCTTCGTGCTATAAAACTTCCCCTTGTTCTTTCTGCCACCACACCGGATATTGTCGAGGAGCGCTCTTTGTGATTCAGGGGTCAAATTCTAGTCCATCTGCCGTTGACCCATCATCACCTTCAAGTCTGATAAAGGTAGGTGACGTTCAAAGGAGGGAAATGACATCTTTGTCTCGTAGAATATAAATGACCAGTTCTCTCTGGTCATACCCATGCCATACTGAGAAAACTCCAATGCATCGCCAAACAAGACGTACGGTTTCTTAAAGGTGTCGTTGCCATCCCCGACAGGGATCTCCCCTGAGTTTATCTAGCTCAACAGGAAGGACTCCGCTTGCCAATCTTCTATTGTCGCCCAGGCGGAAGATCGTTATTAATATGATTCTGGATTGTCGCAACCAGGTCCCTCAGATTCATGTTCAAGGGTTGCATATTCTTTCTGAGGACCAATTTTTCAGACGGTGTAGTGGGCAAAGTCACTGCAAAAATCACAAAAGAGTTTGGTCAAGAATATTCTATACTAATATATATATATATACGGCCCAGACACCTATACGGCCGAGTCAGCTATGCGGCATAGACAACCATACGGCTGAGTCAGCCATGCGGCAGAACTCGTCCATGCGGCATAGGCACCCATGCAGCCGAGTCAGTCGTACAGTAGAACTCGTCCATGAGGCATAGGCACCCATTCGATCGAGTCAGCCATGCGGCAGAACTCATCTATGCGGCTAAGTTACCTCTGTGGCAGTGAGTAGTTGGCACATAGATGTATCCATGCGTCCAACGGTACACACGTGTCTCTATGTTCTCGAGTGTTCGTCTCCTTCACAGAACCTACCCTCAATAGGTGACTGAACATCGGCGGAGAACGGCGGAGGGTCCGCAGCAGAGCGACCCTTCCCCTTACTCTTGGTCTTTCCATTGCCCTTGGGGGCCTTCTTGGCAGCAACGGTGGAAGAGGAGGCAACCTTGGGAACCATGGCAACAGCAAGGAAGAGGAAAGAGAAAAGCGAGTTTGGAGAAAAGACTTCTCTTTCTCTTTCGCTTTCTCTCTCTCTCTCTCTCTCTTTCTTCCCCCCTATATATAGGGGGGACTATGTGGCAACGGATGACGACGGCGACTGTTTGAGTCCCGATCCATGATCCGCCTCGATCCACGGAGCGGCAACAGTTGGTAGTGACTTCTCGTTAGTTGAGCCACTTTATCCATTGAGGCACAAAATTTTAAGAGATCCGCACAAAGATCAAAGCAAATCTTCTCATTTAATAATCGGACAGCCTGTCAGAGACAACTATATGGCAATGAGACTATATGGTATGACCTGTATATACGGCCAATAGCGCTCGTCCATGCTTTTTTCAAAGTATTCTAAATTTGTCATTTTGGAAACTTTGAAGGGGGTCTTGTAGAAGCATAAAAAATCATGCAGGCCGCATAAAGGTCATGTCCCCTCAATAAGCCATAAAGAAGCCACATGCGGCCTGAACAATCAAGCCGCAGAGAAGCCATATGCGGCCTGATCAACCAAGTCGCAGAGAAGCCGCATAGTATACAATATGCGGCCTGAACGACCACAAAGGAGGGAGGCCGCATAAAATCCCCTGATATAGATTTTGATGTCTGTCAAAATCTTTGACACATCACTCATCACTTTGAGATACTTCGAGACCCGTAAAGACAACGACTCAGAAAAAAGACAACAAGTCACATTAGTGTATTAATTGCTTCAACAAATGTGCCATGTCACGTGTCCTATATATGCGGCTAAAAGACCCATGCGGCCTCATCACCATGCGACTTAAATATCCATTCGACCAAAGCCTGATGAGAGCTCGCATGCGGCCTCGTCACCATGTGGTTTAAATATACATTTGACCAAAGCCCGACGAGAGCTCGCATGCAGTCTCGACACCATGCGGCTTAAGTGTTCATTCGACCAAAGCCCGACGAGAGCTCGCATGCGGCCACAATACCATGCGGCCAAAGTGTCCATTCGACCAAGGCCCAACGAGAGCGCGTATGCAGCTACGACGCCATACGGACACAGAAAGACACATGCAGCCAAGTTACTATGCGGCCTCCAGCTCACAAGATCTTTCCGTTATAACTGCAGAGATCTTCGCACAGTTGATGCTAACTACCTGTCCAACTGACCAAGTCACGGACATAGCAGGTTAAAAACAACCCTGAGATATCTTCAACAATGTATCTCAACCAAGATCACGTGGCAATCTGCCCATGGCATATGGCTACAGTTGTAACCGTATTCTATTGAAGGAGCCTTATGCGGCCACCAAACAGAGGTATATGCGGCACCCATAGCCCACCAACACGATGGCTATAAATAGAAGCAACTTGAACGTTCTAAGGGATGGCTTTTTTCTTCTGCTTCAGAGAGAGAGAGCATACCACCCCCGGCCAATACATAGAGAGAGCATACCGAGATGAGCGAAGAGAGAATATAATCTTCTTCATCCTGCATCGGATCATCCATGGAGTAAAGGAGACGCTATAGCACTCATTGTCCATCGCCATGCCCTAGAATCAAAATTATTGTACTTAGACCGTTTGTCCAGGACCTCTTTGTGCTTTCTTTTATTTGTTAATTAAATCAATCTCTTTTAGAACTTTTCAAATTTAATGGCGAATAATATTGTTCTCACATGGAGAGAAATGGATGGGACGGTGCATATTGCACTTTTTGCCTCGGACTCTTGTCGTGAATAGTCATCCGGGAAAGTTGGCAGTGCCGCATCCTCTTCGAACTCCGAGGGAATACAACTCCCAGCGTGGGAAGCTGCATCCTCTTGATGAGGGTGGCTACCCCAGGGATCTCAGTATTTGTTCCTTGGAAATTGTCATCTTCTCGGAATGTCGGATTGTCATAGAGGTCCGGGGGATTACTATCCCCAGCTTGCGTATCTATGTGAGGTCCTGAGGAAGAACTACCCCCAGTGGCTGACAGCTTCTTCTTTAAGTGGGTTTCCAGAAAAATACCTTCTGTGGGTTCCGCTACATGTCCTCCTTGGATCTGTCTTCTTTACTCGCTGGCCGAAAGTGACGGACTGGAGGTGCTGGACTTCTTACCTCCCCTCATGGAGGGGTCCTTCCGAGCAGAATAATATGACGTAAAGGGCAGCTCATCTGTTTCTGGTGCTTACACCTGTTTTCCGGATGACAAACGGGTGGGTGCCTTTGGTTGTAGTCGCTGGAATGTCGGCTTATCGTCTTCCTATTTGTAGGTACGGCTGCTTTGTTACAGCAGTAGTTGATGATAATGCTGACACAATGATACCCTGGGGAGGATACTTCATATGCCATAGTTAATTCTCTCGCTTTGTGCTTGTGATTGATCACGTTGGGCAAGTCAAGCAAGGGCTGATTCACCTGTGCACCCTTCTTATGAGCCCGGATAGACAAAGCACATAGGTATGTAGGTGTAGACTTTGCTTCCTGACCTGGGGTTCATACAAGAACTTTTCCTAGGTTGATAATGGAAGACTCTCTAGACGGACCCTGTCTAATTGCCACTGCCGGCTCAACGTATGGACCAGTTTTGTATAACTTTCCTTCAGGGGCACGCATAGTTAGTGGCACCTGCTGACGGTCGATTGAATGAGCAATTGCATGAGCTTGGCGAGATTGTATTGCCCTAGACTTCTTTGTCCTAGCATGTGACGGTGCATAGTATGAAGAGTCCAAGTTTATATCTTCGCCTTTCTCAGCATGGCGTATGGAGTAAGTGTTGCGTGAGATTCGATCGAAGACAAAACTTCTGTGGCTATCCTGGCCGCATGTGGCCATCTGGCTACGGTTTCCAATCGGTGCCACATAGTCCTCCTTTTACGGATTTTGATGTGGATGCTTGGAACATGTCTTAGCGCTGGCATTGTAGTATTTTTCTCTGCCAGAGCTCAAGTGTTGAGCATATTCCTTGTCCGAAGAGGCTGCCGTATAAAGGACGTCAGTTTGTAGGGACGCATAATATGCGTCCCTACTACAGGGAGAGAGACGGGTAGCGCACACTCCACAGTTGGGTGAGGTGCATTGGCCTTTGTAACCTATGTCCTGTGGGTCTTCAGGTGTTGAGCACTTTTCTTGTCAGAAAAGGCTGCCGCAAGAGAGGAGTCAGCTCGTGTGGACGCATCATGTGCGTCCCCTGTGGCAGAGAGAGAGACAGAGAGTGCATGCTCCACAGTTGGGTGAGGCACAACAGCGTTTGCAACCCCAGCCTTGGAGAAGCGCCGCCCTCAAAGAGCATTTCTTCAAAGGCTTGTTGGTCGAAGCGTACAACCGACATCTTATGGGTTGAATCCAGCTTCGATGCGTCGGACTGCATCATGACCTTCTCATCAAAGGAGAAGGATGTCCCTAGCAGAGTCGTCATCTTGTTTACTATGTAAATTGAGTTTGGAAAAAGTTTCGTTTAACAACAAATAAAAAGTACAAAGAGATTCTAGGCAGAAAATTTAAGTATAATATTTTTTATCTGGGTAATGTGAGATGGAGATCAAGTACTACAATGACTCTTTTACTCCGTTGACGTTCCGACGAGTGAATGAGGGATGCCCTATTCTCTTCTCTCTCTCTCTCTCTTTCTCTCTCTCTCTCTCTCTCTCTCTCTCTCTTGAGCTTGTGTGCACGTACATAGCTCGCCAGGAGGGGTATAGTCTCTGAAGCAGAAATGGCCAGTCCGTCGAATGTCCATGTTGCTTATATTTATAGTCATCATGCTGATGGACTATAGGTGTCACATATGCTTCTATTTGGTGGCCACAGGGGGCTCCTTCAACAGAATGCGGTTGCAACTATAGGCGCATGTTATGGGCAGGCTGTCATGTATTCTTCATTCTTAATAGGATATAGTTGGGTCCTGGCCAAGCTGCCACGTGGACGTTTGTTGGGATTTATTGTTGCTGAGGATCTGGGCAATTCTCGCCTTTTGTTTGCGTGACTTGGTCAGCTTGACACGTAGCCCATATTTAGTTGGAGAGAATTACTTTAATCGCAACATAAAGATTTTGTCTCAGGGAACCCTGCCACGTTGGATGCATGGAGTTTGGAACATATGGAGTCTGGAACACATAGGGCCAGAGACACATGGAGTCTGGAACGCATCAGGCCAAAGACGCATGGAACGTATGGAGTCTGGGATGCATGGGGCCAGAGTTGCATAGAACGCATAGAGTCTGGGACGTGTGGGGCCAAAGATCCATGGAACGCATGGAGTCTAGGACTCATGGGACTAGAGTCGCATGGAACGCATGGAGTCTTTGTCGTATTGTATATGTGGCATTACACGCCTATCAAAAGTCATTATTTGTCTGACAAGAGCTTTTTGTCTCTTAGTGTGCTCGCATCTTTTGAGGCATTTAGAAAATTCTTTTTGTCAGGTTTTTATGTCAGACATAATCTTTGTGTCAGGCCTTTATGCGGCCAATATATAGGGCGCATAGATGCTGGTTTTTCTTGGACGCATGGTCATTCTGTGGCATAATTTCTTCTGAGTCGATCTTGGGGTGCATGGTTTTTGGATGCATGGATCCAGATTTTCTATGCATCTATAGAAAGAATGAGGAAAGAGAGAGAAAGAAGTTGGCTTATATAGTTAGGGTTGAGGTTTAGACCATAGGTTCAACTCATGACCAAACCAACCTAAACAAATAAACCATGAACCAATCTAAACCAAAGAATGTGTCTAGTCTCCATGCAACCTAATTATCATGCAAGTAAGAAATTATACATTCTGAATATGTATATCAAGAATAGGGAGTGACATCACTACCCACCTTAGAAAAAAATTCTCGAAATTCAAACCTAAGACTAGCTAGAGAAATCAGAATAACCACTATGCTAGGTACCATCATAACTACACATGCAATCAAATCCAATCACATAATAAAGAAAAGTATCATCACTGAGCATGGGTGAACGAATCACGAGATTCGAGATACGAAGGCATAAAGACAAATATACCTTTCGGGTCAAAAAGGTGCGGATACCAAGACCAGATATCGTCATCGTGCTCCCACGTCGACTCTCCCAAAGGGTGATAATCCCAAGCAACTCGGACAAGATGGATAGTCTGATTCTTTAGCACCTTCTCCCTTGGGTCAAAAATGGATACTGGTTGCTCCTCGTAAGACAAGTCAGTACCAATGACTAGTTTAAAATGTTCGAGAATATAATTCGGATTCAGGACATACCTACGCAATTAAGACACATAAAATACATTGTGCACCTCACATAACGAACGCGGAAGGGCAAGACGATAAGCAACATCGCTTACTAGATCGAGGATATCGAACGGATCAATGTATCGCGGACTAAGCTTCCTGCGAACCCCGAATCTAATGACTCCAAGGATCGATAAAATCTGTAAGAACACCTGGTCACTGATACAAAACTCTAAAGGCCTATGGTGCTGATCCGCCTAATGATAATGCCTATCTTGCGCAACCCGAAGTCGCTCTCTAATCTTCTTGACAACTTCTTCTGTCTGCGTGATCATCTCGGGGCCTAACATCTTTCGCTCACCTATATCATCCTATGCCAATGGTGAGTGACACTTTCTCCCATATAATGCCTCGAATGGCGTAATCTGGATACTCACCTGATAACTGTTGTTATACAAGAACTCGACAAGATGAAAGTGATCTTACCAAGACCCTCCAAAATCTAAAGTACAAGCCCGCAACATATCCTCCAATATCTGGATGGTTCTTTCTAACTGCCCGTCTATCTGAGAATGATAAGCGGTACTAAGCCTCAACTTTGTGCCTAGACTCTAGTGCAAACTCTTTCAAAAATGAGAGGTGAACCGAGTATCTCGATCTGATACGATACTTATCGGAACACGTGTTGTCTTACTATCCGTATCATGTACCTCTGCCAATTGCTCTGTAGATTATCCTACTCGAAAAGGAAGAAAATGTGCTACTTTTGTAAGTCGATCCACTATCACACAAACTACATCACGACCAGTAGGGGATCTAGGTAAACTGGTCATAAAGTCCATCATGATATACTCCTATTTCCACTCTGGGATATCAAGCGACTGTAATAATCCTGGTGGTCTTTACTAGTCGGCCTTCACTTGTTGGAATACCAAATATCGAGAGACGAATTGCACTATCTCCATCTTTATCATGTTCCACCAAAAATGTTGCTTGATATCTTAATACATCTTGGTACCCCCTGGATAAATTGAATACTGGAAACTATGTGCCTCGGTCATAACTTCTTTGCGGATATCTCTACTCGGTATACAGAGATGATTTCCAAACCTAAGAGTTCTGTCCTCATGAATTGTCAACTCCTTCCTGCGACTAGACTTGTACTCTGCCCAAAACCTCTGGATCTGCGGATCCTCTGCCTAAGCTACCCTGATCCTCTCAATAATGGTTGACTGGATCTGCAAATTTGCCAACACTCCTACGTCTTGTGGAAGTACTATCTCAATACCCATCTCTTGAAGATCTTCTAAGATATGTTTCTGTGATATCAACATGCATGCAATACCCCTCCTACTAAGAGCATCAACTACCACATTCGCTTTGCCTAGATGGTACTAGAGTTCTACGTCGTAATCCTTCAATAATTCTAACCACCTCTTCAACCTCATGTTCAAATCCTTCTGGATGAATACATACTTTAATTTCTTGTGATCCGTAAATATTTTACCCGATTACCATACAAGTAGTGCCTCCATAGCTTAAAACCACTGCCGCCAGCTCTAAATCGGGTATTGGATAGTTCCTCTCATGATGTCGAAGATGTCGAAATTCATAAGCTATCACCCTCCCATGTTGCATTAAAACAAACCCTAGCCCCTTGCCAAATGTGTCGCAATACACTGTAAATCCTCCAAAACCTACTGAAAGCGTGAGGATAGGTGCAGAAATCAATCTCTTTTTCAACTCCTCGAATGATGTTTGACATTATGTTGACCAAACATACTTAGCCTCTTTGCGCGTCAAACGGGTCAATGGCGCTAAAATTCTTGCAAAGTCTGCCACAAAGCTCCTGTAATACCCTGTCAATCCTAAGAAACTACGTACCTGTGCTACTGTTTTAGGAACTGGCCAACTCTATACGGCCTCAACCTTATTCGGGTCTACTGCTACTCCTGCTCCAGAGAAGATGTGACCCAAACATGATACGTGATCTAACCAAAACTCATACTTACTGAGATTTGCATACAACTGGTGTTCCCTTAAAATCTGTAAGACCTTTCGAAGATGCTCTCCGTGTTCTTCTTTGCTACTGGAATAGACTAGAATGTCATCTATGAAAACCACCTCGAACTGGTCTAGGTATGGCATGAAAATGTGGTTTATTAAATCCATGAATACCGATGGAGCATTGGTCAATCCAAATGGTATAACTAAGAATTCGTAATGCCCATATCGTGACCTGAACGTTATTTTGGGTATGACTTGCTCCCGAACTCTTACTTGATGATATCCTGACCGGAGGTCGACCTTGGAGAAAACCTTAGCTTTCCTCAATTGATCAAATAAATTATCTATCCTTGGTAATAGGTACTTTTTCTTCACCGTTACTGCATTTAATTGCCTACAGTCAAAGCACAACCTCGTTGACCCATCCTTCTTCTTTACTAATACTACTAGCTCTTCCCTAGGTGATCCACTGGTTCAGATAAACTTCTTTGCCATCAACTCTTCTACGTATTGGTAAAGCTTGTCTAGTTCTGATGGTGCTATATGGTGAACCTTACAAGATATTGGTCCTGCTCCGGGAATCAATTATATACTAAACTCAATATCTCCCACTGGTGGTAGCCCTGGAAGTTCTTCTGGGAAGACATCTAAAAACTCCTTGACTATCTCGGGAAGCTATTCTTCTGCTATTATCATGCCCTAGTCCCAAAATATGTAGGACTAGGAATACGTGAGCATGCTAGCCGTATGTATTTGGCAACTCCAATATATGAAAATCATAACACATACATATGTTGTATTATGAATAACAATTCACAAGTGGTATATAATGTCACAAGTCACAGGAAATACTAATTTTATCCACAAAACCAAATAGAAATAAATAACCAAATATGGCAATGACCCAAGTATGAAATAGTCAAAAAGACCAATGGTTGGGTGGAGACAATCCACTACTAAACTAGAATATAAACAAAAATATAATAAGTACATCAACTAGTGATCAGAGAGGCTCGAAGGGAAGACCTCCTCGAAAGAGAAAGAAGTAGCAAGTCCTGATCCGTGCTCATACAAGTAGTCTCAATCGTCTATACCTGGAAAGGGATCAAGTTCTCAGAGGGACTTAACAAGATACATAGAAGTATGTTAATCATAAACTGAATATGAACATATGTACTGGGTAAACTAACCAAGCTACATGAATGCAATTGAGGATAACCTTCGCACGAATGGACTGTCTGGCAAAAAAAATGGGTTTGGCATAGTTCTCTTGGAGATCCAGGGGCTACGTACATAACGTCACTGACGTCAGAGGCCACCAAGTAAATATAGGGTCATCACGACTCGCGTCTCCAACAGAGCGTACGGCCTGAATAGGAAAAGTATAAAGTAGCCCAAATGACTCGTGTATATCCTCCCCACCCAAGCGACTGTCCGGATTGTATCCATGATACGACACATCCAGTTTCTCACCAATAAGTCTAATAAATGCATCCTAACACAATAAATATGACTAAGCCGACATACATCCCATACGCATCGAGAGCGACCCGAATACGAGGATCCGTGCCCTCTCACGCAAATCACGCATCCGTGTATGTACAAAGTACGTGTCAAGGTCATGGAGATATGAAAAATCTCACAAATATAGGATGGTCACATAACTCTAGGTCAATATACATAATGAAAAAAATAAAGACGACAAAATTCGTCAGTGCACCCAAGTCTATCTTGGACGCACAATTTTAGAGAAAATAACTAAATAAATAAGTAACATAAATATAACTTGTTGTACAAAATATAAATAAACAGTCAACATAGCAAGGTATACAAAATATAAATAATCTGTCAGTGCACCCAAGTCTATCTTGTCTGTCAGTTATTTAGTGCTGAAATGACGCAAGACAACAGGTACAACAAACCAAAAAATACAAAAGCTGAACAAAAGTCTCCGGATATTGAAATAGAAATCATCAATGTTTCCAGAATAAGCGAGATAGTAAAAAATTACTACCCTTTCATCCAATTTGGACACAGGAGTAAAACGGTAATTTTTGGCCAAAATGGGGTCCACGTGTGGGCTACTTCGTACCGAAAAATGTACTAAGGTCAAAGATCTCTAAATTAGACAAATTATAGGTCAAACAAATCATAATCGACGATACGAACTCAATGGTATGTTCAGTTTTGGATTCCGGTGAGCCGATCACAAAATCGCTCGTCAAGTCGAATCGTGGGGCCCGCGAAACGGTGTTCCATCGAGTGACTCAGATTCAGACGAAACTTGGGTCACAGGACAGGTCAGACACTACGAGACCAGTGGCATAACTGTAAACCCCCTGATTTTTCAAAATTTTAAAATCTGGATTTTTCACAATTTTCTGGAATTTTCTGGGATTTTTTTGTAATTTAAAAACAGGGTTTTAATTATTCAATAATTTTTAAATGATAATAAACAATATTAAAATATTATAAAAATAATAATTTTGGGTGTAAAATAAAAAACTGGACTTAGGGCAATTTTTCTGGAATTTATTGGACCCCGGACCTATTTTTAAAACACCTAAAACTATTTATTTAATTATTTATTTATTTATTTATTTATTTATTTATTACTTATTTTAACATTATTATTATTATTATTATTATTTTTTAAATTTAAACCCGAGCCCGGCCCGGCCCATTGGGCACAAACCGGGCCCAGCCCCACCCGGCCCAGACCCCGCCTTAGCGGGTCGGGTCGGATCCGCCAGACCCGACCCGCCCGCAACCCGCTAACCCGGCCCTCTCTCTCCCCCACGACTCTCTCCCTCCCCCGCTTCTCCCGCCGGCAGCTCCGCCACCCTCCGCCGCTTTCGGCCACGTCGTCGTTTCCCCCGCACCGGCCGCCACGACCCCCGCCATTTCCGGCCGACCCCCTCTCTCTTCCCCCCTATTTAATCCCCGCACCATTGCCTCCCTAAACCACAGCCCGCCCTAGCCACCGCACGCCACCGCAGCCCGCCTCCCCGCCGTGCTGCCACCGCCCGCTCTAGCTCCGCCGACGTGCCGCCTCGCCCAGCCCCTCTCCTCCTTCTTCCCCTCAGCCCTTCAACGCCTCGACGACAGCCCCCGCCCGCCCCAGCGCTCCGCCCAGCCGCCGCCGCCCGCCCCAGCGCTCCGCCCAGCCGCCTCCGCGACCCGCACGGCCGCCCAGCTCCGGCCGCCGTCCAGAAACCCTAATTCCCAAATTTCCCCCCCGTATCCGACACAGGACACGTGTCCTGTGTCGTGTCGGACACAATTCGACCCCGGTTTTTGGGTCCCATTCAGGTGCGTGTATCTTCTTGCTCGTAGCTCCGTTTTCGATTCCGCAAATTGCGTTACGAAGCCTGTATGACCCTCTCGGTGCCCGGATAAACCGCTCGGGGCATCGAGTCCTGTGGTGATCGCACACCGCGATCCAAAAATAGGAAAAACCAGACCCTGTTTCACCCCGGAACTGAGTACGCCCCGCCAAACGGGACGACTTGGTCGCGTGCGGTCTTCACAGATTCGTGCGCGTCGTCGATACGGACGTGTGAGATTTTGCGGAAGCTGATTCGGGTGTGCGTGCACACCGAAATCAACGCGTATCCGCGGACATCGCCCCGTATTCGACTTTTCTGCAATTTGCCCTAATTTTGTGTACACACGTCGGATCGAGACAAAACTTGCGCCATCGGACTCGTAGCAATACGCTGGTCCTGTGGGTCAAGTTTGGTTCAATTCTGAGAACGTTGACGAAATCGCGTGTCGTGGGCCCCACAAGCCCCGCTCAACGGGCGATTTTATGATCGGCTCATCGGAATCCAATTCTGGAAGTTCCGTTGGGTTCGTATCATCGTTCCTGACCTGTTGACACTAAGTTTGGTGAATTTGGAGACCTTTGACCCGGACACATTTTTTGGTGCAAAGCGGGCCCACATGTGGACCCCGTTTTGACCCGAAACTGCCGTTTTTGCCCTTGTCTCCAAATTGGACCCAAGGACAGGCGTTTCTAGCTGATTGATATTTTTTGGATCTGATGGTGATGTTTGTTTCAGCAACCGGAGTACCGCCTGCAATCCCAGCTGAAGTCAGAGCCGCAATTGGAACCGGAACCACAGGCAAGTGTACCTTGCCAAACCCTGCAGCTTGCTATTTATTTTCTGGACTAAATTATGCCTTAGTGGGCAAGTAAAGCTTGCCAAATCTCAGTAATTCTTGACATAGTATTTTACTTGATTTCTTGTGGAATTAAATATAAACTTGTTTTAACTGCTTAACCTACGAAACGGGTGACGTGCTTAGTGTCCGATCATAGTCGGGTGCCAACTCCGTATGCGGAGTTGTGTAACGTCACATAGACATGGTTATCGAGACCCGATAATTCTCGTACTTGTCTTATCAAGTACACCAGAACCCAGGACACGTGTCACTATTTCATGAGACAGAGTCTTCCTGAGACATTCAAGGTGATTCTGTATAGGATGCATGTTTTATGACCTAGACATTACATTCATAGGCATTGATTCATAGCTATCAGACTTGCTGCATTAGTTATAATCGTGCGTGACATGGACATGAGGCATCGTGGACATGAGACGTGGGATTATATTGGGTGGGGAGAGACACACAGACTACAGGCTGATATTATATATATAAAACATAGTATATTTCAGAGTATAATTCATAATTATTGCCGCTACCGGCTCCCCGACACAGAGCTTGTAGTGGCTTCAGCCTAAGTTCTAGTGCTGCTCTCATATTGCATATCACTTAGCTGGTTACGTAGCTTACCCTCTTGTTTAATTATCTGCTGTACTGCATTTATTTTGGCTTGTATTTTCTGTACCTTGCTGTCCCCTGAGGACCTGGATCCGGATTATGTCCCCAGGTACAGCTGAAGAGAACTACCCCGAGGTGTACGGTACAGGAGCACTCCTTGGAGCAGAACCAGGAGCCGAGGACGAGATAGTGGCAGAAGACTTCTCCTGAGTACCGGCTTTATTTGCTCAGTATTTCTATTTTCTGTTGATTTATTTTTCGTCTATTTCCTTTAATGTAACAGACTGATTCTCGGATTTTTTCCCGAGACACTTATTTGATATTGCTTATTTATTTCCATTTGCAATAGTTCTGGCATAAATCTGTGTTTATTCTGTGGATAAGATTATAAATACCTGAGACTTGTAACATCTTACTGTTAGACTACAGCTTAAGCATGCCCTGATGGATACATTAAATTGGGTTGTCCATCGGCGCGTGCTGCTGGCCATTGCTCACGTGCTCAGTCCCTCGGCATTTTAGGACTGGGGCGTGACATGGTTTTTGTGGTGGCCCATGCAGGTCTACAACTAAATTATTCTGTTTCAACTTAGGGACGGAACAGGCCTGCAATAAGATAGGATAAGTTTTTAGGATCTCATCCACTTGCTTGAATCGTTTTTGATATTTGTATCGTATTCGAACTAATTTTGACTTGCATCTTGCCTTGATTCCTGTGCGCCTCTTATTGTTTATTTTGGATACAGGGAAATGGACCCACAAGAATGCACCGAGACTCCCGTCGGAACACCACAAACTACAGATGTCACCTATAACGACGAAGTGACCCCAGTCGGAGGAGTTCCCTCAACTCAACAAAGCCAGCAGGCAGGTCAACCTACCTCCCGATTCCGACGCGATGACATTCCACCTCTGCCGCAGTTCGTTCCACCAACGCCCGTACTCCCACAAGGACAGCCAATTGACGGGCAGCAGATATTCTAAATGATCTACGCGATGATGCAAGCTCAGCAACAAGTCCAACACGAGGCGCAGCATCGCGAAGCTAACTTCTGGAGGGACAGCATCGTAACTGTACTGGAGCAGGCCAACCTACCAGCTCGACGGCCATCTGCAGGCTCTATCACTGACTTCCGCCAACTGAAGCCCCGCACTTTTTGTGGAAAAGAGGAGTCCACAGAAGTTCATGAGTGGCTCACCAACATACGACATCAACTTGAAGCAGCTGAGCTTCCACGAGAACGCTGGATGATGGCCGTCCGAATGCAGTTGACAGGCAACGCGCACCACTGGTGGTTGTCTGAGGAGGCACGACTCGGACCAGACCGAGTCACTTGGGAAGAGTTTTCTAGGCTCTTCCAGGAGATGTACATTTCGGCTATCGCACGATCCAAACTACGGGACAAATTCAATCGCCTCACTCAGGACTCTATGACGGTGGAAGAGTACAACGCAGAATTCATTCGTCTGAGCCGCTTCGCCCCAACCCTGATCACGACAGAGGAAGAGAAGGCCGAGAAGTTCTTCGACGGACTGAACTTCGAGCTACAGAGACTCATCGGATCCGTCGCACCTACCTCCTACTCAAACGTTCTCGCTGCAGCCCGACGCATGGAACGCGTCACCAGGAGGGAGTCTCGCCACAAGCGGCCAATCACCTCAGCACCAGACAGAACATTACCGGAAGAATCTGCAAAGAGATCTCACACGCACCAGCCACCCAGGACAGCTTCGCAGACCCTTCCTACCTGTCACTACTGCGGCAAGATAGGCCATGTCGAGAAGGACTGCAGACGCAAGTTGGGATTGTGCCTGATTTGCGGCACCAATCAACACATAGCCAAGGACTGTCCCCAGCATCGAGATGGAGCACCAAGGGCAAACCAACCAGCTTCACCAGCACCGAGGCCACCTCTGGCACCTCAGGCGACACTCTTCCAACAAGCCCAGCAGCAGCAGAGGAATCTACCACAAGGACGAGGACAAGCTTATGCGCTAACTGTGTAGGACGCTGATGCGAGTAAGTGATTCATAGTTATCCGTTTCTAGTCTTGTTGTAGTTTGTGCCTATTGGTTCGTGACCTCAGCCCCAACCTAGTAATTTACAACTTGTTAATAACAACCTGGTTTTCATAAAAGTTGTAGATCTTGTTCTTTAACTAGATTTTTCTGGAAAGTGTATAACTTTCATTTTAGGGAAACGGTATTTCCCTAAAGTAACTTGTGATGTGTTTCGAACGATACTTGCAACCGTGTCATCTCAGTTGACCGGTTATTCTTTGATTGCGAGGACGCAATCCTCTTAAGGGGGGTAGATTGTAAATCCCCTGATTTTTCAAAATTTTAAAATCTAGATTTTTCACAATTTTCTGAAATTTTCTGGAATTTTTCTGTAATTTAAAAACAGGGTTTTAATTATTCAATAATTTTTAAATGATAATAAACAATATTAAAATATTATAAAAATAATATTTTTGGGTGTGAAATGAAAAACTGGACTTAGGACAATTTTTCTGGAATTTATTGGACCCCGGACCTATTTTTAAAACACCTAAAACTATTTATTTAATTATTTATTTATTTATTTATTTATTACTGATTTTAATAATATTATTATTATTATTATTATTTTTTAAATTTAAACCCGAGCCCGGCCCGGCCCATTGGGTCTAAACCGGGCCCAGCCCCACCCGGCCCAGACCCCGCCTTAGCGGGTCGGGTCGGATCCGCCAGACCCGACCCGCCCGCAACCCGCTAACCCGGCCCCCTCTCTCCCCCACGACTCTCTCCTTCCCCCGCTTCTCCCGCCGGCAGCTCCGCCACCCTCCGCCGCTTTCGGCCACGTCGTCGTTTCCCCCGCACCGGCCGCCACGACCTCCGCCATTTCCGGCCAACCCCCTCTCTCTTCCCCCCCTATTTAATCCCTGCGCCACCGCCTCCCTAAACCACAGCCCGCCCTAACCACCGCCTCCCTAAACCACAGCCCGCCCTAGCCACCGCACGCCACCGCAGCCCGCCTCCCCGTCGTGCTGCCACCGCCCGCCCTAGCTCCGTCGACGTGCCGCCTCGCCCAGCCCCTCTCCTCCTCCTTCCCCTCAGCCCTCCAGCGCCTCGACGACAGCCCCCGCCCGCCCCAGCGCTCCGCCCAGCCGCCGCCGCCCGCCCCAGCGCTCCGCCCAGCCGCCTCCGCGACCCGCACGGCCGCCCAGCTCCGGCCGCCGTCCAGAAACCCTAATTCCCAAATTCCCCCCCCCCCCCCCCGTGTCCGACACAGGACACGTGTCCTGTGTCGTGTCGGACACAATTCGACCCCAGTTTTCGGATCCCGTTCAGGTGCGTGTATCTTCTTGCTCATAGCTCCGTTTTCGATTCCGCAAATTGCGTTGCGAAGCCTGTATGACCCTCTCGGTGCCTGGACAAACCGCTCGGGGCATCGCGTCCTGTGGTGATCGCACACCACGATCCAAAAACAGGAAAAACCAGACCCTGTTTCACCCCGGAACTGAGTACGCCCCGCCAAACGGGACGATTTGGTCGCGTGCGGTCTTCACAAATTCGTGCGCGTCGTCGATACGGATGTGTGGGATTTTGCGGAATCTGATTCGGGTGTGCGTGCACACCGAAATCAACGCGTATCCGCGAACATCGCCCCGTATCTGACTTTTTTATAATTTGCCCTAATTTTGTGTACACACGTCGGATCGAGACGAAACTTGCACCATCGGACTCGTAGCAATACGCTGGTCCTGTGGGTCAAGTTTGTTTCGATTCTGAGAACGTTGACGAAATCGCGTGTCGTGGGCCCCACAGGCCCCGCTCGACGGGCGATTTTGTGATCGGCTCATCGAAATCCAATTCTGGAAGTTCCATTGGGTTCGTATCATCGTTCCTGACCTGTTGACACTAAGTTTGGTGAATTTAGAGACCTTTGACCCGGACACATTTTTCGGTGCAAAGCGCCACATGTGGACCCTATTTTGACCCGAAACTGCCGTTTTTGCCCTTGTCTCCAAATTGGACCCAAGGACAGACGTTTCTAGCTGATTGATATTTTCTGGATCTGATGGTGATGTTTGTTTCAGCAACCGGAGTACCGCCTGCAATCCCAGCTGAAGTCAGAGCCGCAATTGGAACCGGAACCACAGGCAAGTGTACCTTGCCAAACCCTGCAGCTTGCTATTTATTTTCTGGACTGAATTATGCCTTAGTGGGCAAGTAAAGCTTGCCAAATCTCAGTAATTCTTGACATAATATTTTACTTGATTTCTTGTGGAATTAAATATAAACTTGTTTTAACTGCTTAACCTAGGAAACGGGTGACGTGCTTAGTGTCCGATCATAGTCGGGTGCCAACTCCGTACGCGGAGTTGTGTAACGTCACATAGACATGGTTATCGAGACCCGATAATTCTCGTACTTGTCTTATCAAGTACACCAGAACCCAGGACACGTGTCACTATTTCATGAGACAGAGTCTTCCTGAGACATTCAAGGTGATTCTGTATAGGATGCATGTTTTATGACCTAGACATTACATTCATAGGCATTGATTCATAGCTATCAGACTTGCTGCATTAGTTATAATCGTGCGTGACATGGACATGAGGCATCGTGGACATGAGACGTGGGATTACATTGGGTGGGGAGAGACACACAGACTACAGGCTGATATTATATATATAAAACATAGTATATTCCAGAGTATAATTCATAGTTATTGCCGCTACCCGGCTCCCCGACACAGAGCTTGTAGTGGCTTCAGCCTAAGTTCTAGTGATGCTCTCATATTGCATATCACTTAGCTGGTTACATAGCTTACCCTCTTGTTTAATTATCTGCTGCACTGCATTTATTTTGGCTTGTATTTTCTGTACCTTGCTGTCCCCTGAGGACCTGGATCCGGATTATGTCCCCAGGTACAGCTGAAGAGAACTACCCCGAGGTGTACGGTACAGGAGCACTCCTTGGAGCAGAACCAGGAACCGAGGACGAGATAGTGGCAGAAGACTTCTCCTGAGTACCGGCTTCATTTGCTCAGTATTTCTATTTTCTGTTGATTTATTTCCCGTCTATTTTCTTTAATGTAACAGACTGATTCTCGGATTATTTCCCGAGACACTTATTTGATATTGCTTATTTATTTCCATTTGCAATAGTTCTGGCATAAATCTGTGTTTATTCTGTGGATAAGATTAGAAATACCTGAGACTTGTAACATCTTACTGTTAGACTACAGCTTAACCATGCCCTGATGGATCCATTAAATTGGGTTGTCCATCGGCGCGTGCTGCTGGCCATTGCTCACGTGCTCAGTCCCTCGGCATTTTGGGACTGGGGCGTGACAATAACTTTCGTGGCAATCCGACGAGCACACACAAACTAATAGAAAATTTTATAAAACGTCGATACGGGGAACTTTTTACGGATATAGGTTGATTCCGGCATGCACACACGTCCAAATTAACTTCCACAAAAGTTCACACATCAGGAAATACCATACATGCCTTTTGGTGCAATTGGTACGCGAGAAGATGGTCCTATTTGGCGGGGCCCAATCTGTATCGCAAAATTTTAATATTTTAAAAATAAGTTTTTTTTGAGATTTCTACCTAATTTATCTATGGTTCTATCACAAAATAAAATAAACTAATTAAAAGGAAATGATCTTGGTTAAATTGACTTTGAGCCAAAAAAAAAATCAAAATTTTGTTGAACCGATTGGGAGAAAATTGCCTTCCAAAAGGGGTCTTTTAACACAATTTCTGTAACATAATTTACATACGAAAATAGTTTTTCAGGATTTTCTGCCTAAGTTTTCATCTACAAATCCATCATTTTAATTCCAAAAAATTATATATTCTTAAAGAGGGTTAAGTAGCCTATGCAAAAGATTTTACGTATCAAAAAACGATCGAATAGATTGGGAGATACAAGCGAGAAAAGTTGGGTAGCAGAGGTTGATCCTGCTGTCGGTTGTCGAGTTTGGATTGGGTTGACGGTAGGCCGACGGCGATGGGCAGTGCTCAGGCGGTCGCAGGGGCGCAAGGGAGAGTAGGAAGTGAGCTAGGGTTAGGGCTTTGGATGGTTTGACATGTATCTATAGGGAAAGAGAACGAGAGTGGGGGTAGTCCGCGCGAGTGTCGGGGCGGTCTGTGCTGGTGAGGGTAGAGTTTAGGTTTTGGGTTTTAATTAGAGTTAGGATTTGGATTTGATTTGAGATTCTTTCTTTATCATATATATATATATATATATATATATATATATATATATATATATATATATATATATATATATATATATATCCATAAAAAAATCAAAAATTATATTATGCATATTATAAATGGATATTCTATAAATTGGGACATACAAGATAATAAATATGATTATTTATTTAGAAAATAATTTCTAATTAAAAAATGTTGATAAATAATAAATCTTCTAGACTTGAAAATTAATTTTTTTATAAATAGTTACACATTCAAAAATCTCAATATATGAAGTATGCATGCATTTAAAATAATTACCAAATATTTGTTACACTTTATTAACTAATTTACTCCCCCAATATTTTTGTCAAATATTTGCAACTACTTGATACAGATAAATATTTATATAAGCTATTTAATCAAATAGTTTTATTTTTTATTTATTTAAGTAAATAACCAGAACAAAAAAATATCCAACCAAGTAAATAAAAAATAAATTACAACTTTAAAATTATGAGGTTTATACTCTACCCAACTTACAAGAATTTCGTCCTCGAAATTAAAAAATAATGTACGGTTCAAAAAATTAGAGAAGATGGTAGAGAAGGGACAAGTATGGAATATTGTACCTCAACCTCGAAAATGGGAAGATGCAACTCATGTATTAAATTATAAGGGTCAGTCTGGTCTGCTTAAGTAAAGTAATATAGCACGAAAAAGTTTTAGTACAAGAAGAACTTACACTAGGAATTGAGGATACGAAGGATACGATAGAAGAGATGAGTAAGCTAAGGGAACGAGGTATTGATATGAAAGAGAATAGTACTACTGCTACTCGTGTTATCTACCCGTTTCGTGGGTATACCAACTAGTTAAAATATCAACCTATCATTATAGCTGCTAAGTCACTATATATATATATACAACTCTACATCTATCTATATTCCTAATATTTTGTGTCATAATGGAGTATATATCTAGTACTATCCATGTGTCAAACTTCCATCAAGCACGAGTGTTCTTCTTTCCGAAATAGGGAAAGACGAAACAATAATAAAGAGTTCAAGGAGTATGTGATCGTATACAAACATGAGGTGCAAAGGCGTTGATGGAATTCAAAAGGGAGTTATCAAGGCAGTTGTAGATGAGATCCTATTTTGGTAAATTCTGGTTTGAAGGCTCGTATCAGTACAATTGCGTAATCGATACGATATGCTCGGACTAGAGGGCAAATATATTTGTCTAGTAAGATAAGTTAATTATTTTTCAATCCACATAGTATAATCTCTCATGGGAACCAAGTGTATTAATGCTGATCAGACAATAATACATCGATGCCACATGAATACAAATATCAAGAAAGATAATTTGTAATAAAGTTGGCCAGACCTTAAATCAACTGTTCGAACAAGCTCATGATAAGAATAAAGCTTACAAAACTAGGCTATATAGCAGAATAAGTCGAACGAGAAATATATAATGATGGATATAAAATAGATCAAACTCATCAAGAATCCAAAAGATGTCTGTGTTTGTGTCTTTATAGTTACCACACTAACTTCTTGTCTATGCCTCGGGTCGACCAAATGAGGTATGCACCTCTAAAACTCTATAGTCTAGGTAACCCTATCTTCTTACACTAGCATATATTTAGTGTAATTCAATTATAGTTCATTAAAGGGTCATAAGGACTATAGGATGCTAGGTTGTGAGGCATGCTACCCAACTTACAAGAATTCAACTAATAATGTAATTGACCTATAGGCATATATATACCTAGTACTAGTCTTCTTCCAAACCTCTATCAAGCACGAAAGAAAGGATAAGATTGACATTGTGAAAGAATCAAGCAGGATTCAATTCAAGCAATCAAAGGAGAATTTGAAACTAAATCAAGAGAGGTGATTAAATAAGTGGATGAGATCCTATACACTAATCCTATAGGCAAGCTTCCTCGCTATAGTAACGTAACTGAGATAATATACTTTCGGCCTGCATGGGCCACCACAAAAATATGTCGCGCCCCAGTCCCAAAATACGGAGAACTAGGAATACGTGAGCATGCCAGCCGTATGTATATGACAACTCTAATTTATGGAAATCATAACACATACGTACGATGTATTATGAATTACAATTCACAAGTGGTATATAATATCACAAGTCATAGGCAATGCTAATCTCATCTACAAAACCAAATAGAAATAAATAACCAAATATGGCAATGACCCACGTATGAAATAGTTAAAAAGACCAATAGTTGGGTGGAGACAAATCCACTACCAAACTAGAATATAAACGAAAATATAATAAGTATATCATCTAGTGATCAAAGAGGCTCGAAGGGAAGACCTCCTCGAAAGAGAAAGAAGTAGAAAGTCATGATCCGTGCTCCTACAAATAGTCTCAATCGTCTATACATGAAAAGGGACCAGGTCCTCAGAGGAACGTAATAAGATACATAGAAGTATGCCAATCATAAACTGAATATGAACATATGTACTGGATAAACTAACCAAGCTACATGAATGCAATTGAGGATAACCTTTGCACGAATGGGCTATCTGGCAAAAAAAATGGGATGGGCATAGTTCGCTTGGAGATCCAGGGGCTACGTGCATAACTCACGGACGTCAGGGGCCGACAAGTAAATATAGGGTCATCATGACTCGCATCTCCAGCGAAGCGTACGGCCTGAATATAAAAAGTGTAAAGTAGCCCAAATGACTCGTGTATATCCTCCCTATCCAAATGACTGTCCAGATCGTATCCATGACACTTCCTCACCAATAAGTCCAATGAATGCATTCTAACATAATAAATATAACCAAGCCGACATACGTCCCTTACGCATCGAGAGTGACCCGAATACGAGGATCTGTGCCCTCTCATGCGTATCACACATCCGTGTATATACAAAATTCGTGTCAAGGTCATGGGGATATAAAAATACTTCACAAATATAGGCTGGTCATATAACTCTAGGTCAATATGCATAATAAATAAAATAAAGATGACAAAATCTGTCGGTGCACCCAAGTCTATCTTGGACGCACATTTTATAGAAAATAACTAAATAAATAAGTAATATAAATGCAACATATTGTACAAAATATAAATAAACAGTCATCATAGCAAGGTATACTTGTCTAGCAGTTATTTGGTACTAAAACGACGCAAGACAACGGGTACAACAAACTACAAAATACAGAAGATGAACAAATATCTTCGGATGCTGAAATAGACATCCCCAATGTTTCCAAAATAAGCGAGATAGTCAAAAATCACTACCCTTTCATCCAATTTGGACACAGGGACAAAACGGTAATTTTGGACTAAAACGAGGTCAACATGTGGGCCACTTCGTACCGAAAAAGGTGCCAAGGTCAAAGGTCTCTAAATTGTATAAATTATATGTCAAATAAATCCTAATTGACGATACGAACCCAATGGTATATCCAGTTTTGGATTCCGGTGAGCCGATCACAAACTCGCTCGTCAAGTTGAATTGTGGGGCCCATAAAACTGCGTTCCATCGAGTGACTCAGATTTGGACGAAACATGGGTCACAGGATAGGTCAGACAATGCGAGTCCAGTGGCATAACTTTTGTGGCGATCCGACGAGCACACATAAACTAATAGAAAAATTTGTAAAACGTCGATACGGAGGACTTTTTACGGATACGGGTTAATTTCGGCGTGCACACACGTCCAAATCAACTTTCACGAAAATTCACACTTTAAAAAATACTACACGCGCCTTTCAGTACAAATTGTACGCAATGAGGTAGTCTTGTTTGGCGGGGCGCACTCCGTATCACAAAATTTTAATGATTTGAAAACAAGTTTTTTTTTAGATTTCTACCTGATTTATCTATGGTTCTATCACAAAATAAAATAAACTAATTTACAGAAAATGATCTTGGTTATATTGACTTCATGCCAAAAAATAAATCAAAATTTTGTTGAACCGATTGGGAGAAAATTACCTTCCAAAATGGGTGGTTTAACACAATTTCTGTCAACATAATTTACATACGAAAACAGTTTTTCAGGAATTTTTGCCTAAGTTTTCATCTACAAATCCATCATTTTAATTCCAAAAAATTACATATTCTTAAAAAGGATTAAGTAGCCTACGCTTAGGATTTTACGGATTGAAAAACGATCGAATAGATTGGGAGATACAATGGAGGGAAGTTGGGTACCTGGGGTTGATCCAGTTGTCGGTTGTCGGGTTTGGATTGGGTTGAAGGTCGACCGACGGCAATGGGCGGCGCTCAGGCAGTCGCGGGGGCGCGCTGGAGAGGAGGAAGTGAGCTAGAGGATGTGAGCTAGGGTTAGGGTTTTGGATGGTTTCACATGTATATATAGGTAAAGAGAACGAGAGGGAGGGGTCGTCCGCGCTGGTGTCTGGCGGGTCTTTGCGGGTAAGGGTAGAGTTTAGATTTTGGGTTTTAATTAGAGTTAGGATTAGGATTTGATTAGAGATTCTTTCTTTATCATATATATTTGAATTTTTTTCTGTTAACCTCGTACACAAGGAGCCGTAGCTAATTTATTGAATAAAGGCGTAAGTACCACATCAGGTTACAAGCAGCAGCAAAAGCAAACCAACTAAAAATACTATATCACACAACTTGAAAACACATCTCTTTTCTTCTGAACAGCTCTGAAGGCACTACATCAGAGCAAAAGCAACAACTTATATATTATGCATATTATAAATGGGTATTCTATAAATTGGCACATACAAGATAATAAATATGATTATTAGTTGAGAAAACAATTTCTAATTAAAAAAATGTCGATAAATAATAAATCTTCTAGGCTTAAAAATTATTTTTTTATAAATAGTTACACATCCAAAAATCTCAATATATGAAGTATGCATGCATTTAAAATAATTCCAAAACATTTGTTACACTTTATTAATTAATTTACTCCCCAAATATTTTTATGAAATATTTGCAACTACTAGATACAGATAAATATTTATATAAGCTATTTAATCAAATAATTTTATTTTTAATTTATTTAAGAAAATAACTAAGTAAATAAAAATTAAAAATTAAATTACAACTTTAAAATTAGGGGGTTTACAGCAATCACAACTGCATCAATCATCTCTTCATGTTAGTTTTCCACAGATCTATCAAAGGAGAAATCTTCCTTGCCAAGGATACTAAACAATACCCTATCCATTTGGCAATCTATTGTAGCATGACTGTCTCTCATCCAGCCCATGCCTAGGATAACGTCAAAGTTATCCATAAGAAACTCGATCAACTTTAGGTAATGTACGCCCACATACTACGATTTGACATGCTATACACACCCTACTAAATTCTACGAGCCCATTACCAGTGAGTATGTTCAAACTCTCTGGCAATGCCTCGAACTCGAATCCAATGTGTGTCGTATATCGTGCAGATATAAAAGAATGAGATACACCCTAATCAAACAATGCTATAGCAGGAAAAGATACGACAGAGATGTTACCTGCCACTACGTCGTCCGATACCAAAGCCTCCTCCAGAGACAAAGTGAATGTCTGCCCCTGGCCCTACTGCGCTCTGCGTTGCTGCCTCCCTTGGACACACTGTTTATGGCCTTTGATGGTTTCATGACCCGTACCCGAAATTTGGGCATGAATACGTGGGTACGTCCAGCCTACGCCGCAGTATCGGCTGTAGAATGCTGTCTAGGTCAAAGCACTATCTAAACAATCTCGCACGAGTATCCAACTCCATAAGGAGACACGGATAACACAATATAAATGAACAACATACTCAATCACATAACTACAGCAAGATAAGAAATCGAAGAAATAAAATAAACTACAACACAAGTCTAAAATGTAAATAATCTAACTCAACAAATATCCAAGTCACAACAAAATATGTCGAAGACAAATCCGGTACCAAATAAACTACTGAAAGGAGCTAACTAGATAACTAGTGATTCCGGCTAGACCTCCCGGAATCACAACTGAACTACCAAGTCCAAGTCTGCAGCTACTCTCCAAGTGGACCATAAAATGTTGGATAGCGGTCCTCTAAGGCATAGTCTGGAAAATATTTCCAGTCAGGAAGGAGAAAAGTACATTTCTAATAGCAGTTCTATATCAATGATATAAGCTATGTAGCAGTATATAGATAGAAATATACAAGATGCATGTACATGTACGAGAGATATACGATAAAGGAAATACTGGAAATACTATAAGTAAATACGGGAAGGAACAATATGTCAATGAGCAAGAATACTATGACTAAGTGTGTGAGTACTAGCTTTAACATGTGATCGGCTTAAAAAATTGTACAGGAATAATGGCCTGGCTAGTCATCTGTGTGGTGTATGACCAACACTAACATGTGAACAAGACTTGTACATGAAGGGTATGATCACATATCTACACTAAAATACTCTCCACCCCCGACTGGTATATTAGATCCAACTATAGTACGCTATGGCACGGGATTCCCTAGGACGGTAGCAAATCTCTCCGAAAATCAGTGTCTGTACATGCACAAGATATCAAGAAAATAAGACTTGTACAAGCTACACCATGAACAAGGAATAACATCTCATGACGAGATCCAGATATACCAATCTGTGTAACCAGCGTGTCAAGAATATGGATATTTATATTAGATACAATGAACATAGGGGATATCATAAATAAGAAGCTAATCAGAGAATGTACTCGCCTTGGGTTCTCAGCTGGTAATACCAATGTCCTATCCCAGAGTATCGTCTGGATGATCCAACAGTCCTATAGACATATCATCATAAAAATATTTGCATCAGACGCTACACTAACACACAATCAAAATATATTGAACTCAGGGGCTATGCCAGGTATGGCACTGGTCAACTAGGGTCAGTGTGTGTCAAGTTGCACGGATGTCGCGTCTGTGATTGCTGTGCAAGACAGATCGTCAAAATGATGCGGGGCTCGCCAGTACGTCAGTGTACATGTGGCAGTCAACTAACATTTTACAGGGTCACAGGTCATGTGTAGTTACGGGGTATCCGTATTTACACTCGGGTCGCCTACAATATTCACCAATTTCAATAATTAATATAATACATATATAGGGTTATACCAAAATTACATACAAAATATATAAGTGTATATCAATAAATAGAAATATATTATATATATATATATATATATATATATATATATATATATATATATATATATATATATATATATATATATATATATAAAATATACCTATACTATATTTAATACAAGTACACATACATATATACCAAAATACATACATATATATATATATATATATATATATATATATATATATGTTTATACATATACCAAAATACGTATTCATATATACCAAAACAAATATATATATACCAAATTAGTACTTATACTATATACAGGTATAAATATACCAAATTACATTTACTAACATATACTATATATATATATATATGTATATATGTATACCAAAATACGTATTAATATATATTATTTAATACATATATACAATATATATATATATTGAATACATATATACAAATGGAAACATACATACACACATACACATATACACATATACACATATACACATATACGCATACACATATACGCACATACACATATACACACATACGCGTATACAAGGGTAAGGATCGAACCTGAGTGTGCGCGACGTCGGCGAGAACGTCGACGACGGTGACGAGGTGGTGGTGGTTCTGCTCGCCGGAGGGGAGCTGATCGTGGAGGGCTGCGTGGGTCGAGCGGGATGTCAGGTGCTCGACGCGGGGTTGCCGGACAGTGGAAGAAGAGTAGGAGGTCGGAGGCTTCAGGCAGAGCGGAGTGGTGGTAGTCGTGTGGGGGTGCAGGGAGTCGATGAAGAAGGGAGGAGCTTTGGGAGCTGCGGGCTGCCATAGTAGCAGCGTCGGAGTGCTGCTCGAGAAGAGGGGAGGAAGCTCGGGCTGAAGGAGATACAGCGGGAAGAGGTAGTCATAGTGGAGAGTGGTGGTGCTCGTGGTGGTGCTCGTGGTGGTGGTGAATGGAGAAGTGGAGTCGAGGGAGAAGCAATGGCCGAGGTGCTCGGGCTCGAACGGTAGCCGGAGTTGGGTCGTATGGGGTGGAGTATGGTGGCGGGCTGTGCCGAAGTGCGTGAAGAGGGGAGGAGCAGCAGTCGTGGGAGAAGAGGTGGTGGTAGAGCTGGTGTGGCAGTCGGCCGGGTGCAGGTGGAGTAGGGCAGACTCCGTCGGGTCGGACGGAGAAGGGGCCGGGGTGCACAGTGGTGAACAGTGGGTATTTATTGATGATTTCCCTCTCTTTCTCTAATTCAAAAAGAGAAGAAGAAGAAGAAGAAGAGAAGAAGAAAAAGAGGAGAAGAAAGAAAAAATGAAGAAACATACGGTTGGGGGCTTGTGAGGAGATGGGGGCTTCCCTAGGTTTGGGGATTAGGGTTTTCTTGGGAAGAGGGTGTGATAGGACATTAAATAGGAAGAGGTGAGAGGAGAATGAGTGGTGATGATGCATCCATCTTGAATGGGTGGTCAAGATTTAACATGGAGGAATTTCTTCATGTAAGGATAAGGGTTGTTAACTTAGTTAAATATTTGGGCTCTCCATTTGGTTTGAACCAATAGGGTATTGACACCTAATGCAATATTTGTAAATTAGTCCCCTTAAATTTGGGTATTTGCACAGACACATAAAATGATAAAAATTTGGTAGGCGATTTGGTGTTTGGTGTTTTGTAGGGTGAGGGAGCGTTGTGTGTTTGGTATGGGCCTAATTAGTGGGGTATTTGGATTAAGTCGGGATTAGTCAGAATGCTATCCCCAATTTAATTAGAAATAAATGCAAACTGTGTTCTAAAATTAATTAGGAGTTCATGGGGCCAAAATTTGGTTGGGCCATAAATATCATTAGTGAAGAAGACTCAGAACAGAATATTACCCTAATTTGGGTCGTACGAAAAATGGGTCAAGATTGCCTCCAATTTTGATTAGAACGCACAACAATACAAAATTAGAATTTATTTAGAAATTTAAATAAACGTCCGCGACGAATATTGTGCGGCTAAAATGAAGCACAAGAGAGCATGATTATGAGTTACAAAAAGGTCAGAATAGAAGGTGGGCATGTCTAGGGCAAGGTTGTAAAATTTGTTGGAAGGCAAAAGCCAGGGTAGCGCTCCAAATATCGAAGCAACGGCAAGACGCAATAATTAAATAAATTACGGTAATTAATTTATATCTCCAATAATTAAATCCTAAATAGTAGAAATTAAATTCATAATCCTACATTTCGGTCGGTGTTCATCTAGTGGGCTTCTAGGTCAAGTCTACCAGCTCAAACATTAATGAACACCGTATATATATATAATATAATTAAGTACACATCTCACACAATTATTTAATTTAAATACACCTATCATGAAATTATTTAATATAACTACCATAATATTAATAATATATAAAAAATCAAAAATATCCCTATTTTTAGAATGTGGTAGTGACAAGTCTACCCTCCTTAAAAGAATTTCGTCCTCAAAATTTAAATCCTCATAGTAGTATTTATTCATACACATATTTATTTTCCATCAAAATTTAAATTCTTCAACCATAAAATCAGGTAGTAATCCACATTATCAATTCACAAATTTTTAAAATTCTGTAATTATCGTATTCCTGAAAATTCTCGAAATAGAATCAATTTTCATTTTTCTCACAATTTCTGTCACTGCCCAATTCTAGAAAATAGGGTTATTTTTTATTTTATTTGGTAAATTGTGTATTGTATTTAATTAATTATATTTATATTTATTTAGTGATTATTTTTTTTTAATGATTGTTTTAGGATTTTGGCTAGCCTGGACCCATGTCAGACCCTAGTGGACCTATGTCCGACCCGACCAACACCCTTGTGAGAATTATTTTGGGGCTTAGAAATATTATTATATTTTTAGTGGGTTAGTGGGAGAGATTTGGAGTTAGTTTGAGTGTTTTTGGAACCCCGAAACCCAAAACCCAAGTTAGGAGGGCATTTTGGTCATGTGGAGACTTGTGTAACCTATTTTACTACATAGCCGGCCCCTACCTACCCACACCCGACCGTGTAATCACAGCAGCAGCCCCCCCTTTTGTTCTACTACTTCTTCTTCACTTCTTCTTCTTCTCCACTACTTCTTTCTTCTTCCTCCATTCTTCCAAGTAAGTTCCCCTTCCTTTTTCTTCCTTCTTTCGTCCATTCCTTCTTCTTTATGCTAACCCTAACCTTGCATTTTCCCTAACCTAGGTGTGTGGAGCCTAGATTTAGTGTGGAGACTAGATTTGGTGGCTTCGAGCTTGAGGGAGGTGATTCCAAGTAGATCGGAGACTTTGGCCTTGGGATTTCAACTCCCAAGAGGTAAACCCCAACTTTCCCCTTGCTAATTACTTTTATGTAGTGTAATTAGTATTTTAGAACCTTCCTAGACCCTAAGCCTATCCGTGGGAGGAAGTTGGAACTAGTTTGGTTGAGTTTAGTGACTTTGACATTAGGTTTTGTGTCAATTTCGGGTGGAATCCGAATTTGGCCCAATTTTGGGTGATGCCCTAGGTTAGACGGACCTAGGTAGACGTTGTCGGGTGTCTTGAGGGTGAGAGAGTGTCTCCGTTCGGACACGGGAAGCCGTGTCGCAGAGAAACGGGCGTTTCGGGCAAAATTAGGGATTTTCGTCGTCGCCGATTCTAAGTGCTGTGCGCGTTTCCGCCACGGGCCTACAATTGACGCGGGGTAGCACTTTTTCTAGGATCTAGACATCGTTTAGAACCCGTGGGTAAATTTTGGGCTGATTCTGAGTTCGTTTGGTGTGCGTTTCAGGAGGTTTTCCGAACCACACACCGCGTGTTCGTCGAAATGACCGAACGGCCATTTCGACTTGGTTTCCTAGTTTCGGGCTTGTCCGTGCATTGGGTTAGCATCGGGGAGTGTGTGCTAGAATTCTCGGGTTATATTTTATATATTTTAGGGTGTTGGTGAGTGGTCGGGGTCGTTGGGCGTGAGTGGGGGCGTGGTGGGTTGTCTGTGTGTGCGTTGGTGTGGTGTTTGGGTATAAGTGCCTATATATCTATATATATATAGTATATGTGTCTATATATAGTATTTATATAATATAATATATATATATATATATATATATATATATATATATATATATATATATGTATGTATGTGTGTCTATATATATGTATATATATTTATATATATGTGTGTATTTATATATGTGCTTGTGTATGTATGTGAATGTATATATATATATATATATATAATATATATATAAAATATATATATATATATATACATATATATATATATATATAATTATATATATGTGTGTGTGTATATGTAAAGGTTGCTGTGTATGTTGTATATATATATATATATTATATATATATTATTATATATATATATATTATATATATATATATATATGTATAAGGTATATATATAGATATTTATATGTATATATATATATATATTAGGTGTATGATATATATATATATATAGGTATTTGATATGATTATATATATAGCTATGTATATATTTATATGTGTGTGTGTGTGATATGTGTTTAAGTGAGTGTGTGTGTGTTATTAGTGTTTATGAGTGTGTTAAGTGTGTTAGAGTATATATATAAGTGTGTATATATATATATCTAGTTGTATATCTATATATAGATAGAGAGATATATGTATGTTTATATATATGTAGTGATATATATATATATATATATATATTTATATATATTTATATATATATATATATAGTATATAGGAGTGTGTGTGTGTGTGTGTGTGTGTGTTGTGTGTGTGTGTTTGTGAGAAGGAGGGGGGACATCCCAGGCCCAGTAGCAGCAGCTGCTGCTGCACTGCAGCAGCAGCACAGCAGCAGCAGAAGGAGCAAGCAGCAGCAAGCAGCAGGTATAGCAGCAGGCAACAAGGCAAGGGGTCAGTAGCAGCGGGGCTTGGGTAGTAGCTAGGTAGTAGCGAGGAGAGTGGGTTATTTAGTAGATATACTAGATAGATAGATAGCTAGAGTTATAGATAGATTACATAGATTGATAGCTAGCTAGACTAAACAGATAGCTAGATAGATGGATTGATAGTTAGATAGGTAAATAGATAGATAGTTACCTAGATAGGTAGATAGATAGTTAGATGGATAGATAGGTAGCTAGGTATTAGATATATATCTATCTAAGGTATAGATATCTATATACATATAGTTATATATACATATCTATAGATATCTGGATAGTTATATACATATATATTTATGAGTTGGGTAAGGTGTATATGGGTATGTGTATATGTGTGTGGATATCTATATATATATATATATGTACATAGATACTTAGATATGTAAATATATGATAGATATATATATTTTCTAGCAAGTTAGAGGGGTTTGAGAGCGGTATCTCAATACCTTGAGATACCGAGGTATCTCAATACCTTGAGATATCCAAGGTATTGAGTTTCGAGCGGGGTATTTAAACAATAGCCTAGGAAATGTATCGGAATAATTTTTATATGCTTATGTATATATATTTACGCGTGCTAGCGTAGCTTTTAGCGGGTTTAGACGGGGTGTGTGGCCTAGGGCGAAGGGTATCGGATACCGAGGGTATCCCGGTATCTCGATTAGACGAGTTTGAGAGTTTAGTAGCTTAATGAGCTCGGTTTGACCTAGAATTTCAGGGGCACCCTAGTTTGACCTAGCTTTGACCATAATTGTCCTCGTTGACCGTAAAAGTCAATGTTTGACCTAGTTTTGACCTAGAGTTGACTTTTTGGACCCGGGGGTTGACTTTTTGACCCGAATTTCACCGGTTTGACCTGTTCGACCTAGAATAGCCCTAGAAGCCTATTTTTAATTATTTTATATCAGTTTAAATCCTTAGAACCCTGTTTAATTCTGCTTTTCATAATAGGTTCTTGTGACGCCGGTCCGGATCTCGATCCTCATCAGTTGCTCAGGACATCAGGCGAGTACCTACCTCTGATAGTTTCCATTTCATGATAGTGTTTATATCACCTGTTCTAGAACTGTAATACTTGATTCTGACACATTGTTACACGAGCTGATACTGGTGGATCCCGTCATGAGATGCTATCCCCCCTTACCGTATTCAGCGGGTACTCTATCACGTGTATTTCATCATGTGCTTCGGGTATTGATTCTCATGTGCTTCTTGTGCTCTCGCCTTCGTGTGCGCGAGCTATTATCATGTACGTAGCGTGTTGTGGTTGGATCCAAGAGTATTAGTGGGAGAGGGGAGTAGGAGTTGGTTATGTGATCAAAGCCAAACAGTATTTATGTGTATGTCGGTTATGCAACTCACGCATAACGGAGTTATCGTAGTATTTTTCACGTGCAACCTAAGCCGATCACATAATGAACTTGTGCTCAAGGCACTTAGCTAGTATTCATGTTTCTCACCTGTAATTACTTTTTCACTACTTGTATTGTTCTCCAGTTTACTTTGCAACTACTTATTATGCTCCAGCATATATTTATTTCCTGTGCATCTTGTATACTTTTTTATTGCTCGTCATATACACCTTACCATGTATTTGGAGTTGCTTTCAGAGTTATGTACTTCGCTCCAGTCCTGACTGGGCATATTTTTTCCAGAGGATCCTGAGGACTATTGCCCGACGTTCTACGGGGCCGGGGTGTTGACGAGTGCTGTGACCCCGAGACTGAGGAGGAGTGCACCGAGGAGACACCGTTAGCGCCCTAGTTAGCTAGGTGGGTTTCCTGGGTTGTTCCCAGTGGTTTATTTTGATGATTGTACTTATTCTTTTGATGTTGTGAGATGTTGTAGCTATTTGGTCTTGGACTGTATTTGGAAATTGTCTTGCTCTCTTTGGTTTGGTTTCTTTTTGATATCATATCGTGCTTTATTTCTTCCCCTAGATTTTGTGATTGAGAGTTCATATATATATTGCGTGGTTGCCCTCCTTTTAGAGAGGATTATTCATATATATATTGCGTAGTTGCCCTCCTTTTTGGAGAGGTCATGGCAGATTTTTTTGTGAGATATATAGATAGTTGGTTGACCTAGAACGGACCTTACAGCGTTCTACCATCGATTCTGCGGCATAGACTGGACGTACCCACGACTTATGCCCGATTTTTGGGTGCGGGTCGTGACACGTTTTTGGTGGTGGTCCATGCAGGTCTAGTTTTTAGGTTTACCTGCAATAGGATATAGGATATAGGCTGAGAGAGAGTGTGCTCAATCACAACTAGGACTCTTCCTGATTTTTTTTGCTATCTTTAACTTTCTTGAAATTGTTTTCCTTTGCAATATTACTGTCCTTCTTTGATGATATCGTTTCTTGCACTGTATTGACTTCTTTTGATCTGTGTTCAGGATGCCTCCGAAGACCCGATCTCAGCGCACCGTCCCAGCAGCTGCCACGAAGGGTCTGCCACCTCTTATCCTGCTCGACTTCCGGCAGCCGCTACCGCTCCACTCGCCACTCCTGCGGTTGAGGGAGCGTCTGTTTCTCTCGGAGATCCTCTCACTCCCATTGATCCGAGAGTCACCCCAGTTGTTCCGGTGGTACCTCCTCCACCACCGCCTGCACCAGTGGATGCCACACAGTTGTTCGCGTTCTTCCGAGAGATGATGGACGCGCAGCACCGCCAGTGTGGACGTTATAAGGATGGACATTGAGAATGCTCATCAGGTGGCTATGACAGCGGTGGATAGAGTAGCTCAGATCCAGCCACAGCCAGAGCAGGCTCAGTATCCTAGGCCGAACACTATTATCGACTTCCAGAGGATGCGGCCCAAGGAGTTCCGCGGTACAGAGGGGATCCTGTATGTCGACGACTGGATCGAGCATATAGAGGGCATCTTTAGGCTGGCGATGATCCCAGCCAGCATGTAGATCGAGGCAGCGGGCAGCCAAATGTTCGACCTTGCCCTTACTTGGTACCGTACGGATACGCGGATAGCAATTTCGGGACTGACTTGGGAGGCTTTCAAGAAGCTTTTCAAGGAGAAGTTCTTCCCGGATGTGGCTTTCAGTGCTTTAGAGAGTCAGTTCGAGGCACTCATCTAGGGGAATATGCTAGTGGACGAGTATGCAGCAGAGTTCTGCCGTTTTGGGCAGATTTAGTTGAGGGGTTGTCTGAGGCAGCGAAGGCGCAGAAGTTCCGCAAGGGTTTGGTCATGGCGGTCAAGTCCTTGACTAGGAGCGATCGCAAGGCGACCTTCGACCAGATTATTAGCGACGCCTAGAGAGCTGAGGATGACTTAGAGCTGAAGACCAAGAGGAGCTGAGACACTTCAGGAGCAGGCAGCAATGCAGGCCCAGCCAAGAGTCTATTCCAGCAGACCCAGCAGCAGAGGCAGGGACAGCAGCAGGGCCAGAGGCAGCCTATCATTTGTCCCCTTCTATAAGAAGCCAGGGCACGGATAGGACATATACAGAAAGAGGCTGGGCAGATGTTTGTTGTGTGGCACAGCAGATCACCAGCTGAAGGATTATCCTTCAGCGCTTGCCCGTACAGCTCAGGGCGGAGGAGCCGCTCAGAGGGCACCAGCCAGAGCACCTGCAGCACAGCAGAGAGGACAGCCCTTGCAGACTCAGCAGCAGAGGTTCGCCCAGCACCAGCAGCAGCATCAAGGAATACAGCAGGGGTGAGCTTTTGCCCTGACCGTAGACGAGGCCGAGCCCAGTTGGTGATATGATCTCAGGTTCTGTTCTTCTTGATTCTATTTCAGCACTTGCTTTATTTGATTCCGTTGCTTCCCATAGCTTTGTGTCTATATCTTTTGCTGTTAGACACTATCTTGTTGCTGAACCTTTAGCTAGACTCTACAAGATCACGACCGGGGGTGGTATCATCCTAGTCAGTGATGTCTGCAGAGACAGGAGAGTTGCCTTGGGAGGCCGGGGAGTTGAGTGTGTGCCTACTCGTAATGCCACTTCCGAGCTACGATATTGTACTCGGGATGGATTGGTTGAGTACGCATTATGCTACTATAGATTATTATGGAGGCAGGGTTTTGTTTACTCCGTCGGGTGAGCCAGAGTTTCAGTTTGCCAGAGGAGCAGCAGAGCAGACCGAGGGAGTCTTCTACGGAGCCCTGGTGGTAGAGCCGAGGTTGCTACATCCACTGATAGAGGAGTATATGGATGTCTTTTCGGAGGAGTTGCCAGGGTTACCTCCGGACAGAGATGTGGAGTTCTCTATCGACTTGGTGCCAGGCGCGGAGCCGATATCCCAGCACGTCTATAGAGTCAACAACAGTGAGCTGATAGAGTTGAAGAAGCAGGTGGATGAGCTACAGGACAAGGGATTTATCAGATCTAGTTCTTCTCCATGGGGTACTTCGGTACTTTTTGTGCCGAAGAAGGATGGGTCAATACGGATGTGTATCGACTACAGGGCTCTGAACAACCTCACAATCAAGAACAAGTATCCGCTACCGCGTATTGATGATCTTTTTGACCAGTTGAGCGGAGCGAGGGTGTTTTCCAGGATTGATCTGAGGACAGGCTACCACCAGGTGAAGGTCAGGAAGGAGGATATTCCGAAGACAGCTTTTCGGACCAGATATGGACAGTATAAGTTCTTGGTGATGCCGTTTGGGTTGACTAATGCCCCGACAGTGTTCATGAATCTGATGAACAAGGTGTTCCATCAGCATCTGGACAGGTTTGTGGTGGTATTTATAGATGATATCTTGGTATATTCGAAGACCCCAGAGGAGCACGAGGAGCATCTGAGGATAGTGCTGGAGACTCTCATGAAGGAGAAGCTTTACGGAAAGCTTTCGAAGTGTGAGTTCTTCCTTGACAAGGTTGAATTCCTTGGTTATGTGGTGACTAGAGAGGGTATCTCGGTGGATCCGAGAAAGATCATGGCAGTTGAGGCATGGAGTGCTCCGAGTTCAGTAGCCGAGGTCAGGGGTTTCCTGGGGCTGGCAGGCTACTACAAGAGATTTATTCAGGATTTTTCCTGGATTGCAGAGCCGTTGTTCAGGCTGACTCAGAAGGACGTAGAGTTTGTTTGGTCAGAGGAGTGACAGATCACCTTTGATGAGCTGAAGAGGAGGTTGACGACAGCTCCAGTATTGACGTTGCCATCAGATTTTGGAGGATTTACTATCTATAGTGATGCATCAGGAAAGGGATTGGGTTGTGTGTTGCAGCAGAATGGGAGGGTGATTGCCTATGCTTCCAGGCAATTACGTCCTCATGAGAAGAACTACCCTACCAATGATTTGGAGTTGGCAGCGGTCATCTTTGCTCTGAAGTTATGGAAACACTATTTATACGGAGAGCGTGTGGAGATCTTCACATACCACAAGAGCTTGAAGTATGTGTTTACCCAAAAAGAGCTGAACATGATGCAGAGGAGATGGTTGGAGCTGATGAAAGACTTCGACATATCGTTGTAGTACCATCCAGGGAAGGCGAACATAGTTGCGGATGCGTTGAACAGGTATCCGGTAGCTATGTGCCTGACTACAGATCGTTATCTTCTGGCAGATCTAGAGAGCTTGGGCATTGAGGTGATAGTGCCTGGAGTTGAGATGCAGATGTGGGGACTGCAGATTCAGTCAGAGTTGGTAGACCGGATCAGGGCTACACAGTTTGAGGACGAGTCCCTGAGGAGCATCAGGACGCAGGTTCAGATGGGTTTATCAGATGACTTCACCATTGCTGATGATGGTTCTTTGCGACACGGTACCAGGTTGTGTGTGCAGAGTGGGTCGTTGCGCAAGGAGGTTCTCCAGGAGGCGCATCGATCCCAGTACTCTATGCATCCAGGTGCCAACAAGATGTATAGAGATCTGAGACAGCATATATGGTGGTACGGGATGAAGCGGGAGGTAGCACGCTTCGTATCACGATGCTTAGTGTGCCAGCAAGTGAAGGCGGAGAGGCAGAGGCCAGGAGGTTTGCTCCAGCCGTTACCCATTCCGGAGTGGAAATGGGAGCATGTGACCATGGATTTTGTTTCTGGACTTTCCCGTTCTCCAGGCGGAAAGGATGCGATTTGGGTCATCCTGGATATGTTGACCAAATCGGCCCACTTTCTACCATTCAAAGTGGGTACGTCTACAGAGAGACTAGCAGAGATATATGTGCGCCAGATAGTCAGACTGCATGGAGTTCCAGTGAGCATAGTATCAGATCGGGACAGTCGCTTTACTTCGTATTTCTGGAGGAGTCTGCAGGCTAGCTTGGGCACCCAGCTCAAGTTTAGTAGTGCATATCACCCACAGACAGATGGTCAGTCAGAGAGGACCATTCAGACACTTGAGGACATGCTTCGCACTTGTGTTTTGGATTTCAGAGGCTCTTGGGAGGATCACTTGCACTTGGTAGAGTTTGCTTACAACAACAGCTACCAAGCCAGTATCGAGATGTCACCTTTTAAGGCGTTGTATGGACGGAGGTATCGCACTCCGTTATCATGGGATGATGTAGGCGAGAGAGATTTGCTTGGCCCGGAGATGGTGGTTGATGCAGCGGAGAAGGTCAAGCTCATTAGAGATAGACTTCGGGTGGCGCAGGATAGGCAGCGGCATTGGGCCGATAGCCACCGGAGACCTTTGGAGTTAGAGGTATAGCTTAGAATCTAGATTTTGTTCTTGTGTTTGCTTGTGATTGCTTGTTTTAGACTAAGTGCAGAGACCTTGTTTGTGCTAGGTTGGAGATCTGGTGTTCCTGAGAATTTTTCTGACGCGGGGCACTATTCACTTCGGTGGAGGCGGGAAGCTTAGTCCACGTTTCGTCGGACCCTTCCGTATCCTTGAGAGGGTCGGCGCCGTGGCGTATAGGCTTGAGTTGCCCGCCTACGCTGGAGGGAGTTCATGATGTGTTCCACGTGTCGCAGTTGAGACGGTACGTGACGGATCCCAGTCACGTATTGGATCACTCGGAGATCGAGGTGGGCCCTACTCTTAGCTATCTAGAGCAGCCGGTGGAGATTCTGGATCGGCGGGAGAAGGTGTTGAGGAATCAGACTATTTTCTTGGTTCGCGTCGCGTGGAGGCATCACTCTCCAGGTGAGTCGACCTGGGAGAGGGAGGATGAAATGCGCGAGCGATACCCTTATCTCTTCGAGCCCTGAGGTATGGTTCTTTCTTTGCATTCCTGTCCAAGTTTCGTCTTTTAATTTCGAGGACGAAATTATTTTAAGGAGGGTAGGCTTGTCACTGCTCGATTATAGAAAATAGGGTTTTTTTTATTTTATTTGGTAAATTGTGTATTGTATTTAGTTAATTATATTTATATTTATTTAGTGATTATATTTTTTTTTAATGATTGTTTTAGGGTTTTGGCTAGCCTGGACCCATGTCAGACCCTAGTGGACCCATGTCCGACCCGACCAACACCCTTGTGAGGATTATTTTGGGGCTTAGAAATATTATTATATTTTTAGTGGATTAGTGGGAGAGATTTGGAGTTAGTTTGAGTGCTTTTGGAACCCCGAAACCCAAAACCCAAGTTAGGAGGGCATTTTTGGTCATGTGGAGACTTGTGTAACCTATTTTACTATATGGCCGGCCCCTACCTACCCACACCCGACCGTGTAATCACAGCAGCAGCCCCCCCCTTTTGTTCTACTACTTCTTCTTCACTTCTTCTTCTTCTCCACTACTTCTTTCTTCTTCCTTCATTCTTCCAACTAAGTTCTCCTTCCTTTTTCTTCCTTCTTTCTTCCATTCCTTCTTCTTTATGCTAACCCTAACCTTGCATTTTCTCCAACCTAGGTGTGTGGAGCCTAGATTTAGTGTGGAGGCTAGATTTGGTGGCTTGGAGCTTGAGGGAGGTGATTCCAAGTAGATCGGAGACTTTGGCCTTGGGATTTCAACTTCCAAGAGGTAAACCCCAACTTTTCCCTTGTTAATTACTTTTATGTAGTATAATTAGTGTTTTAGAACCTTCCTAGACCCTAAGCCTATCCGTGGGAGGAAATTGGAACTAGTTTGGTTGAGTTTAGAGACTTTGACATTAGGTTTTGTGTCAATTTTGGGTGGAATCCGAATTTGGCCCAATTTTGGGTGATGCCCTAGGTTAGACGGACCTAGGTAGACGTTGTCGGGTGTCTTGAGGGTGAGAGCGTGTCTCCGTTCGGACACGGAAAGCCGTGTCGAGGAGAAACGGGCATTTCGGGCAAAATTGGGGTTTTTCGTCGTCGTCGATTCTAAGTACGTGCGTGTTTCCGCCACGGGCCTAGAATCGACGTGGTAGCACTTTTTCTAGGATCTAGATATCGTTTAGAACCTGTGGGTAAATTTTGGGCCGATTCCGAGTTCGTTTGGTGTGCGTTTCAGGAGGTTTTCCGAACCGCACACCGCGTGTTCATCGAAATGACCGAACGGCCATTTTGACTTGGTTTCCTAGTTTCGGGCTTGTGCGCGCGTTGGATTAGCATCGGGGAGTGTGTGCTAGAATTTTCGGATTATATTTTATATATTTTAGGGTTTTGGTGAGTGTCGGGGTCGTTGGGCGTGAGTGGGGCGTGTTGTTTGTGTGTTGTGTGCGTTGTGTGGTATTTGGGTATAAGTGCCTATATATCTATATATATATGTATGTGTGTCTATATATATGTATATATATTTATATATATGTGTGTATTTATATATGTGCTTGTGTATATATGTGAATATATATATATATATGTATATGTAAAGGTGTGCTTGTGTATGTGTATATCTGTATATATATATATATATATATATATATATGTATAAATGTGTATGTGTGTAT